>OY987326.1:115149009-115749009 GCA_963920685.1 Polydrusus tereticollis
ATTGAGGTTTTTACGTGTGAAATGAAATCCATATCATAATTTTATAAACGTAATATGAAATTGGCTGTAGTTACATGAAATGTTTGGATAATTTATTGATTACTTTTAAACTCAATTGAATGGTTAAGTCAGACAGTTTCTTTAGAGCATCATATTATTAGCAGCGATGTCGAAACCTTTTGTTTGTGGTAGCGGCAAACACTTCGTGGACCAAAAAGTGGAAGTAATAATTTTTTCATAAAACTTTTGGCTTTTGCTTTAAAAAAAAGGAACGATGCCAAAAATGTATTTGTCTATTTGGGGTTCATAATGACTATCTTTATATGAAACATTAAAAAGGCTCCACTATATGAATTTGAAATTTTATTTTTTAAAAGTTGGTACCTACTTAATGATATTATTGCCGTTGTGATTAGGGCTGGGCGATTATGAATTTTCAAAATCGATTGTCGATTGTTAAAAATAATCGATTAATCCAAAAACAATCGATTAATCGAATAACAATCGATTAATCGAAAAATAATCTATTAATCGAAACAATCGATTAATCAAAAAAACATTCGATTCATTAAAAAACAAATGATTTATTATGAAACAATCGATTAATCTGTTAATAATCAATTAATTGATTAATTGATCTTGCTTATTAGCTCCCCCCGGCCAACAACTAAAAATCTCCGGGCAAGATCTAGTTCCGAGGTAGCCAGGGTGGCAACCTTACTTACCTAACAGCAAACAATTGAAGTAAAAATTATGTAGTCCTGATTCCTCTGAGTGATAGACGTCTTTCATTTTCTTTATTTAAGTTTATCACAACGTTTAAACTGGTAAATATCTAGTCATCCTCAGAACTATATTCACCTGAATACTGAATACTATTCACCTGAAAACGAGTGGAGGTTTTTACCAATTGAAACGTTGTGATCAAAATAAATAAAGGCAATGGAAGTCCAAAACAGTCCCTATTTAACCTTCAAACATAATAATTATATTATGCAGTATTTCTAACTTTTGGAAGAACAATATATTATTATCTTCTTGAATTTTGTAATTTATTTATAATATAATCTGTCCAAAATTGCTAAAAAGGAAGTTTCTTTTCTGCAAATTTTGATGTTGAAAAAAAAATTAATGAAGAAATTGATTTAATTTTTTGTTAAATTTTTTATATTTGCCTCACTTGGTTAGCCTGGGTATTTTATTGGTTTGCTTTCTTTCAAGAATTCCAGCAAACAGTAAACATATTATAATACGGGGCACAAATTTTATTTTAACGTTATATTATACTGTTTTTCTTCAAGAAAAAAAAGCATATTATTATATTATGTTTATATGTACAGGGTCTTCCAACGAGGACTGAACGGGGGCTCATTTTTGAGCTTCCTTGTATTTAAAGAAAAATCTAAAATAGCCAATCGATGTACTTTTTCCTGCAGAATTCAAAAATGAAACCAAAAATTTATTTGAACCAGAAACAAAAGAGTAACGCTATGGATAAGGTGTTTTTTAAATGGAACATTGCTTTTTTTATACGATTTTTGGAACGAGTGATTTTTTTTTTGTCCGTTCTGATTAAAATATTTAATATTGTGACAGCTATTTTTATTAAATTTTAATGTTTTATCCAGTATAATTTAACTTTAACCTGTTTGAAACATACACTAGGTAATAAAGGTATAATCACCTTTGAATCCTTCAAAGTCAAAAAATTTTACAAATTTACTATAATATTGCAGAAATGAAATATTCATTAGATGAGAGATTGCAGATTGTTATCTTGTTCTACAAATGCCAAGAAAATGCAAGAGAAGCAAGGAGAAGATTTATTGCAAATGTTCACAGAAATATATCCGTCAATACTATTCTAAGGATAAAGAACCTATTTGAGGAAAATAAAACATTACATGACAGAAAAAGAAATCCAACTCTATACTAATTTAAAAAAAAGAACATTAATAATTTAATTGTTCAATGTGACCTCCGTTGTTCTCGAAACATGTGCGATAACCTCTTTGTAGCCTTTCCAAACTTGCTGTTATACTGTGATTTTCCTGGTTAAGGCGATTTATTTCATTCACAATTTTCTGCATGATCTCTTCAATATCGTGGTTTCGCTGCTTGTATACCACGTTCTTTAAATGGCCCCAAAGAAATGTGTCTAATATTGACAAATCGGGACTATTGGGTGGCCAAGCATAGGTTCCATTTCTACCAATCCATTCTTCATGGCGTCCGTTTAAATATTGAGTAACCTCACGCACGGCATGCGGAGGGGCCCCATCATGTTGCCAAATTAAATTTTGATATTCTTCCAATGGTAAATCTTCCAAAAAGTTGTCAATTTCGTTTTCTAAGAACTCGGAGTATCTCTGTCCATTTAAAGTCCCGTTAAAAAATATTGGTCCCAAAATTCTATTATTTTTTCCTTCCTTGAAATTTAATTGTCTGAAATTTTCTTGGATTTCCAACGGCCCAGTGATGATTATTATGTCTATTGATAACCCCCGATGTTGTGAATGTGGCTTCGTCAGTCCATAAGATATTTCTGAATAAATTAGGGTCTTCGTTTTCTTTCCGAATTACAATTTGGGAAACAAATTGGAAGCGAAGTTCGTTTTGTGCCGGTGTTAGATGTTGAAGTGGAAGGATATGATAAGACTTAAATTTATGATTTCTTAAGGTCCTGTGAACAGTTCCTTGGGTAACTCTTCTGCGTCTTACACCGCCGCCGTATTGAACGTCCCGAACTGCGTCCGAAATTGATTTGGTTGGATTCAGTCGAAAATAATTCACAATGGCACGGTCTCGATTTCTATTTCTTTCTGGATTTCTTTTTCTGCCATGTAATGTGTTATTTTCCTCAAATAGGTTCTTTATCCTTAGAATAGTATTGACGGATATATTTCTGTGAAAATTTGCAATAAATCTTCTCCTTGCTTCTCTTGCATTTTCTTGGCATTTGTAGAACAAGATAACAATCTGCAATCTCTCATCTAATGAATATTTCATTTCGGCAATATTATAGTAAATTTGTCAAATTTTTTGACTTTGAAGGATTCAAAGGTGATTATACCTTTATTACCTAGTGTATGTTTCAAAAAGGTTAAAGTTAAATTATACTGGATAAAACATTAAAATTTAATAAAAATAGCTGTCACAATATTAAATATTTTAATCAGAACGGACAAAAAAAAATCACTCGTTCCAAAAATCGTATAAAAAAAGCTATGTTCCATTTAAAAAATACCTTATCCATAGCGTAACTCTTTTGCTTCTGGTTTAAATAAATTTTTGGTTTCATTTTTGAATTCTGCAGGAAAAAGTACATCGATTGGCTATTTTGGATTTTTCTTTAAATACAAGGAAGCTCAAAAATGAGCCTCTGTTCAGTCCTCGTTGGAAGACCCTGTACTTAGGTATATTAGATAGTTTATTCCAACAGAAGAATTCGCTTAACAGACTGCTCACTAGGGTTATGAAAATTCCTCGGAAAATTCATAATCGATTAATAATAGTCACAAATCACCAAAATAAATTTAGATACGTAAGCTGGGCGTTCCCGCCAAACATTATTATTTTGTTTGGATCGCATTTCGTAGATGGCGCCGGTAGTGGCATCGCCCAATTTGGTTTAGGTAAGCTCGTATAGAGGGCACCACGTTCATTTGCGATTTGCGATCGAGAAGAGGCACCGCCCAGACTTCGTTGTTGTCAAAAAAAAATTGAAGTGTATTGTCAATTTTCTATTCTCGATTTTCTTTTAAGTTGTGTTAAATTTTCATGCCGTTTGTGATCGTTCGGTCTCTGTGGCTGTGTGTACTATTAGCGTGTTTTTTGATAGTTCTTTTGACTTTTTGTTTAGTTTTAGTGTGTTTTCGGTTTGTTTAGTTAAAGTTCGCGTATTTATTTCCGTTATGAAAGACTACGCACCTTCGTTAAAACCTAAAAAATGTTGTGTTCCAAACTGTTTAAATAAACATGCCATGCGATACCACAAAGAGATCCGTTAGTTTTTGATCATAAAAATAATGTTTTATTACCTATTTCGCTTTATTTTAGTCAGCTGTATTTTTTTAAATAGGTAGGTATTGCTTGGTTTAACCCACATAGCAAGAAAAGTATATTCACATCCTGAGAATATGCTATCGACAGCCCACAACTCACATTCGTTTAGGTAGGTACATCCATAGCATATCCATATCATATTTAGAAATTGATTAAAATCATGTTCGTTTGGATATATTCATAGCATATCCAAGTCATATCTAGAAATTGGTATAAAAATCATAAGTCAAAAAAGTGAAATTAAAAATAGGATTAAAAAGATTTTACTTTAGTATTTTTAAAATAATATCTAAATTTCTTTAGGGCAATGCGATTGCTCAGGTTGGTATTTAAATGCTCCAACTTTTGGCAGTCCTGCGCCTACACTTCGCGCTTGGGATGACATTACATAACCTCAGTTTTTGTCATTTTCTCTGCTCGTGTTGTGGAAGTTTTTTTGGGGCTTGTTTTTCATTTTCTTACAGTTCAGTAAGTATGTTCATTGTTTAATAAAGTGTTTTTGGTGTGTGAATTTGTAAACAATAAGTGAACAATATATATAAGTATAATTTTATAACGTACCTAATCATATTGCTTTCAACAGCCGAAATTTTACTCTCTTAAATATTATGTCTTCAAGCAGCAAAAGTAAGATGTCATTTCGTAGGTTTATATCCAGAAAAACACAATGATTTGCTGTCATTAGAAGTATTAGAGCCATTCACCCGAAGGTGTAATAGCAGATGATATTTCATTTGCAGAAAATGTCTTAGTTTGTTTAAAGGTGTTTACTAACAATTCAATTAAAAAAAAGTTTTGAGGTACCTATTTAAAATCGTCCAGAAATTTTCGGTATTCTTAATTAAAATATTTTATAATTTACTAAAAAATATAGATTAACAAATTCCTGAAATGTTAAGATACTGTAATAATAAGTTCTGTAATTCTTTAGATGCTGTGCGTCAAAATAACAGGACAATGGACGCATGCGAGGACGAAGTCATGGTAGATACTGTTACGATAAATTTCACATTATTTACCGTACCATCCTTAAATTTAAATATAAATTTCAAATTCAGTAATACTATCGCCACCTGTTGAGACGGGATTGAATTTCGATTAGGGTATCTGCAACCTGACCGCGGCAGATATGGCGGTACCGGTTTTATTTCTTTTTTACTTAAGATGGCACTGGTCAACCAGGGTGATCTTATTTTTAGTCCGGGTCATGACTGTCTCTTTCTAACATTAAAAGTATTCATGTTTAGCATTTTCCGTCTCTTTCTTCCGCACTGTTAAAATTTATAGTTTACCGTGACTTTAGTGGATTTTATAGATACGTTTATATTTACATAACCTGTTATAATTTAATGAAATGTGCGAAGATTGAATTTTCATTATTTTTGTTTAATAAATTATTAATTAAAATGGATGTTTTACCCGCGAGCGAATCGAGCAGGGTGTAGACTTTTTTGTGATGAGTGCGTGACCTATAAAGTGATCTGTAATTGGTCCACGTGAAGTCGCGGGGATATGTAGAGGGGATTTTTCTTCAGCAGGAGGACAGAAAGGTAATTTTTCTCGCACTCTAGTGTTCAGGCTTTTGCACAGGCAAGTACTAAAATTCTTCTCTCTTATTTTTTTTTTTTTTTTTGAGTTTCATCATAGAACCCCGAGCTCAGTTATTTTATTTACTTTAAAATTATCTTTTAATTTTACCCTAAAGATTGATTAATTATTTTACCTACTTATCTTATCTTAAAGGACATAAATTGTTTCTTTAAAGATTTACCTGATCTGTGTGTAGGCACATGGGCACCCCTATATTTGGTTTTGAATCCTAGAGGTTCATTACTTATTTCATATTTTGGACAACTTAAAGAAAAACTTCACTGCCCTGGTTTTTATTTTTTTTTATAGATTTTGGAAAAGAGACTAATTGCTCTAATATAGAGTCGGCTTATGCCATCTTTGTAGTTTCTGACCAATAATTCTAATTTAGAGAACCGAGCATAAGTTTTAAGTTGCCATTTACGCTATCTTTGGTGATTGATCACTGGGTACTGAGTTTTTTTTTCTGATGTGTTGATATCTAAAGATTTGTCTCGGGGGTTCTATGATGAAATCTCACTGCATATCTCTTTAAATTTTCATTTATCTCTTGCTAATTTAGTACCTATTACCTGCCTTGCCTGTGCAGAAGTCTCTCCTAGAGCACAACTTAATTTTATGGTCTTATAACTGTTATTTTTTTTATAAATTACTATTGATTATTTTTATCTAAACCTGGTTCTGTGCAGGGCTTTCTCCTAGAGCACAATTTCATTTTGTAATTCTATAAATTGTATAGCTACTATCCGTTTTTATAAAATTGCGATTGATTACTTTTATTTAAACCTGGTTCTGATGAAATAGTTTGCACCAGAAAACTATCTTATTTTATGCTCTTATAGCTCTTATCTTTTTTTATAAAATTACGATTGATTATTTTTATTTAAACCTGGTTCTGTTAAAAAGGAGTATCACTGCAATTTGACAATTCAGTTTATTATTTCATTAATTAATTAATTAAAATTATAATATATTTTTTTTTGGTTCTTTAAATATTCCTTTTCAAGCAGAGCAAGGGAATTTATAAGGTTTTATTTGGTGAGTCTTAACACCTGGTCTTTTCTCGGTACCCAACTTCGGAACTTCATTATTGGAGCCGGACAACGCAGCTGACGTGACGTCACGACAGGGGCCCAAAGTCTGTTGAACTCTACTTTCCTATACCTGTAGAGAGTCGATTCCTAAGCTTCACCCGAAGCTCTGACATAAACTGGTTATATCTCTACAGGGATCCGAAAACCACCATTGAAGAAAAGGGTAAAGGTAACTGATGCCTTGTGTATGATTCACCATAAAATAAATAAAAAAAAACCTGTCAAAAATATTTATTTCACTTTTTTAATTTTTTTTTCTAATTGGATATATCAACATTGAAATTACTACCTAATTACTTCAAAGTCATTCAAACTATTTTTAAATTTTCCTTTAAAAAAAAAACTTCATTCAAACTACATTTATGTAAATAGACTATCATTCCAACTATTTTTAAATAAAACTTTGTACTACACTTATGTAAATAGACTAATTGTTAAGTCGAACTGAAAGTGTTTTTATTTCATACTGAAAGGGACTGTTAAAATTTAAATCGAACTTACCACGCCCTATGCATGTCATTGGTATACACATACGAATCTTCTGTGAATGTGCAGAGGATATGCTAAATGTCCGGAAACGCATTTTCTCAGCATGTCCGACTTGTGGCCAAACGCATGTCGTATGCATATACGTAGTACATATATGTATGTTCTATGAATCTGCGGAGGATGTGCCACTCAATATTCATATCCGAAAGAGAATATATTTCATATATCCACAGGATATCTTTTTGCTATGTGGGAATACTTCCTTTTTTGCTGCTTTCTACTTGAGCTCTTAGATATACGTTATTTGTTACTTTACCAACAAGGTATTTACTCCAAACTGAAAAAAAAAGAGTTCCAAATAACGTGTATTTCTGAACTAAAAATAAAAGCAGAAAAAAATGAATATTTAATCCAAGGAATTAAAATTTAAAAAATTTTAAACTTTAAAGCGGCACCAATATCTACCGATAAAACAGATTTCATCAAAAGTTGGTAAAACAGTTTTCTTTATTTTTACCCATAGTTGCCAAACAGATTTCTTTTTTTTTTCTCGCGTGTTTCGGATCGCGAATACTAGGACATCAGCGCCAATTAGTTTTTGACAGTTCTAAAAGTCCAGTTGCGTATCTAAATTTATTCGGCACTTCAACTCTCGTTGTGTGCAGTCGCTGACAGTGACATTTATATTTTTTAAATTTAATTTAATTTTTCATTTTATGGAGTTACGAAGCGGGGGGGATGCCTCCTGCCCCATCAATATCAAGCTACCAGCTTCAGACTTTGAGGAAATAGCCCCAGCTAAGGTCCAGCTGTCTACAGAGGAAATATTTGCCGAATGTGAAAAACGTTTGGAGGCCAAATAGAGGAAGGCCATGGATGATAACAACGCGGAATGATTAAATAAGATAAGGATGATGAAGGAGGAAGGTAGTAGGAAGCCTGTTGAAATGAATGAAAAGAAAAAGGACAAAATAAAACCCCTGAATTGGACAATTTAAACAATAAAAAGGTGGCCGGTTCTTCTGCTTGGCTTAACCTACCAAAAACGAATAATAAGGCCCCCAGCAATCATTTGTCACAAAGATTGACACAAACCAGTTATTCAAAAAGCACCAGGTAGCCAAGCAGAGGTACAAACCAACCACGCAGCCCAAAAACTTGCCTGCCAAAGCCAAAAATGTCACTGATGGCGTTTCGGAGTCCGGACCGCCAAAATTACGTGTCATTAGGGACAAACATAGATATAATGAAATTTCGGCTCACCTAAAGTCAATAAAGGTTGATTATGGCCGCGCTCTTACTTTGCCAGAAGGCGTAAAAATACATCCATCTACACCGGCAGATTTTCACGTAATTTATATTACCATTCGCTCAGGTTCCAAAAAAAAAAAGAACTGCACGTAGTGCTCAGAGGCGTTCTGGAAACCTGGACCGAACGAGGACCTGAAAGAATTAGGTTTTCATCCTACGCGTGTAATTCGTTGGCACAGTCGCAGCGGAACACCATTGCCTTTGGTGTTGGTTTTCCTACCTAAATCGGAAAAATCGATATATAAGCTAAAGAATTTGGATGCTATATGTACATTAAGTAGAGGCGCAGCATGCGCGTGCCACAGTTTCACAGTGCCATTGCTGCCAATCATACGGGCACTCACAATTTCGGTATACCGCCCCAATTAAAAGTCTTAAATGTGCTGAAGACCATTTTTCTTACCAGCGCACTAAACCGCGTGAAGAAAAAGCGAAATGCTCAAATTGCGAGGGACACCACCCGGCAAACTATCAGGGTTGTCCACGGCATGAAAACAATTTGAGTCAAAATGTGGCAAACAACGCCAGAAGCATTACACCGAGAAACAACTTTCGCTGGGGTCAGCAAGACAATGCTAAATTGGCCAGCGATGGCAATGCTAACAAAACTCAAGGGGCAAAAGCAACACCAAACGCCATGGAGGCAGCTATGCAAGCCACAATGCAAAGCTTCTTGATCCAGTTCTCCAAAATTATGGAACTTATCGAGTTCGTCGAGAGAAATGAGACAGATGTGTTTCTTATCCAGGAGACGTGGTTAAAGGGAGATAGATTTTCGTTCCCGAATTATACCGTATTTAGGAACGATCGCCTCGGTAGACGCGGGGGCGGAACTATGATCCTGGTTAAGAAACACATTTCAGCTCAAGTTATGCCAGGTCCTGTCAATTGTGCCCATATTGAAGGAACTGTCATCTCGATACGATTTAAAAATATTCAACGCGTACACTTGGGATCGGTTTACTGTAGATTTTACAGGCAACTGCTTACAAAAAATTTTTGGTAATAACAACCGAACGATTATAGGGGTGACCTAAACGCGAAAAACAGGATTTGGGGATTTGGGGATGTAGAGCTACAAACTAAAGAGGTCGCAGCCTTTATGAATTCTCTGAAGCTTTAAACTACCACATTCTACTGCCGGAGGATCCCACGCATTGCTTTACGCGGGGCCTTCCGGATATCTTGGACGTCTTTGTGGTAAAGAATGCCGTTCAATTTTCACAACCATCGGTCATTTCTGATCTGAGCTCCGATCACATACCGGTAATTCTGGAAGTGGGTAATCCACTTGAAAAAGGTAGAGGCTTTGTTACCCACACCTGAACAAATTGGCACAGGTACAGCGGCATAATGAAAAATGTAGAGGCGTTACAACCTCTACAGAGCTCATTAGACATTGACAATGCGGTTACACAGATCACAGATGACATCAACGCAGCGTTAGCTCAAGTTTCTGTTACAAAGACGTCCAGATATTCAAAATACAGGACTTTGACACATGAAATTAAAAATCAAATCAGAATTAAAAACCGATTAAAGAATAGGGCGTATCGCACTGGAGATCCTCGCATCAAGGCGGAGGCCAATCGGGCGGCTGGGGTAGTTAGGGAATTGTTGATCGAACGGCAGTCGAACCTCTGGGACAACAAGATCCAAAGTCTATCTATAGAGGATAAATTCCATTTATAGAATGACGAGGACTTTGACCAGGGGAGCACGAGCACCCATGTCTCACCTGATAAATCACGAAACAGATGCTGTTTTAATCGATGTCAAAGATAAAGCTAAATTGCTCGCGGACAAACTCTGCGATCAATTCAGCGAAAACCCGACCAGTGACGCATTTAGAGATGAGAGGGTTTCAAGAACGATACAAATTTATAAATCAATGAATTTCCCGTTTCAGGCCTTTCCACAGGTCACCTTAGACGAGGTAAAGTCCCTATTAAGCGTACTGAATATTAGAAAAGCCCCGGGTTTTGACGGTTTAAAGAATGTGGCGTTGCGAAATCTACCTGACACAGAAAAACTAATTTTAAATAGACTTAATGACTTTGAGTTTGTGCGTAACGTTCTGCCTGTCGAACAGTTTGGGTTTCGGCCTGAACATTGCACAGTCAGGCAGACGACGCGACTGATAATATATCAACATAATAAAAGGTTTAACAGGAAAGAGTACACGGGAGCGGTTTTCTTTGACGTAAGCAAAGCATTCGACAAGGTCTGGCATGATAGCCTCTTGTTAAAATTGATAAAACTCGGAGCTCCGAACTACTTAATGAAGGTGGTAGCTTCTTTTTTGGAGAATAGAAGTTTTGCTGTCTCGTCAGAGAACGCACTTTCTTTGAATAAACACATCAGGGCGGGAGTACCGCAAGGTTCACCTCTCTCTCCGATGCTGTATAACATTTATGCTGATGACATTCCGAACGATAAACTTACGCAGCTCTATCTTCTCGCTGACGATACCGCTATCACTTCAATTGCCAAACAGCCGCGACTTGTCTTCAGCCGGATTAAGAGCCACATAATCAAGCTAGAGAAATGGTTGTCGGATTGGAAGATTCCCTTGAATCCCTCTAAGACGAAGGCTATTTATTTTTCGAAAAGCAATGTTAGTAGGCCTGAGACAAGGTTCGTGTCAACGGAGTCCAGGTGAACTGGTGCCAGGAGGTAAAATACCTGGGACTTGTATTTCATCAACGACTGAACTGGAGGCGCAATTCAACTAATAGAGTGAAGCTAGCATTACATCAATTACGCTCTATCTACCCCCTGCTTCACAGGCGAAGTAGACTTGGTAATAGGACTAAGGTCAACCTCTTTTTTTTTTTTCAGTGAGGTTTAGGAAATGCTTTTCTATGCACTCTGTAGCAATGTTGTCGTTTTGCTACAGGCGTGTGGGACTACAGCGCATGACTGACCCACTAAAACCCTGTCCTCACTCTTCCCGGAACCGCCTCTCGGCATTACTTCGGGGTTTCTTTACTCTTTTTTCCTATAATATTTCTTCTTTTCTATCGTCTCCTTTCTTCCTTTTCTTTTTCTCTCATGATTTCTCTAAACATATTCATTACTGCATTCCATCCTTTTTCTGATGTTGTGATTATCTCCTCCACATTTTCCTTTGTAATCTCTCTTTGGCATATTATGTTTGCTTTTCTTCTACCCTCTATATGTCTATTACATTTGAATATGGTATGTTCTGGGGTATCCCTCTCTCCACAAAACCAGCAGTCTTCGTCCTCTTGTTTGTTTATTCTTTTTAGGTACGTTCCAAAAATCCCATGTCCTGACATCCCTTGTGTTGTATAGTAGTCCAAATCTCCGCCTTTTCTCTTGATCCAAGTTCGTATATCTGTGATGAAGTTTTTTGTCCAGCCTTCGTATGTATTCCATCTTGCTTGCCATTCGTTCAGCATCTGTTCTCTAGCTTGTTTTTTAAAGTCTTTCCCTTCCTTGTAAATCATTGACCGCTCTTTCACTGCCAGATCTAGGGGCAGCGTTCCTGCCAGTACCTGTACCGCTTCTAGTGATATGGTTCGGTATGCCGATATTATACCTATCGCCAGTCGTCTATTTACTCTATGAAGCATGTTTACATATTTTTTATATTTAATACCTTTACTCCAGATTGGGGCTGCGTATAAAATTACTGACGTCACAGCACTTGTCAATATTTTTCTCTTGTGGCTTTTTGGGCCTCCTATTTTGGGCATTATCCTCATGAGTGAGTTTGTCGTGTTGTTTGCTTTCTCTTCCATTTTTTTAATATGTTCCTTCATCTCCATATCTCTGTCTATATATACCCCCAGATATTTAACTGCTGATTGACTTTGTATTACTGCGTGTGTCAGTCTTACTTCTGAATTTCTTATAGTTCTACGTCCTGCCAGTATCACCATCTCCGTTTTACTATGTGCAACTGATAAATTCATGTTCTCTAATTTCTCTATTATATTTCTTGTTGTAAATTTGGTCTTTTCTTCCAGTTCTTCTCTTGTCCTAGCTCTAACTATAACTGCCAGGTCATCGGCATACGCTACTAGGTCTATTCCTCTTTCGACGTCCGTGCGTAGAATCTCATCGTAAAAAATATTCCACAGTAGCGGTCCCAGGATCGAGCCTTGTGGTACTCCGCAACTTACTTTTCGTATTTCGTTGTTTGGGGTGATTATACTTCTATCCTCTAAGTAGGACCCTATGATTGCACGTAAGTATTTACTGGTTCCCCTTTTCTTTAGGGTCTCCATTATACCTTTCCACGGCGCCGAGTTAAAAGCGTTTTGTATATCTATAAGGACCATTACGCAGAATTAACTATTTTTCAATGTTTTTCTATTTATTTCTTCATGTATCGTTTTTACCATATTTAGTGCGTCGATTGTCGATTTACCTTTCTTAAATCCAAACTGATTTGGGCTTATCATGTTTTTTACTGTAGCTTCTTTTTGAAGTCTGTTTTTTATTAAAATTTCGAACAGCTTTCCCGCTGTATCTATTATGCATATTGGTATATATGTTGTTTGATCGTCCTGCCTTTTTTTTGGTTTTTCCAGTAGTACCACTCTAGATTTTTTCCATATTGTCGGAAAGCTGCTCTTTGTTAAGCATTGGTTGTATATCTC
Organism: Polydrusus tereticollis; assembly: GCA_963920685.1. NCBI lineage: Eukaryota > Metazoa > Arthropoda > Insecta > Coleoptera > Curculionidae > Polydrusus > Polydrusus tereticollis. Next base: position 115,162,190 of record OY987326.1, read on the forward strand.
TAGGAAGGCCATGGTATTTCCTTTAGCACATTCTGCTATTACTTCTGGTGGAATACCATCCGGGCCAGCAGCTTTTTTCATCTTCATATTTCCTACGGCCGTTTTTAGTTCTTCTTCATTAAATGTAGATATTTCGTTTCTCTCAATTCTCAATACAGGCCATGTATTTATTGGGTTACTCGGGAATAATTTGACTATTCGCTCCCTTAGGGTATCCGGGTCTATTTTTCTTTTTTTAAGCATATTAAAAGTCTTCATAACTATTTGGTACGCCTTTCCCCATATGTTGTCCTGCAGTTCTCCGCATAATTGTATCCATTTGTTTTTTTTGCTAGCTCTGATTTCTTTATTCAGGTCCTGCTTCGCCGCCTTATAACTTTCGTTTATGATGTGCATATCACCCGCCTCCGTTCTATTTCCTCTTGCTCGTGTCCTTTTCCTTCTTAGTTTGCTGCATATTTTTCTTTTTTGTGCAATTTTGTTGTTCCACCAGTATACTGGAGGCTTACTGTGCTTGGGGTTTGCTTTTTTAAAATGTTTGTCGCATGCGTTTATGATCTCTTGTATGAATTCTTGTGGGTTTAAGATATTTTCTTTACTAAATACTTTGTGAGACTCTTTTGCGAAGTTTTTTTGTGTCGTGCTGCTCATTTTCCATCTTTTATTTATATTTTCTTCTATTTTATCCGGTATTTTAATATTTATAATTTCGAACATTATTGATTGGTGATCACTATAATTTTCTTTCTCATCCTCCACTCTCCAGTTTTGTATGTTTTTACTGGCTCCCGCGCTTGCCACGGTGATGTCTATTATGGAGTTTCCTCGTGGCCCTGCGTTGTGGGTATATTTCCTTCGTTGATTATCACCATTCCTGTTTCCGCTATCCAGTATTCTAACATTATCCCTCTGTTGTTACTAACTGCTGATCCAAAAATTGGAGTTTTTGCATTTAAGTCCCCGCCAAGTATTTTATTTATCTTTTTACTTCTTTTCAGTACTGTCTTTAGACAATTCATAAGTATTTTAAAGTCTTCATCTTGCCCATTTGGTGAAAAATAGCACGATATTATCAGGTACTTTTCTAACTCTACCCACACGTATCCTTTGCCTTTATTGCTACGCACTACGGGTATATTTTTGTTTATATTTATAAAGCTGTCTTTTTCCAAGTCCCAGAAATCTACATTTTTAGCGTTTTTATTGGCTTCTTGTCCTATAATTATGTCTATATTTTCCTCCTCTATCGTTTTACTTAACAGGTCGTGCGCTGCCCAACACCTGTTAAGGTTTAGTTGGAGAACTTTTATTTTAGTTTATTTTTGAGGGATCCCCCCTCCCTTCTTCCTTACTTCTATAAGTTTTGGCTTTTGTCAGTGCAAGTAAGTGGTATTTACATTTGCCGGTTCCAGCCTTATGTCCGGCCTTATTACAGATCGGGCATGCTTCTCCTTCCTTACATTCCTTGCTTTTGTGTCCCTGTTTGCCACAGTTGAAGCAAGGGTCGCTCCTGTCGGTGCCTGTGCAGTTACTTGCTTGGTGGTCGTAAGCCCAGCATTTGAAACATCTTTCCATTTTAACTTTTCTCTCTAGTTTACATCTCACTAGTCCTATTCTTAACTCTGTGTTTGTTTTCATTAGCTTATTAGCCTTCTCACTCGGGATCCATACTCAGTCGGATGTCATCGTCTCCTTCTTCGCCTATTTGACCTCTTATAGCCTCTGCTATTTCCTCCTTAGTAGTAATTGCATCTAGGCCGCTTATAAAGATTGCCTCTCTTGGCGAGCTCTCTGCATTTCCCTTTATTTTTACTTCAGCCTCCTGACAACTCTCCTTGATCTTCTGTCCGAGTCTTTTTAAAGCTTCTTCGTCTTTATCTGTTGTAATAATTAATCTCCCGTCTCTGGATTCTCTTATCTTCTTCTTTCGATGCCGTCTTCTCATTGAAGGTTGGCGACCACATTTCTGAATGCGTCTCTGTCCCGTGCCACATGGAATAGTTCTTCAACATTCATTCCTGTCCACTCTCTTACATTACGAAGCCAGGATTTTTTCTTCCTTCCTATTCCTTTCTTTCCTTCTATTCTTCCCTGCATTATGTTTTGTAGCAGTATATATTTGTCGTTGCGCAGAATATGACCTATGTATGCTGTTTTACGGATCTTGATAATTTTTAGTAGTTTCCTTTCCTGTCCGATGCGCCTCAGTACTTCATCGTTCGTTATTCTATGTGTCCAGGATATCCTTAGCATGCGTCTATATATCCACATCTCGAACGATTCTAGCCTTTTGACAGTTTGGGCTTTTAAGGTCCAGGTTTCTACCCCATATAGCAATACCGACCATACATAACACTCCATGAACCTTAGTCTAATTTGTAGGCACAAACTTCTATTGGTTAACATTGAAGAATAAGCACCAAATGTTTTTCGAGCCATTTCTATCCTGATCTTGATTTCTTCATCTGGATCTAGTAGGTCATTAATGACTGTTCCAAGGTATTTGTATTTTTGGACCCGCTCTACTTGTTTTCCATTTAGTGTGATAACAGGGTGAATATTAGAGTTTTTACTTATTACCATGAATTTTGTTTTTTCTATATTAATGCTAAGTCCTACTTCTTCACATGCTCGGTCAACTCGCTCCAGTAGGGTTTGCAGGTCTTCTGCACTCTCCGCCATTATTGCAGTATCGTCTGCGAATCTAAGATTATTAATCAGTGTCCCCCCAATATTCACCCCTTCTCGCCTTTCCTCCAGCGCCCTACGAAACACAAATTGGGAGTACAAGTTAAACAGTTGTGGGGAGAGGACGCAGCCTTGTCGGACGCCTTTCTGGATTCTTATTTCGTCCGTCTCCATATCTTCAACCCTCACTACTGCTGTTTGGTTAAAATATAGCCTCCTTATTATACGGATATCGCTTTGATCCAGATTAATACTTTTTAGGTTGTCGATAAGTTTGTCGTGTTGGACTTTATCAAAGGCCTTCTGGAAGTCAATGAAACAGACGAATACATTTTTATTATATTCTCTACACTTCTGTAGCATTACTTTTAGAGCAAAGAGAGCCTCTCTAGTTCCTAATCCCTCTCTGAAGCCAAACTGCATCTCATCTAGTTGTTCTTCACATTTGCGATATATTCTCTGTTGGACAATTTTTAGGAGGATTTTTAAAGTGTGACTCATCAGGCTGATCATCCTATATTCGTCACATGACTTGGGATTGTTTTTTTTAGGTAGCGGAATAAACACTGATTTAAGCCACTCTTCTGGAATATCCCTTGTTTTATATATTCTATTTAAAAATTCTATAAGGCTGTTCAAGTTTCTGCCATCCAATGCTTTCCACATTTCTATCGGAATGTTGTCGGGTCCTACAGCTTTGTTGTTTTTTGCTGTCTTAATCGCGTATTCTACTTCCGATTTAAGAATAGCTAAATGGTCCTCTCGGCCATCTTCTTCCCATGAATCCTCTCGGTCCGCCGCAAACAGGTTTGTCACGTATTCTTCCCAGGTTCGCTTTTTATCTTCCTCCGTCAGCTGAATGTCTCCATATATGTTTCTTGTGATCATTGGTATTTTTTTTCTCGTATGCCCTGTAAGTTCTTTTAATTTTTTATGCATATTAAAGGTATCGTGCTTGTTATTTAGTTCCTCCATTTCACGGCAGTTTTCTTCCATCCACTCTTCTTTGGCCCTCCTTATGTCATGTTCTATTTGTCTTTTTAATTGTTTGTATTTTTCTTTGTTGGTGTTTTTGTGTTTACGTCTTTCTTCCATAAGGTTAATGATATCCTGGTTCATCCATGGTTTTTTCGATGTTTGATCCCTTCTGCCCACGACTTGCTCACCCACCTTCAGCATTGTTGTTTTAACCTTGTTCCAGGCAGTATTTATATTTGTTGTTGATGCCTCGGATAAATCCCTCGCAATTAATTCGTTGAACTGTATTTGATATGGCTCTTTTTTGAGATTTTCCAAGTTTACTTTCTTTGGTCTTATCGATTTTCGCAGTTTCCTCAATCTCATTTTTACATTGGCTAACAGCAAGTTGTGGTCAGTATCACTGTCCGCACTTGGATAGGTTTTAACACTCTTTATGCTGTTTCTAAACCGCCTGTTAACACATATAAAATCTATTTGATTTCTAATAAGGTTGTTTTTATTATCGCCAGGTGATGTCCAGGTGTAAAGTCGCCGAGGGGGCAGTTCATAAAAGGTGTTTGTGATGACCAACTCTTTTTCCTGGCAGCACTGTACGAGTCTGTCGCCCCTTTCATTTCTATCTCCCAGTCCAAAATCCCCCACTACATTGCCAACTCGGCCCTTACCGACCTTGGCGTTAAAGTCTCCCATGATTATGTTGAGTTCGTGTTTCTTCAGGTTTTTGCTTAGTTCGTCCAAGGCCGAGTAGAACTTTTCTACAGTTTGTTCATCGCTCTCGGCTGTAGGAGCGTATATTTGTATAAGGTTTGTATTTATTGGGCTGGTGCATATTTGAATCAACATCATTCTCTCATTGAAGGGTATGAAGTTAGTGACGTGTTGTTGAAGCTCCTTTTTGATCATAATGCCTACACCATGCCTGTGTTCTCCGTTGTTACATCCTGAGTAATATAGCACCACATCGTCATGTTTGCATTGTCCTGCGTTTGGCCACCTCACCTCACTAAGACCCAGGACCTCTATGTCCATTCTGTGCATCTCTAGAGCGACGTTTGTTATCTTCCCAGCTTTGTAGAGAGTTCTGATATTCCATGTCGCTATTCGGTTCAATGTTGTGTTTTTATTCTTATTCCTATTCCACCCGGGGATTCTTCGCACCCCTGTCCCATTAAAGGGACGCCGGGGACTCGGGGCCGTTTCTCTTTCACTACTTGTCATTGTGGCTATTCTTGAGAATCTATAGTGCAGTAGTTTCTCCTTGCTTTCTGCACCGCAGTGCCACAGCCGAGGGAATCCATATGTGATTGTCGCCTGTGACTGTCTGTGCCAAGCCTTTAGGGACAATATTTGTCGATAGTCTTGGTTTAGTAATATCACAGCTGCTGCCCTGTGACATGGATCATGGATCTTCCGCCCCGTCTGCCGTTGGATATCCTAGTCTCTTCCGTCTTCCGGGTCGTTGTCCACTCCCGCGTTGGAGGTTATACCGCCTCGATTCGGTCGCCAAGCCTCGTCTGTGAAAACAGGGTTCACCACGTGAAGGTGAAACTTGACTTTTGAGTAGGAGAGGCTATCTGAGCCGCGTCACTACCCCTTTCGAACCCCTCTTATGCCCTTTATTATTTGCCTATCCTCCGTGCTCATTACCTTGTTTTTTACGTCTTTCAGTAGTTGTTTGAAATCCTTTCCCTTTTGGTCCACAATAACTGCGTACGTTCTTGTTTCGCTTCTTGGAGTCTTAGGTTTTACTGTTATTGTTTCCCCTTTTTTTTCCGCATTTGTTCTTGTAGTGAATATAAGCGCCTTTGTCTCTGTGTCCTGGAAAATCATCTCTACCATTTTCCGGAACTTTTCTATTTCTAATCTCTTGAAATGATGTAGCGCCACCCACTCATCTTCTCTAGTTTCTTGTTTTAGTTCCTGGAGGTGTTCCCATAATGTTTCATCACTTGCGTCTAGGCATATCTTGATGATCTTTTGTCCTTTTGCATTATTACCTCTGATTTTCGTGGTCTGCTCCATTACACCATATTCTTCGGCGATTTCTGCAATCTCCGGGAATCTTTTTTTGTATAGCCCCTGAATGCTTTCTTCCATGTTTCTATCAAACGGCTCTACCAGCACTACTTTCACCACATCTGAGTTTGTATTAAGGAGATTTCTTATTTTAATTTCGGTTTTTTTGTAGACTTCTTCAGCCCAAGTTTGGTTTTATATTCTTCAAGTGTCCTTTTTCCCTCTATCGTTTTTACTAGTTCTTCTGTTGGTTTTGTGGAGTCCTCCGTTTGGGTTTCCGCGTCTTTGTATATTACTTTTTTCTTTGTTAGCCTTTCTTCTCCACTTGTATCTGTGCTCTCTTCTGTCTGGGTGTTTGTATTTATTTGAGAGGTTTTATATTTTCTTTGTTCTTGTGTAATTTTTTCTTCTCCTATAGCTTCTGAACCCTCGTATCTGTGGTTGTCAAGCCATGTCGAGATTTTGGTGTTATTTGCAGCTTCAATATTTCTCCTAATTTTCGCTGCCATATCTCTTATTTCTTTCTTTGTATTATATTCGAAATTTCTTTCTAGATTTTGTGCCGCTCTGGTTATATTATTCAGTATCTCTTTTAGTCTTACATATTCTTCGCTTTCTTTTCCCTTGTGGGTTTCCTCCTCGTCTGAGATCACTATCGATAAATCTGGCATTTTCCTTTTTTTTGTGTCTAGGTCCGTATCCATATCCACTGATTTTGCTCTCTCTATAGAGCTTAAAGATCTTGATCTTGGTGTAGGTGCTGCCAGTTTTTTAAAGAACTGCCTTACGCTGAGTTCTTTCTCTTTTTTTCGTGTCCCTCCTTCTATTCCTTTCACGGTTAGTGTAAATACCTGTCTTTCCTTTGGGTCTTCTACATTTTCTCTGCTTGTCTGTTCTTCTTGGTTTCCTACGTTTGGGGGGGATCTAGCTATTGAGTCCTTTCTACTAAACGGGTTGGTTACGTCCACCCCTTCTCCTATTTTGTCTTCTTTGTTTGAAATGTTTAAATTTGAGTTTTCCATGTGTTACCACGATTTGGGTCGAATTATAGGTCCAGCACGGCCGTGCGCCCTTCCCGTGCTAATGCTGTTTGTCCCCTTCGGTTCGCCATTTCCTCCGGGCATCGCTTGTGACACACTTACCCCTGTACCATGCAGCTCCTCGGCACGATGGTGTTACACCTTAAGCTTGGGGTACTTGGTTTTTTTCGGGTCTCCTTCCCTAGACTGGCTGCCTTCTCCGCGGCCTGCGAGTCCAGTCTCCCCGTGAGCTGGTTTTGGTCCGCCCCGGCATGTCTGCCGGCGTCCCCATTCTGGGGGTCGTTCCCCTATCCGCCACTTGGGGAGGCGCTCGGTATGGGACCAGCAACCCGGCCGAGTAAGGTCAACCTCTACAAGGTGTTAGTCAGGCCGGTTCTCACCTATGGTGCACCTTCATGATGCAACATAATAAGCAGAACGGAGCTTAATAAGTTCCAGGTAATACAAAACAAGGCACTAAAAATTATTGCGGATGTACCCAGGTACACGATGAATCGCATACTTCATCAAGACTCTCGTATGCAGACAATAAATGAATTTTTCACAAAAATTATTACAGACTATTTCAGACGTACGGACGTATCGACAAACCCATTAATCACGAACTCACACACGAGATCTAGACCAAACAGTACGTACAAACTACCGAAAGACTGGCTCCCTGTTGGTCCAATCCCATAGTAGAGAGGCACTAATAGTAGTGAGGCACTCAGTAGATCAGTCAACCACCAATCGCCTGATCAATTCACAATCAATGGAATAGGCGCCAAAACTTTGCAGTATAAAAACTTTTTAAATCAAACAAGCAGAAATACGAATAATCAAGGCAAAAGTCAATTTTAAAATGTCTACAAGTGATAAAACCTAAACAGTTTGCCAAGATCCAATTGATGTCGCAGGAGCGTTCCTAACTTAAAAAAAAACAGAGATCCCAAGTATATAATCGATTAATCGATTTTTAAAATTTTCACAGTCGTTTAATCGATTATTTTGCCCACCCCTAGTTGTGATCATTAATTTTTTTTTGACGATTTTGTTCGCTGCCAAAGCCATTTCCGAGAAGACCTACTGCTTAACGTGGGTTCCGAACCACCCCCACACAGCACAACTTCCTTTCTGAAATATTTCAGATTCATTAACCCAAAATGACAATCGACACGCCTTGCCTTTGACACTTGACGGACCAGATGCAGAAAAACCAGCCTGTTCCCCATATTTTATGTTTTGTTTATGTAATGTTCAATTAAGAATAATTATTAATATCTACTGTTATTTGTGGGTGAACTGTGCTATACTACTACTACTGCTACTATCAAATTTAATAATTATATTATGTATAATAAAACTAAGGTAAGTCTCTATTTTAATAATAGGTATATTAATATTGTAGGTTAGGTTTAATAATAATAATTTAATATATGTACTTAGAACAGAAAAGGGACAGAAGAAAAATGAAACATTTTTAAATTACAAAAACATTAATAGAATAATAAAAGATGCGGTAATGCATCATCTTCCTCCGGGACAGAACTAAAAAGGTACAAGAAATTGTTGCTATTGCAGTGCAAACTTCGTTTGTCCCGTGAATTGTAAAAACTTTGAATACCTATATAAGTTGTTAACAAATTTTGGCTAAACTTTCCTGTCTTCATAATGAAATATGTAGTTTAAATTTTAATAGAGTTTATGTATGAATCATTGATATACGCAGTGTTACGCAGCGTCCTTGATATACCTACAGGGTCGTTGGCATGTATGGAAATGGTCGATTATTTCTTAAAGTAAAACAGCTAGCAAAAAATAAGTAAGACAAAAGTTTTAGGGTTTTTTAAAGTCTATACAAACTTTATAAGAATAAGTATACAGGATGAGTCAGAAAGCCGTAGGAAAACAATGTTACTTTTAACATTGAAAATGTTTATATTATCGCACGGGCACGTAGTATGGGTACGGAATTCGAAATTCTTGTGTTGCATTTGTCCCTGACGTCACACCGAGATAAATGATCGGGATCAGACCAAGTCGTGAGTAATCGTATGGTTTCGCTGGAGCAGTCAGCGGGTGCAGGCTGGCGCGGCTGTAGCGCGCTTCAGATCATATTTGTATTTCGTAGTGAAAGCGCTTATGTATGACTTATAATGAACGCCGATAACATTAGTTGCATGCTGTTGTTGGAGGAAGAAGACGAAAAGGAGATGTTAGCCCAAATTCCTCCATTTCGACAAACGTCATATTAACACTTGAATTTATACTATAGGTACCATATTTAAATCAAAGCTGCAGCATACCAAGTAAACAAATCAATTTGATTAAGACGTCAAAGTATCAAAGCATTTTAAAATTGTATCATTAGTTGGTATATCCGAAAAAAATATCAAAATTAGAAAAAAGTCAGTGGCGTGCATTTTAACATTGAAAATGTTTATATTATCGCACGGGCACGTTAGTATGGGTACGGAATTCAACAAAATTCTTGTGCTGCATTTGTCCCTGACGTCACACCGAATTAAAATGATCGGGATCAGAACAAGTCGAGAGTAAACGTATGGTTTCGCTGGAGCAGTCAGCGGGTGCGGCTGGCGTTCGCGATCGAGCGTAGCAATCGGCCGTCGCCACAAGGTGGTTTGGCTGGCGCGGCTGGAGCAGCGCGTTTCAGATCATATTCGTATTTCGTAGTGGAAGCGCTTATCTATGATTTATAATGAACGCCGATAACATTAGTTGCATGCTGTTGTTGGAGGAAGAAGACGAAGAGGAGATGTTAGCACAAATTCCTCCATTTCGACAAGCGTCATATTAACACTTGAATTTATACTATACCATATTTAAATCAAAGCTGCAGCATACCAAGTAAACAAATCAATTTGATTAAGACGTCAAAGAATAAAAACATTTTAAAATTGTATCATTAGTTGGTATATCAAAATATCAAAATTAGAAAAAAGTCAGTGACGTGCATTTTTTTGTCAATAATATTCGTTGAAGTGTTTCCCGGGACGCCACTGGACTTTATAAATTTAATCTAGTTAGGGCTAATTCAGCCTCTTATCATTATGAATGACGGTACCAAATTGCAATAAAATCGGGAAAAGGATATTTACAGAAATTAAAAAAAAACCGATTTTTTTAAAAAAACTTTAACACTCTGTACATCAAAACGGGGCAACTCCGGACACATATTTAGGTTAGTTTAGGTTAGCACTTCTGAAACACCCTGTATACAATCAAATACAACGGTCAAAAACACAAATATTTATATCAAAATATTGATAACAAACAATAACACCAAACGATACAATGCAATAATGCGAAAATCACGGGTAAACTAAATTCAACCCTGTCGCCCAGGGCCTTTTAGTTTTATTGCCGCTTGACCAATCGAAATAGAGTTACGGTTGTCATTAAGTACTGATCAATATTTCCTTCGTATGCATAATCTTGGATTTGAATATGGTATAGGGTAGACGGAGGCAAGTGTAAAAATGGGGTAAGTGGAAAATCAGTGCGACAATCAGGCAATATTGAAAGTTTACTTGTCTGTGTGGTTCGAGGCAACTAACTATACGTTAGCGCTATTCAATTATCTACTCCCGGCGAGTTACCAGGTGTTTTTTTCTTTCTGAGTAGTCATTTGTAACATAACCTCCGAATCGGTCCGTTGAATAGTGTGTGATATCTCCATAAAAAATTGGTCAAAGGTAAAAACTTATAATTTACTTTTAGTTTTATTGCATTTTCTTATGTTTAGTCAATTGTTGTAGCTTTAAAATCCTCTATACCGACCAAATCTAAAAGCGGTTTTTACTCACGAACAGGTTTGCACTTCCCCCATAAAAAACATAATGTGGGGCATGTGTGAAAGTTGTAATGGGGAAAGTGTAAAGGTTAGTTTACACTTGCCCCATTTTCCTGGGAATGCTAAAGTTCATTGGCACTGACACTTAAAGCTTTTATTCTGTACAGAGAGTTGACGTCATGGTACGAAATTATAAAAGAAAGTCCGATAGGTCTGCCTATGGGGAGGAGCAATTAAATGCTGCAGTAAATGCCCTCAATCAAGGTGAATTAACCATGTCGATGGCTAGTACCGAATTCAGAATCCCATACATTACAATCTACTGTAGAATAACGGCCGCCGTGGCGAAAAAAGCAAGACACAGGGCCGACCTCCAATACTTTCTTGGCAAGATAAGTGTCAACTGGCCGAAAATATAAAAACAGTGGAGAAGTGAGAATATCGATTAACTTCAAGAGAGCTTCAAGAAAAAGTTCGGGACTTTGTAACTTTAAATAATTTTCCCAATCCTTTTAAGAACAATATGCCAGGCACAGACTGGCTAATAAAGTTTAAACAACGTCACTCTTTGAGTATGAAGAAACCACAAAGCTTAGAGTACTGCAGACAGAAATCTACGGACCCATTCATAATAGACCAATATTTTGTTTTATTGGAAAAGGCTATATTGGAGTTGGGTCTTCAGGATCGTCCTGAATGTATTTACAATTTAGATGAGACTTCACTGTGTACAGATCCTTCTCGTCTTAAAATTGTTGGCGCGAAAGGCGAATAGAGAAAATATAACCGTCCTGGCAGGAGCAAGTGCTAGTGGTAGAAAATTGCCACCATTGATAATATTTAAATGCAATAACATTGATAATATTTAAAGGCAATAATATTGCTGGAGTTCAGAAAGAAATGAAGACTTCTTCAAAGACACCGTAAATGCAGCCAGCGCCAATGGATGGATGACCTCCGAAATATTTAGAAATTACTTTCTAAAGACTTTTATTCCTTTGGTTCGTGATCAGGCACCAATTATTGTTATATATGATGGGCATGTCTCGCATGTGGATTGCTTATTAATTCAAGCCGCAAGAGAAGAAAATATTCATATACCTAAACTGCAGCCCATACAAGTCATTTACTTCAACCTCTCGATTTGAGTATGTTTAGATCCTTTAAGGCAATATGGGAGAGGGAAGTAATAACATGGCAAAGACGTCATCAGGGACAATGACTATCAAAAAGGGACTTCGCCACATTGCTAGTGAAAACCTGGGCTGAAGTAGATTCCGGAATCATAAAAACAGGATTCAGAAAGGGTGGTATTGTTCCATTTAATAGACATGTTATTCCTAAAGAAAAGTATGACATCGATGCCCTAAAAAGATGGCAGGAACACTTAAAAAATCAAAGATCTGTAACAGATTTACAACCGAGGCCAGAACGCATTGATATTGAAAGGAATGAACATGATTCTGTAGCACCGAATGTAACAGAAAAAACCGCTACTTCCGAACAGTCAATGTTAAAAACAGTAAAGCCTTCTACATCTGGCGCTTCATTTAAAAGGAAACTAGTATCTAATGCAGAATTACTTACAGCTCCTTCAGCATCTAGTGCCACCAATCTCAAAGTAATTGTCAGCTCTGATCAAAATGAAGAAATATACTAAATAATCATTAGGAGCCTATAACTGAACCTGTAGTACCAGCTACAACCGAAAATCGGCAAGAAAAGAAGGCAAGTTTTGATGATCTACTACTTGATTCGCTCCGACAGAGTCCTTCTTCTAATCCAAGGAAACGAAAGCGCTTAATTCAAGGTGGCCAAACCATTGCAGGTACTATCGCAAGTAGTCAGTCAAAAATCTCTACAAGTTCATCTACTATATCTAAACCAGCTATGAAAATTGACCGAAAGAGTAAACAAAGTCGGCCAGGTCCGTATCAATTTGAATCCAGCTCCAGTGAATCAGATTATGAAAGTGTACCTTTTATGGAATCGGATCAAAGTTTCACTTTAGAATCGGATTGCGAAGATCAGATTCCTGAATAAACAAAGACAATATTTCAATTGAAGACTGGGTACTGGTTAAATATACATTACCAAAAGCAAAGAAACATTTTATTGGCCAGGTAAATACTGTTGACAACGGCTTTGAAATCAAGTTTACTAGAAAACTAAAATACAATTTTTTTATGGCCACTCACCGATGATGTCGATGTAGTATAGCTAGACGATATTGTGACTCGTTTTCCTGAACCGGTAGTAACACGCCGAGGAGGTTTTCATTTTAATTATTAAAATTATTCGAATTTTTAAACTTAAATTTTCTTTTCTGTTTTAGTTTCTCCTTGGGAATAACTTCTACTGTTTTAGAGATTAAAGCCAAACATTGGGTTTTGAACGGATAAATACGTTTATAAAAATATTATTCTTGTTATTAGGAATTTTTTGAGGGTTATTTTGGATTACTTATTATTTTTCAGAGGTAGGTACCTTTTAATTTTTCGTTTTTATGATTTGCTTGGCTAACCATTTACACTTTCCCATTACCACTTCTGCGAACATGCATGGAAATTGTATTCCGATTTTACACTTTCCCTTTTTGGGGTACCTAGGTGTAAAATTTCGGTACAAAAAAAATCATTCAAATCTCAAGATCTCAAAAATAATTCATGAGTGCCCTATGCAGTATGAAAAGTAAACATATTAAACTATTACTTTTTTACAAAGACACTTTTATAAATATTGTATATTTGAAGTAGGAAGGAAATAAACTTGAACTATTAAAAAGGGCTTCGCAGTTGCCCCAGTCTACCCTAATTATAAGCTTTGTAATGTAATGCTGAAAAATAAACAGAATGGTTTTGTACACTTTACCGTTCTTCCCTACACTTGCTGCCACTTTTTTTCATGCATTTTCTTTCATTACAACATTTTTGTAATTTTCGTTCTTATAGTTGTATAAAGGGGGGTACTTTTGCACCTCCTCTATCAAACACTCGTCAGCAATTGGCGAAACGGTGGCATTCTGCTGAGCGATCACGGCTGGACTGGTCTCTTTAGTAGTCCGAACGCAGCCACTGCAATTGACGGCGAACGCTGTGTCGCTGAGCTGCGGCAGTGAAACCGTGTACATACAAATCGCATTAAACCAGTACCGAGCTACCAATCGCGAACGCCAGCCGCGGCCGCTGACTGCTCTAGCCAAACCATACCTTAGAGGCGCGTTAGAATTTATAACCTTTATTTTACTATTTTTTTATATTATGAATCAATAAACCTTATAATATCAGCTACCTAAATATAACATTCAAATCTATGAGTTTTCGCAGATCACAAATCTCATAATATTCACAAGCGTTGCACTCTGCTTCGGCATTTTCAATGTCCTCCCCGGTTGCATCTTTGTAAAGGACTGTAAATTTTTTTTTAACGGAACCACCCTCTGTCTTAGAATATTTTTGGATTTAACATTAAATTACAATTATTTTTTAATAAATACATTATAAGTCTAAACCTAATAGTTTCCGAGATACCGACTAGATTAGAATAGATTTTTGAACTTTGACAGCCTCTAGCTTTCTAACGGTACGCCTCAGAGTAAAGCGACTTACATATATCCCTATCTTAGTTTTTTATTATCTTCCTACCTGTGTCTACTTCCGGTTAAACCGAATTTAACTCAAAAGCAGGAAATATGGTACTTACTTCCGGTTTAACCGGAAGTTAAAATTTTCAAGTTCAAAAATGTCATTTTTCAAAAGTCGATATCTTGGAAACTATTAGGTTTAGACTTCTTATAATGCACTTATTAAAAAATAATTGTTATTTTATGTCAAATCCAAAAATATTCTAAGATATATATATAGGCCGTTCTATTTAAAAAAAAAAAGTAACTTTGTCTCTCTACAGTTTTCTGACTTATCCTGTATACTTATTTTTTAAAATTCGAATAGACCTAAAAAACCCTGAAACTTTTGTCTTAAATATTTTTTGCTAACTGTTTTACTTTAAGAAATAATCGACCGTTTCCATACATACCAACGACCCTGTATATATAATATAATGGTCGAGTTGTAAAACTTTTCGCCAACGCTCCTGCTCGTTGTCACCGTTCCCGCTCGTCGCCACCGTTCTTAGGGTATTTATAAGACACGAACTGCACCGTTGTCTATATAAAGGCTGAAATCGTAGGAATGTGGAAAATACCTACATGTTTTTTATTAAATGTTTTAAATTTCTTTCTTCTCATTGACTAAAGCAGGAACGACGAACAGCACAAGGTCAGCGAGATAAAAATTGGTCTTGTTGGAACTACGAACCGGAGCGGTGGCGGCATTTATAAATGCGTACATTATTCCCCAATATGTAACTTTTTTTCTGTGATTATACAGTTAATCTTAATCATTGAGGTTTTCCTACCTTTATGATCTTAACACACAAAAAAATCTACTGGTCTCTCCTAAAACTTAAACTTAAACTAACCTTTGTCTTCATTGCTTAAAACCTGCAGTATTTGAACTCTAAGTATATATAGTTCGCGTCAATACAAGGCAAGCACATATGCCAATATTCGTATAAAATAAACTCCCTAAACCGATGACATTTAGCCACGTAAGTAGTGCAATAGATGCAGCACCATCTTCTAGCAATTTTAAGTGACCGTTAGTCATGTTGTGGCAGTAAAAAATAAACATGTCAAATCAATATATTCCAAAAATATTCGTATAAAATATAATATTATAGTTATTTATGTATCTAGGGAATTATAATGGTCTTAATTAGCAAGGGCAAAGTTTACGTCCCGAGGGCCTTTGGCCCGAGGGACAGCAATTGCCCGAGGTAATTGAGACCCTTATAATTCCAGTGATACATAGATAATTTTATTTCTGACCGATTTTAGTAACATTTTGTTCATTTTTAAAGTGGAATAAATGTTTCAATAGATGACAATCAAATTGACATTAGATGTCAATCGTTTGATTTTATGTCAAATTTTTCTTAATATCCCAAGGGAGTTATGACCCTTATAATTCCCGCGTAACTAAGACGTTATAAGCTAATAATATACCGGTCAGAAATAAAATATATTTACTTAATTCGCACAAACCAGGACAAGTTATAATTATATATTACTTATAATAAATATTTTTTAAATATAGGTATCTATTAAACATTGTTTCAATAAAGCACAAAATTTATTGTCTATTATGAATATATTAAAAATACACATCTGCAACACTTTAATTAACTTGAAATAAAACAGATGTACTAAAACATTTATTATTTATTATACATTTTATATTGCAATATTTTATAAATATTGCATATATGTTGCCCTAATATTTTGTCAATATTTAGTGCTACTATAGGGACCGCTAATTAACCACTAGATGCCTGGTACTGGCGGTCATTGATAATGTTGATGCCGTTCAGATACTTTATATTTTTGGGTTGATAGCCTTCTACATAACTTTTGAAAACAATATAGTTACGACTGGTCGATAGATATACCTAATAATTGCTTTCGGCAAGAACATCTTGCCTTTGGATATCGGCTGGACTCGCGTAGTTTTCCAGCAAGAAGGAAAATAATATTCCTTTTTTGTAGAATATGTTAAAAACTCTACAAAACATATAGGTTCCGCCGCGGCGGTGTCAGTTAATCGCGGAATGTCTTACTCACGATGATTGAAATTTTGTTAGGACCAGAAGCTTTTTTAGTGTCATGACCCTTCAAGATTCGTTTAACAGGGAGCCAACGGAAAACAATCCCAGACATTCTTGATTCCATAGCAGGAATATTCATTGGATGAGTTTTTCCCTGGAAATTAACCGTCGTTGAATACGAAGAGAATAGTTCCGCCAGTAAGTTTAGTTTTTCTTGGGCTTTTGTCGCAATAGTTCCATCATCAGGACGTGTTAGAGGTGGAATAGTTTACTTGGTAAAGCTCTGATCGACTGACGGTCTTAGCTACACATATATATACGTTATTCCCAAGATGTTTGTGCGAGTTCTTGAAATTTTAACTTATAATATCCGTGTAGTGCTTAAATTATCACTGGAAAGTTTTTCGAGGTAAGGAATATTTTGAAAATTATCCGAAGACTGATTAACTGTTCGGCACAAAACAGATAAGCAGCCCTATGATCAAACACACAAGTTAACTCTATAGACGCTAAATTCAAAATTACCTGTTTAACAACCACAGTGAAAAATTAACAAGTCGGCTTTTTTCGGTTGTTGTCATGGAAACGGTACGTTAAAAGTTAACTTGTGTGTTTGATCTTTGCCTCTTTGGTTTGATCATAGGGCTGAGTAGCTGTTCGGATTAGTTTTATTTTCCCCGTTTTGTTGAACGAAACGCTCCACTCCTGCGCATTCACCAAATATTTCCAGTACAGCCAAAGAGTAACCCAGCGGATTTATAGACTTTCCATTTGCATTAAAAATTCGCTTTACTGAATCCCTAAAAACCGTTTTTAAACGCCGTCTACGTTTTGATGCCGCCGAGATAAACGAATTTTATCTTGTGCCGTTGTGCGCTCGTAGCAAACCGCCAGCAACCAATAGACGCCAATTAAATAATCATGTTTGTTGGACCGTTTTATTTTATTTTACTTCGCATCACAAAAGAAACGCGTGTAATATAGTGAATGCACAAAATATTTTTCTAAGAACTGCAATCGCTTAACCTATTTCTATCCAAGATTCATGAATATTGAATACCGCCAACGGCAAATTTCTAAATCCCGCTTTAACTTTTGGGGCACTATTCCGAAATTGACGACGATGCAATTTTAGAGCTGGCGTAGAATCAGATACGATTGCGGCGAAGATCAAATCTTTAGCTGGTTCTAACGCCAAACTTAAGACACCGTATACGAACAAAGACTAAGATATGCCAACCAAAATTTGGTTTGCGTTAAGTTTAGTTCATATAGATATGCGTATCACGAATTGCGAATATCGCATCCGAAAAATTATCTCTCCGTTTCATATAGGTAGATGCGAATTTCGTTGATGTTTTAAGGATATTTCAGTGTTTTTAATTTTCAACATTTTAAACGTATGGCAAAACATTGACTGAACGAAAAACTACATAACCTCGAGCCTCAACGTAAATTTATAGTTTATTATCTTCTAAAAAATACAAATTACCGGTTAAACCGGAAGTACCATATTTCCGGCTTTCTCGAGTTTTATCCGGTTTAACAATAGTTTACATTTTTGGGGAGATAATAAAGAAGTAAAGGGACCTGTAGGTCGTTTTGCTCTAAGAAAGAGCTGGAAGCTGCAAAGTACAAAAATGTCATTTTTTAAAAGTCGATATTCTCTCGGAAACTATTAAGTTTAGACTTAAATGCACTTATTATTAAAAAATAATTGTTACTTCATGTAGAATCAAAAAACAGTGTAAGATCTAGGGTGTTCCATTTAAAAAAATTGTTCGCCTCTTTTTTGAGCCTGTACGATGTAAAATATTTTTAAAATATGCCACTTAATTCCAGACCTCATGCCGTTTCAGTATTTTTAATTTCTTCGATAAGGAAGCGAAGCTGCTAGACTTAGAAAAGTTTTATCGAAGGAGCCTAATGTTCCTTCCTACCTAAGAAAAAGCAATGGGGCCTTTAGGTACAGAAAGTAGCAAGGACACCCTTGAATTGCTGATAGATTCTCATTTTCCTGGGAACACACTGGCAGCAGTGACTCCCATTGATCAAGGAGGTACCCCGGATTTGAATAATATTAAATCGGTGGTAACTAGCGATAAGCTTAAATGGGCGATAGACTCATTTGAACCCTACAAATTTAATCACCCGGATTAGACGGGATAATGCCCGCCATGCTACAAAAGGGGAAAAAGGTCCTAATTCCCTGGCTCTTGGTGATACACAGAAGCAGCTTGTACTGGGCACACATGCCTGCAGACTGGAATAGGACAAAAATAATCTTCATACCAAAGGCTGGTAAACGCAGTCATACAACCGCCAAGGACTTCAGACCGATCAGCCTATCTTCGTTTCTTATCAAAACGCTAGAGCGGCTACTAGATCTATATATTAAAAACTCGATACCAGAAGGAGAGCTGAGCTCGTCTCAACACGCCTATACTAAAGGAAAATCAGTGGAAACAGCGCTACACGAGGTGGTAGGCGTTATTGAAAAATCACTTAGAAATAAAGAGTACACTCTAGGAACTTTCCTGGACATCGAAGGAGCCTTTAACAATGTCACGACCGAGGCAGTGTGCGACGCTCTAACAGAATCAGGGGTTGACAACTACATCTGCCGTTGGATTTATAAGATGTTAAAAGGCCGCCAAATCGACTCCAGTTTGGGTAGCAATGAGATGATCAGATTTGTCGGAAGAGGAACTCCGCAAGGCGGGGTGCTGTCACCAACACTCTGGCTAATAGTTTTAAACAAAGCTCTTATAACTTTAGAAAAAGCTGGAATTAAAGTGGTTGCATATGCTGACGATTTAGTTATACTAGTGTCAGGCAAATTTCTAAATACCATCGGCGATCTAACAGGAACAGCGCTACAAAATCTTCAACGCTGGGCCTCGAGATATGGCCTGCAAATTAACCAAGAAAAAACGGAGCTAGTTCTATTCACACGCAGAAGGGTGATCGAGAACTTCAGGCTCCCAGTCCTGGACAACAGTATACCTTGGTGCTGAAAGCAAAAGCAAAGTACCTGGGACTGATACTCGATTCCAAGCTAAACTGGGGCATGAACTTGCAAGAACCAAGTCAATAAGGCGTCAGTTGCGTTCTATGCCTGCAAAAAAGCCATCGGTAAAAAGTGGGGATTGAAACCCCATATAGTACACTGGATTTATACGGCCATTGTAAGACCTATACTAACCTACGGGGTCCTGGTCTGGTGGACTGCTTTGGAAAAAGCAGTACACACAAAGAAACTAACAAAGATACAACGGGCAGGTTGTTTAGGAGTAACTAGTGCCCTTCACTCCACACCGACGGCGGCTTTAGAAGTGATGTTACATCTGCTGCCCGTGGACATTTATGGAAAAAGTATGGCTGCAAAGAGTGCTTTACGACTTAAAGAGTCGAAATGCTGGAGCGACACCAACTACGGGCACAGCAGTATACTAACGACATATCCATGCAGCCAAAATTTGCAAGAGCCGACTGATTACATCGTCCCACTAACAGATTTCGGAGAGGGATTTTCTGTGCTCATTCCGACTAGGGAAGAGTGGGAGGGCAATCAGTTAATAATGGAGACAGCCCACTCAATTTTCACAGACGGTTCAAAAATGGACGTCGGAGTGGGTGCTGGTATCTTCTCTGAGAGTATGAAAATACAGAGGTCATATAGACTTCCGGACTACTGCAGCATTTTTCAAGCAGAAGTGATGGCAGTTGATAAAGCAGTAAAAATCCTGCAGGAACGTCAAGACCTGAGAGCAGCTGCGTCAATAGCTATCTATATAGATAGTCAGGCAGCGATAAAGGCAATTCGTTCCAACAACATTAAATCAAAACTAGTGAGGCGATGTCGCGACAATATTCGCATACTTGGTGCCCGGCATCGAGTCACTTTGTGTTGGGTTCTGGAGTCTGCTGATGCGCTCGCCAAGGAGGGCGCGGGCATGTCCGCCGATCTAGCAGAGTGCCGTGGTTAGGCCGCTGTGATTGGTCAAAGAGGAGATAGATCGTACAGCCAAACAACTTGCAATAAGCAGATGGACAGAGCTAACAACCTGTAGCATCTCCAAGCAATTGTGGCCCCTACTTGATAACAAGAAAACCGCAGCGTTATTACAACACAGTCGGAAGGACTTAAGGAATATCACTGCCGTGGTCACCGGACACTGTCTTTTCGGTAGACATGCAGAACGTATGCAAATACCAGCTAACGACTTCTGCAGAAGTTGCAGAGACGAAGAGGAAAGCATTCAACATTTTTTATGTGAATGCCCTGGCTTGCAAGAAGAAGGTTTAATGCCTTGGGCGAACCATTCTTTAATAATCTGGAGGAAGTAAGCAGCTTACAACTGGGTCGACTTACTAGGTTTATCAACAGTAGTGGCTGGTTTGAGTAAGCTGCCAGGATTCTTCTACGCCGAACTTCGCACTAGCCATCAGGGAGCTGATGCTGATAGGTTCCGCAAACACAACGGTCTTTAAAGGACTACGTGAGACTGTCTGGATAGACCAGAAGTCTGCCACTCTAACCTAACCTAAGGATGTAATCTTCCGTCCCCGGACCCGTTATGAGCTATACTTTATTTCTTCATTCGCAATTACGCTAGCTTTAAAATTGGATCGTCGCCGTGACGTCGACTTCGGAATCCGGACCCAGATCCTACAATTAAAAACAATAACCGAGCGCGGAAAATATATCTGGTGCCTCCATGCTTTTACGGAATACTTATTTCTTTGCAAAAAGACAGGATGCAGACATTTTTAAATAAAACTCACAAAAACAGTATACATCAGTAGGTATTTATTTATTGATACACTTATGGTAAATGCCTTACCACTACTTAAAGACAAGTAAATTAATTAATTTCAATGGTGGCCAGTAGCAGTTGGTTTTCCATACTGCTGCTGCCACATTTTTACATATTCCTTTTTTCTTTGTTCCCTTCTAGCAAAATACTCTGGATAGGCTGCTTTTTCTAAAGGGTGCCAGTAGTCTATAACCCAATCTGGGGGTTCTACTTCTCTGCCATATGCTACACCACCAGGTGACTCTGGGACTGGAATTTAAAAAGAAACAATAAGACCTACGCACTTATTACTTGCAAATAATCAACTGAGCAAGAAAGAGAATACCATGAAGAATACCATGAAGAATACAGTTAATTTAATAAAATTAAAAGAGGCCAATAAACAAGAGTACCTTTTTTAGTCTAAGGTGCAAGCTACCCAGATTTATTTTTTTTAAGTCTTTATCATACAGGGTGTTAAAAATTTAAGCATTAAGTTGTACCGCTTAGTACGCCCCTGGTAAACTAAAAAAGCTAAACATGTTTCAAGGACACTACTTTAAGAGATCCTTACTAGTGTTCATCACAATAAATCTTTATTAAATTATATTAAGTACTTTGAAACTTATTTAAGAAAAACCGATTTCCAGCGGCGACCGTCAGGGGCACATATCTCCATAGGGAGGGTCTGTAAGAAAAAATTTTATAGGAACTTCTCATCTTATTTTTTCATGTTCTATCTAAATCCGAGAGATTTCCCACATTTTCCCAGACACACTATACAGGGTGTTTTTAATAAGTGTCCGATATCTTACAGGACGATTCCTTAGTTATTTATAAGGTGAAAAGTTCATATAAGCATGGGTCCGCAAACCCTTTATTTTTGAGATACAGGGTGTTAAAAATTTATTTTAATTTTTGTTTTTCGTAAATTATTTTTCTAAATAATGTCTATATTTTCACGAAAATTGGTATTTGTGGATTTTTTATAATGAGAAATACAAATTTGATCTTAGTTTGGCCCTTAATTGTAGGGGGCGCCACCTACAGGTCTTTTTCTCTTTTGAGGAGTCACAACTTTTTCGTGCATGTAATAATATCTTGACGCACAGATAATAGATATTTACGATATAAGTGTTGTAAAGATTCATATTACAACACGAGATGTTAAAGTTGTTAAACGAGGCGTCAGCCGAGTTTAATCAAACATCGAGTGTAGTTATATGAATTTACAACAAGAATATTGTACAAAATTTTATCTACTTTCATCTATGAATAAAAATATTTGGCAAAAGGCATTTTTAAAAATAAAAATGCACCTGCTATTAAAAATCGTTTTGTAAGGGCATCTATTACAGCACTAGTGCTGTAATAGATGCCCTTACAAAACGATTTACAGAACTGAAAAATTCATATTACTAAATGAAAGTAGATAAAATTCATATTACTAAATGAAAGTAGATAAATAGTTTTATTTATTATTATTGTGATTATTTGTTAAAAAATTGTAAACGATACCAATGCTGAGTATGCTGACATAAATTTTACATACGGACTTGCTAACGGAAATGCATATAAGGCTAAACGTTAGTATCTGGACCGTTATCCGAACCGCACAACTCCTACTTCAAAAAAGTTTTGAAAAATTCACGCTCGGTTGAGGGAAACGGGAAGGTTTGAGAAAGCTACTCATCTGTCGGTGCACATCGGACGGCAAAACCCCAAAAAACCGAGGAAGCAGTTCTTAATCTGGTAGGAGAACACCCGGAAACAAGCACCAGAAAAATAGCGCTGACGTTAAACATTTCTCATGTTCTAGAATGGACAATTTTAATTGATAATTTGTTATATCCCTAACACATTCAAAGAGTTCAGGCACTCCTCCCTCGTGATTTTCCATTACGTATCCACTTCTGTCATTGGTTTCTCCAATGCCTTATTCAAAATCCTTTATTTAAAAATCAAATCCCGTTTACCGACAAAGCAAATTTCTCACGCAACGCTGTACACAATTTTCACAATAATCATTTGTGGTCAGAGGAAAACCCCTATGCGATACAGGAATCACATTTCCAAGAACAGTTCTCTCTTAACGTGTGAGCAGGAATCCTTGGAGATTATTTAATATGCCCATTCTTTATTCCAGGAAGATTAAACGGAGAGAGAGATCGTAAGTTTCTTGAAGAAGATTTGCCTATTTTACTGCAAGTTGTGCCGCTTAGACTACGAAATAAAATGTGGTTTATGCATGACGGTACCTCGTCACATTTTAGCATCCTAGCGCGAGAATTTTTAGATGGTACTTTCGGTAACCGTTGGATAGGTTGGGGAGGGCCTCAACCATTGCCCCCTAGGTCACCAAACCTTAACGGTTTGGGTTTTTTTCTTCATGAATTTTTTCAAAAATGAAGGGCTTGAAGACCCATGCTTATATGAACTTTTCACCTTATAAATATCCGTAAATAACTGAGGAATCGTCCTGTAAAATATCGGACACTTATTAAATAACACCCTGTATATGTATTTTCAAAACACCTTATTAAAACTTTTATTTAGAACATTTCTATTTCTAGTACTAGCACTAAAAAAAACAATAACGAAAAAGAAATCATAAGAAATAGAACTATTTTCAAATTTTCTTAAGAATAATAATTGTAGGCAGACCCTCGCTACCCCAAAAATAAGAATTAATGCTCTTTAAAAAAATATTATACAGGGTGACTCGGATCTAAATGTACATACATCACCAGGAGATAGTGGACATCTTGGGGGTTCTAAATAATCTATCTTTAGTGGGTCCATCTTTCCTCGTTACTTAGATACAGAGTGTTTTATAAGGTTTGGCTCATTTTTGTTTTTGCCATAATTCTTTTAGCACCCGGTATAAAATGTTCATATTCGGTGAAAATATTTTGAGTAGCTATCGCTTTAAAATGCCGTATGAAAATTTTTTGAAATTCAGGTCCGGACTTTAAAAACAAGACTGATTTCATTTTTTTAAATTCAACATCCTGTATATCATATTTTTGTCAATTTTATTTTTCATTTGAAAAACACATAAAAAACTAATTCTAATGGCATACTTATCAAAATCCCCGCACTCGCCGCTCAGCCATTATAAATTGCTCTTCTTTAGATGTTGAAACACATACAAAATAATAACTGTTTTTATAACGACAATAATACCAATAATAACAAAAATAACAAAAACATAATTATTTGACAATATTTTCAAAATGCCCACCATTAACTTCTTCACATTTTCTTCCTCTGATATTTAAATTTGAAACTGCACTTCTGATTACACCTGGTCTATTTTTTATCAAAGACTTATCATTTTTGAACTTCGTATTTTCTAAACTGAACCACCAAGATTAATTGCTGGTAAGTACCTTTTCTCCTCTCCTTATGTATAGTACATAGCGAAATTTCTTTTAGTATCCCTGAAGATGGACATTTAAATGTCCGAAACATGTTGGATAACGATCTTAATAATAAAACTATGTGGAGGTAGACTGAAGTCGTTTTATTTGATTATTTTTTATTTCCTGAAATGAAGTGATAATGCGTTGCAAGAGCTGGTCCCGTGTATTAATTTCTTCCTCGTGTAAACTAAATTTTTCATATCCCCCAAAAAAAGAAGTCCAGCGGGTTAAAGTCGGGAGATCTTGCTGGCCAAGAATGGGGCCCCCCACGACCTATCCATCTGTTGGGATATATATTGTTTAAAAGTTCGGAAACAATTCTTGCATAATGTGGAGGGGCTCCATCGTGTTGGATATACATTCCTCTTAAATTAACATTCTCATTTTGGAGAAGATTTGGCAAAATGTTTTCCAAAAAGTATAAATATTGGTTTCCATCTAATCTTTCTTCAAAGATGTGTGGGCCAATCAATTTACCATTGATTATACCTGCCCAAACATTTATGGAAAATCTATGTTGCGAGTGCGACTGCCTAATAGCATTTGGATTTTCTAGAGACGTAGGTACAATACAATACAGGTAAAACACCCTGTATTAGGCACTTTTGGCGTTGTGGCCTTTCTACTATCCTTGTCTCTTAAAAAAAGCGCCGCAGGTAAATTTTTTTTTAGGTGCCACGCCCTTTTTTTGGACTATTTAAATCTAGAAATTTACTTTTTGATAGCCCAACCCGAGAAAACGTAGAAATAAAGAAATTTCTAAATATAAACGGCAATATTTTTATTTTAAATATATTTTTTTTAAGTGGGGTAGTATTTCTGTCAATGTATTAAATTTGAAATATTGATTCATGTTGTTAATTATTGTAAATGAATGAATGATGAATAATTTAATTTTAAGTTTTCTCTTTACTATTGAGCCGAGGAAGCGCCACGCCATACGCCAGAGATTCTCCATACTATATACTGCCACTCACCCAACAGATGTCGCAGATTACCATTATTCTAATTACAGACAAATTATTGTTGCCAGATTTTAAATGATTACTTTTTTTTTTATGATTTTTTAAATAAACATTTTAGTCAAATTAATGTTAATTCCCGGTTAATAGTGTTAATACATCAGCCTTTTTAAGAAATTCTGTCAGCCGTAGAGGGATCGGCGGGGCCCCCCGTGGCCGGGGGCCCCGGGCCCATGCCTAAAGATGGCCCTGGTTATGATTAGCCGTCATATCAATAATGTTATATTATGTTAAGTAAGCAGTTCGTAAGTGGAACACCTTTTGATGTAGAAACCTACTTGCATCCATAGACAGAATATACAGTTGTCGTAACGAATGAAGAACCGTTTTATTTGAACCCTTCTAGTAACCACCAACCTACCCTAACCTGGAATTATTACAATAGATGACAATTTCTGGAATTGTTGACTCCATCTCTGGTAAACTGAGCTTCATCGGTCCACAAAGTCCGGTGAATATCTCTTTGGTGCCTCCTAATCCACTGACAAAAAACCAAACGGTTAGCATAATCACCTGGTTCCAACCTTTGTACCTCTTGGATATGATAAGGATATAAGCCTTCATTTTTTATTGTTGAATGGGTTCATTTTTGCGTTATATGCAGACGTCTAGCAATTTTCCTTGTGGATGTTTTTGGATTTTCTTCAATCAAATTTAAAATGTCTTCTTCCTGTTGAACTGGGTGTCTTACAGGCTGATCAATATTATTTTGTGTCGGAAAATGTCCTTGTTCAAGAACAAAAGAAAATACATTCGAAAATGTTTGATGGTTTGGACATCTTCTTCCAGGAAACCTTAATTCATACTCTCGAGAAGCGGCTCGCGCGTTACCATCGCAAAATCCATATACAAATATTATATCAGCGTATTCTTGGTTTGAAAATTGATGGGGCATTTTAAACGAGAAGTAAATGTTTAACAAAAATATCCTCGTAATGCTCAAAAATCTGACAGGTTACAACTGACAATGACTTATTATGTTTTGTTGCCCCCCAATATTTCGTTGTTCTGAGGTGCCGAGCCATGGAGTCAAATTGAATTGAAAATTTTCAAATTTAAACACGCCGCTATTTTATTACTTTGGTTTATTTCTTATTATTGGTATTATTGTCGTTATAAAAACAGTTATTATTTTGTATGTGTTTCAACATCTAAAGAAGACCAATTTATTATGGCTGAGCGGCGAGTGCGGGGATTTTGATAAGTATGTCATTAGAATTAGTTTTTTATGTGTTTTTCAAATAAAAAATAAAATTGACAAAAATATGATATACAGGGTGCTGAATTTCAAAAAATTTTCATACGGCATTTTGAAGCGATAGCTACTCAAAATATTTCCACCGAATATGAACATTTTATACCGGGTGCTAAAAGAATTATGGCAAAAACAAAAATGAGCCAAACCTTATGTATCTAAGTAACGAGGTAAGATGGACCCACTAAAGATAGATTATTTAGAACCCCCAAGATGTCCACTATCTCCTCGTGATGTATGTACATTTAGATCCGAGTCACCCTGTATAATATGAAAAATGCCAAAATTGGTTAAATATATCGAAATCAGTTATTAAAACATGATGTAAAAAATTTAATGGTAATTTTTTTTTACGGGCAAGTGCAATTATTGCATAGAATTTGATGATGTAATTAAGCCAGTTTGAATTGATATTCCAGAAAAACGGCTGATATTAGACATGCTCAGTGGTATATCAAATGAAAGTTTATTTAAGGGTGCTTGTTTTAAAATAATAAAAATTATATTCATTTAATAAAATTGTGAAAAGTTATGATTTGTATTTTCTTTAACACCCTGTATAAAATAAAAGATTTGGAAACAAAACTAGTTTGCTTATAAATTATAACTTTTAAAGCAATCTTTGATAAGCATGTTTTATTTATTCGTTTTTAGGTCTTCCAGGAATGTCATGACAGATAGGACGTTTTTCACAAAAAAGTTAACTTTGTGTAAAAACTAACAGCTACAATTTAAAATCATAAAATTCAGGGTATTCTGAAGCGGAATATTAGTTTTCTGGTTCTGTGGTAGTATTCTTTTATGCAGGAAAGTAACCAACATTTATTTGCCTGAGTACCATCCCGACGTTCGTTTATTCGGACTGTTTGTTTTTTGCTAATCCTTAAAAAAACGGCTTACTTGAACCATTGGAAACGTGGATTTCATTTCGTGAATGAACGCGGTGCTAGCCATCTGGTGACAGCCCTTGGGGTTGCTGTAAGGAATTTAGTTCTATATCCAGATTACCTTTTAACGCCCTGGTGTTACTTTTTGTTTTAGGTTAAGTTGTGCCTATTTAATGCCTGTTCTTGTATTCTTGTATTCTTTATAGAAAGTACGGTACCAAAATTGTGTTAGTTTTTGTTTTAGCCCGTTTGTTCAATAGAATACTCAGTGTTTCACCATAATTTGCCGCATTTTTGCCTAACCAACGGCGGAATAGACTTCTCAGGGAAGAAGGAATTCCTAGACGAGTTGCGGGTTTGAGAAACCAAAGTGGTATTGAAAATCAACCTACACCGGAAAACCAAGGTAGGAGGGTTCCATTACATTTTTCTGCCCCTACAAGGGGTCACAATATACCACCAGGTCAGCCACCTATACCACCTCCAGGCTGGATGCATCCCCCTACTTTTGCACCACAATTCTTACCCCCATTACAAGGTTCTCATCAGAATCTTGTTATAACGCCGGATGCTATAACACAATTAGTAACCCAAGTTATGCAACAGACTCTAAACCTAAATAATGCAAGTTCTAGTGATAGTAATGTTCTAAATATGGGTAATCATATTAATAATTTTTGTAATCCATCAGCAACCACCAAAAAATTCCGATATTTGACCCCGAATTTACAAATCCAATGGATTTTTTAAGCCAGTTGGAAGAGGGATTTAATGTAAAAAACCTTAATTTTAAAGACTTTAAATATCTGGTTACGGATGCTTTTAAAAAATCAGCCAAAATATGGGCCGACGCCTTTTTAGATCAATTTTCTTCCTATCCAGAATTTAAGATGCAGTTTTTAAATAATTATTGGAATGATCACGTGCAGTGGCAAGCGAGGCTTAAGATAGAGACAAATAGGTGTTGGTAACGGTGACAAGAACCTTACCACCTCATGTGTCTATGCTTTTATTACAATGTACAAATTAATCTGAGGCCCTAGATCACCTCAGAAGGGCTGACATTTATTATCATACAAATATTGACCCTCTATCTCCACCTACAAAAAAATACTCTTTTCCAACCGCACTCCAAAAACAAGATCATTCCTACAAGTTTGATTATAAAAATAAAACGTCTTTAAATAAAAATGATAGAGCGACCAACAAAACTATGGCCGCAACCGCACTGAATTCCCTTGAAGAAGAAGGCGAATCGGGAAACAAGAGTACCAGTTACCAGAGACCGGCCTACTGTAACTGGAATACTTGCGGCCTTGGATATAAAAAACAACCCTCGGGACGATTTGCTAACTGAAGACTGCGACCTTAATCATGACTTTTTAAATGATAAACCATTAGTGGTATCAATAAAAATTTGTAACTTAAATTTTCCCGCGCTTATTGACACGGGTAGCCAAGTGTGCTGTTTATCCGAAGTGGTTTGGTCTCAGTTTACCAATTTTTACGAGGAAATTGCACATTTTCCTAGCACAGGTGTACGCATTTCAGGAGCATTTAAATCTAAACCTAAGCGTGTGAGTTTCCAGGTGAATTTAGAATTTGCATTAGCCCAAAATGGTCTCTACATCGACGAAAGGCTGAAGTATTATGATCATATTCTTATACTTAGCAAACGACTGGCGTCGGGATGCTATGCGGTTAGAGTAGTTTCGAACGAACTGGGGTCATCCATGGCTAAATCAACTTATTATGCCCTTATAGAGTCTCACCTGAGGTACGGGGTTGCATTTTGGGGTTTTTGTACCCAACAACTTTTTAACTCGATATTTATTCTACAAAAAAGAGCAATTAGATATATCTGCAAGGCGAAAGTAAAAGATCATTGCAAACCTTTATTTATTCGAGAAAAAAATTCTAACTTTAACATGCTTATTTATTTTGGAGACAGTTACTCTCGTCCATAAGAAATTTAGGGATTTTACTCACGCTCACATTCACAATACACGTAGAACCAATGACTTACAATTACCATTACCTATTCCAAAAACATCCCTGACCAAGAATTCCCTCATTTACGAGAGTATTAAGATTTATAATTGCTTGCCTATAAATATAAGAAACATTGATTTGGTGAGGTTGGAATGTTTAGAAGATTGGTGAGAAAATTGCTGATACCTAGGGCTTATTATAATTTGGAAGAATTTTACAGGGACGTTTTATGAACGTTATTTTTGACTGTTGTCAAAAATTTTTTTTTTTTTGTTTTTTTTTATATATCTGTTTTTCTTGTATGGACACAAGTATTGAAAGTGAGTGGGTGTTTGCTGAATTTATGGTTTTCTGCACTTTTAAACTGTAATTGTTTATTTTATATTTGTCAACTTATTGCTCATAATAATTGCTTTGATTTGAGCATGGTTTGTTATTGTTTTAATTTTGTTTATAAGCTTGTTTTATACATATTACACATGGTTTTAAACTGTTATTGTTATTATTATTATTATGTTACTCTGAAGCTTTGTAAATAAGAATTTTTATTCTTCTACAATAAAGCACTTTTTGATTTGATTTGATTTGATTTGAATTTAAGTACGATTTTTTGATTATTTCAGAGCTACTATACCCGGTTATATTAGGTATTGATTTTTTGCGATTAGTGACTGCAAAAATAGATTTGCAAAACCAAAAATTTTGACTCGTTAATAATAATGGTGAATGGTTCGCGGCGCCGGCCATAGATACCGGTCACGAATCTTATCCTCCCGATAAAGTAAACATTCGAGCTGTCCAAAAAAACTAATTTTTGTACAAAATAAAATTGTTAATAGTTTTTGTGATGAACCTGATTATCAGGCGATTGTTTACGGAAACCTTTCAGAGTGTGAAATAAAAATATTGAAAGAAATAATTAAAAAATATAAAACTGTTTTTTCGAGTAAACCCGGTTTAACTCACTGTTATGAACACGAAATTAAGTTAACCGGTGCCAGCGGATTTTTTGTTAAACCGTACCCCATACCTCTGGCGCATCGGGACGCCGTTCAGAAAACGATCGACGAAATGGAGGGTAATATTCCGCGGCGCGAGCTATTTTATTTCTCCACTTATGACTACTTTAAAAAAAGACGGTACCGTTAGGGTGTATTTGGACGCGAGAAAACTGAACTCTATTACGGAAAAAGACCATGAACTTCCTCGGAAAATAGAGGAAATCATGCGCACTATGTCCAGCTTTAAATACAAAACAATTTTGGATTTAAATAATTCTTATTGGCAAATACCGTTAAAGCCGGAACACAGGCAACACACGGGATTTATCGTCGGTACGCGTAGTTATTTTTTCAATGTTTTGCCGTTTGGACTGGCCAATGCTGTTTCGTCCTTTACGAGATGTATGGACCAAATTTTTGGTGCCGAGTTTTCAAGTTTCTTAATACCATACGTAGACGATCTGTTAGTTGTTAGCGACACATTTGAGAGTCATTTAAGTCACTTGGATCTAGTCCTAAACCGTTTAAAAACCGCAGGTTTGACGTTGAGAATTAAAAAATTTTCTTTTTATGTCGAAAAGTTAATTTTTTGGGGTATGTTTTGGATGAGGAGGGATTTAGGCCCGATCCGGATCGCATTCAAGCAATTGTTGATTATAGACCTCCCGTAGATATCTGTCAGTTGCAAAAATTTTTAGGGCTATGCCAATATGATCGTGTTTTGCCCAAAGTTTTCAGCAGTGGCCGAGCCGCTGACGCGATTGTTGAAAAAGAAAACAGCATGGCTTTGGGGCGAAGCGCAGGTGCAGGCTTTTGATTTTTTGAAAAACGAACTTAAGGCGGGTACTCTATTATATTATCCTGCTCCAAACTTAACTTTTTATGTGGAGACCGATGCTAGCCACGTAGGGGTCGCCACGCAGCTGTATCCGATGGCTGATGGAGAACGGAGTCGTGGCTTGGGCAAGCCGCACATTACTGGACCGCAAGCGGCGCTACGGTATTTTTGAAAAAGAAGTTTTAGCTTTGGTTTTTGCGCTGAATAAATGGCGCGTATATTTGTTGGGACGTTCATTCGTGGTTTACACCGACAATAAGGCTGTATCCTATCTGAACACGTGTAGGCTACTTTCTCCTCGAGTTACGCGGTGGGCTTTGTCATTTCAAGAGTTTGATTTTAGTATAAACACATTAAAGGAACAGAAAATATCATTGCTGACTCCTTATCGCGGTTTGCATCTGTTAGGCCTCCTACGCCTAATGAAAGATCCTTCGCCGTCCTTAGCGTACTTAAGCTCCCGGACGATTTGCTTAAATTATTACAAAAAATAAAGCAGTTTCAGTTAGAGGATGAAAAAACGAACAACACAAATTTGTTTGGTTTAATGATGTCCTTTATCTCCGACGAGAGGATGTAAATTTATTGTGCGTGCCAGATGAACTAAAGCGGAAATGTATTAGGCCTTTTCACGAGGCCTTGGGACATTTTGGTACCTACAAGTGTTGGTCGGCGTTACGAAGAGAGGTCTGGTGGACCAATTTGTCACGCGACTTTATTAAGGCATGCGACATATGCCAAAACACAAAAAGCTTGATTTTACCCAGGCCAGCGCAGCAGGCTATAATTCCGGAATCTAGGGACGACCTGATTGCCCTCGATCTCTTTGGACCCCTTCCTCGCAGTCGCGCGGGAGCCGCCTATATTCTTGTGGTTCTAAAATGTTTTTACCAAACACGTTGCGTTGTATCCGCTTCGTACCGCGACTACCCGTTCTTGTTTAGATCACCTTACGGTTGATTATTTCCTTATTGTCGGCGTTCCCAAGCGCGTGCTTTCGGACCGAGGCACACCGTTTTCGTCGGCGCGCTGGAAGTAGGCTCTCAATGCGTAAAATATTCGGGTAATCTATACCTCGGTCCGCCATCCCGCGGCTAACCCTTCAGAACGCATAATAAAGGAGTTAGTTAGATTATTTCGCGCCTACTGCCACGAAAAACATACGAGGTGGGCCTTCGAAGTGGTAAAATTTGCGAACTTTTTAAACCACGTTATCCACGAATCAAGTGGGTTCACCCTAAACGAATTACAGTTCGGTAAAGATCGCTTAAGGTTCCTTCCTGAACGACTGAGGCCACCTGGTGCAGATTTTGTGGATGGCACGCAGAAACTAATTTTGGCTAAAGCGACCCTTTTGGGGAAGGCCGCCCGTAGAAAAGAGCACAACCCCGGGAGACCCTATGCTGCCTTTGCGCCTGGGACTTTAGTTCTCCTCAGGGCCAACCCCAAATCTTCTGCTATAAATTCAGAGACCAAAAAGTTTCTATTGCTTTTTGAAAGGCCTTACCGAATTAAAAAATCTGTAAGTACGGCTAGTTTCGTTTTGGTCGACCCTGACACTGAGGTTGAACGAGGTATATTCCACGCCAGCCACTTAAAGGTTTGGGTAACTTTTGAAGCTGATCTTCCCTCTTCAGAAGTCCAGCCAGCTTCGGGGGGTAGTTGAAGCGGAATATTAGTTTTTTGGTTCTGTGGTAGTACTCTTTTATGCAGGAAAGTAAACAACATTTATTTGCCTGAGTACCATCCCGACGTTCGTTTATTCGGACTATTTTTTTTTTTTTGCTAATTCTTAAAAAATCGGCTTACTTGAACCATTGGAAACTTGGATTTCATTTCGTGAATGAACGCGGTGCTAGCCATCTGGTGACAACCCTTGGGGTTGCTGTAAGAAATTTAGTTCTATATCCAGATTACCTTTTAACGCCCTGGTGTTACTTTTTGTTTTAGGTAAGTTGTGCCTATTTAATGCCTGTTCTATATATACTTGTATTCTTTATGGAAAGTACGGTACCAAAATTGTGTTACTTTTTGTTTTAGCTCGTTTCTTCAATAGAATACTCAGTGTTTCACCATAATTTGCCGCATTTTTGCGTAACCAACCCCCACCCTGCAGCGTGTTCTGTCTCAATTCCATTTTAAAAAAATCATAAAAACGTTCGAGCCATCCTGTACAATATAAAATAATGTTAAAATATGCGTCTACCATTATAAAACATTTAAACATTTTGGTAAGCTCTTCAGATTTCTCATACTCTTCTACCCGATACTACTAACCACCTCGTATAGCTATTAAAAGTTTTAAAATTGTCACCCTGTATAAAATAAACAAACACCAAAACTAATTGCAATTTTACTCGAGAGACGCGTGGATGCAAGTAACCCCGATTTTAGCTTACTTCGTTTTTGCACACAACGGTAAGTTTGGCCATGGTACTGACCATGGACTCGATTTAACGACCTCTCGCGCCAAACCCGCTGAAACCGTATTAAGAACTCCGCTGCCGCAAGCCGAGCACTTTATCGGGGGGCAATTTGTTGACCACTATTGACAGGCCGCCTAAGGCGTATTGTATCGCGGTGCGCCAGGGAACCATTACGCACGCATTATTATTGCTTTTACAATGTATACTTTTACACAAACTGATACAAAAATGCAGCAATTTGTATGCCGCCCATAGTATTCCTAGCAGTCATGCATTTGGCAGCACTTCATTGTTTGCTGTCCTATCTCGAACTTTTAGAGAGAGATGAGCTCTCCCGCACTGAGACGCACTTAAAGGACTAGTTCAATAGTTTTATCAATGGAAAGGTAACGGTGATACGTACCTATTTAACTAAACTTAGTGATCTAAAATTACCCACAGCTCAGAACACTAAGATATGATATTAAGTACATTTGTAAAAAATAAAAATTGGAATGTCCTTATGTATGCAATATAACCTAAAGTTGGCCACACGGCTGGTGAGCTTCGAAAGGAATCCGAACAAAAAAATCACATTGTTGCCGTAGTTCTCTGTTTAAATTTCCATAAAATGTTAATTTGTATGCAATTCAAATATATTACTTAAAAGAATTAAACGTACGCATATTCCTGTATATTGTATACCCTGTAACATATATCCCGTTGATTTTCTTCTTTACGTTGCAAATTATAATGGCTTAATATAATTTATTATATTCTTAAAGCGGCGAGGAAAACATGTTTTGGTAAATTAGGCAAACCACGCCGAAATCAAGCGATCAGCGCGGATTTCTGTCCCTAACTAATGGCTTTCTCTTTTTATCGTATATTATATTGAATTAGTGGGGATACAAGGAGCGTCATGACAGCTTGAGAAATTTTACAGGAATTGTCGGAGTTTAAAATTATTATATTTAATTTATAATTAATCATATTTAAACGTTGATGTTTGTAAAATCAATAAATATATGAAAGGTAAAGTCTGGGGTAAAGTTATTTATAGTCAAGCTAGAGCCGCAATTATTGCAAATAAATCAGTAGGTATGTATTTGTTTTTCTGTTTTACGCAATTTAAGACTAAAATAACTTTAAAAAAAATTATTACCCACGCCTATACTGCCACCGTCATAGCGACTCTTTTTATGCATTTTACGGCACTGCCTCCTCACGCGTTGTAGCTCTAGAACCGTGTGGCGAACTATACAGGGTGTCCCAGCGGGAACCGCGTCGATCTATACAGGGTGTCCGGAAATTATGAGCAAAAAACTTGGGGGGTAATTTGGCTCGAAAAAATAATAGTACAAGTTCATATAACATTTTTTCGAAAACACAAAAATAATGGAATTACAGGAAGTCAAAATTTGTTTTTTAAAATAATTTTTCCTTTATAACTTTTTTGCTAGCTGGATGATCCTCATCAAATATGGCGCACTTATTACTACTATCCTTATGTACTGTTGCTCCAAATTTGACATAAATCTTTTAATGCCAAAGGGTCTTATTGGCCCCTATCATTAAGATATTGCCCCTTAACTTTTTTGTTTAAAGTTTTTTATAAATTTTAATTGCTCACCATTGAAGGACATTGAAAAATCTTCAAAAAATATCCTCTTCTTTTATCACAATAGAACGAAATGTTTTTGAGAAAATTACCTTTAAACATTTTCATGCTAGGAATGATTACCAATCCACTTCTTATTTTTATTACTATCAAAGCATGCCTTGGAAACAAACGCAAGCATTTCCTTGGAAACGAATTTGCATGAAACTACTACTGTATGTCATTGTTGTTCTTTCTAGTCATGAAGTAGTAGGTAGACTAACAGCCACTTGCAGCGACTTTTTATTAATTGTTATTTAACAAATGGACCTTTAATTTTAATTGTTACTTAAGTTGCAAATGATTTGCACGGAAACATTTCCTCAAAATTTTAACTAACTATGCTTTAATTTTAGTTACAATATGGCAACGTCGCAAGGACGCTGTAATTTTTGCGTTTTTCTGTTGGAGGGCCTTGATTTAAACTTCAAATTGACTTGTGCTTAAAATCCAAATATCTTTTTGGCACAAAAATTATTTTTGATTTTCTTTTTGTTTGTGTGTTATAGTGTTGAGTTTTTTAAAAAGTACCTATCTGTGGTACCTATTCATTTTCGCTACTATGTCGGCAGTATAGCGCCTGCCCACGTCTTGGCCCTTGTGACTTGCTTAATTTCGGCCTTTACCACGTCGTCGGTTGACTCGGCTTCTGTGGCGGCAGCTACAAAACTTCAATCTTGGGGTTCGGAGAGAATCTGTGTGCTAGTTTTTGTTTCAGGCGGGATGGTAGTGCCTTGTTGAGCTTGTTTGGTTATTTATTTATATTAGAATAGTCTCGAAAAGGATAGATCCTCGTACGCTGCGTAATTTCTTAAGTATTTATGTGAGATATTAGGTGTTGAAGCTCTTATTTGTTGTAAATAATGAACAAAGATTGCAATGGAACACGAAAGTTTTTTATTATTTAAAAATTCAAAAAAACATATATGGCACGTACACACTATTGACCCACACAGCGATTCTCTTAAAATACAATGCGTAATTTGTTTTAGCAAAATACAGAACAAAACTATGGCCCTTAACACTTACTTCCGATCCGGGTTCGTTGTTGAACCTTGGAAAAAAACTAAATTGGTCCATTTCTTCGTAATAATTACGGCGCTCATTGAGTCTTCGAGGGAAGCCAAATACAACAAAATCCAATGTTTCCAAATCATCTGCAACCCCATCCTCTACCAACCCATCTTCAATAACGTTTACATAATCCATCTTTTTTTCTGTCTGTTTTTGAGTTTTGTGTCAAAAATCAAAATTAAACTAGCACGCACAATTAACCTTAAAACAGCTTTAAGTGACCAAATTTGGCCAATTAACTAATGGTCCTTTTAAGAACGCTTTAAAAGACCATTAAAATCGGTGCAAGATACACCATACTCTAATGGCACTTTAAAGGGCCTTTACCCTAAAGGTCCTTTAAAAAAAAGTCGCTGCAAGCGGCTGTTAATTAACTAAAATAATCTGTCACATTAATATTTAATTGCAATAATTCCAAGAAAATGCTTGCGTTTGTTTCCAAGGCATGCTTTGATAATAAGAATGAGAAGTGGATTGGTAATCATTCCTAGCATGAAAATGTTTAAAGGCAATTTTCTCAAAAACATTTCGTTTTATCGTGACAAAAGAAGAGGATATTTTTTGAAGATTTTTCAACGGTCTTCAATGGTGAGCAATTAAAATTTATAAAAAAATTTAAACAAAAAAGTTAAGGGGCATTCTTAATGGTAGGGGCCAATAAGACCCTTTGGCATTAAAAGATTTATGTCAAATTTGGATCAATAATACATAAGGATAGTAGTAATAAGTGTGCCATATTTGATGAGGATCATCGAGCTAGCAAAAAAGTTATAAAGGAAAAATGATTTTAAAATAGTATATTAAAGTACATGTTTTATAAAGCATCATATAGCACGCGTCCATGTTAAAAAACGAGACGCTTGCGGCGAGTTTTTTAACGGGACAAGTGCTCTAACTGCTTTATAAAACACGTAATTTATACTATTTTTTCTATTTCGTATTTTTTTTAATAAGAAAATACATATTTAAAAAGAAAATCAACCCTTCAAATTTTGTAAATTTGTATGTCTAAATTCTATGTTGGTAATACTGTAAATTTACTTTTATCATAGTAGCCTTGACAATAAATAATATTTTCTTTGTGACATTGTCACGAAATTTGTGTTTTAATATTTCATAGAGTTATTCATAATTATAATTAAAAAAACATGGAGCATGATAATCTAAGTTCAACTCCCCTTGAGTTAAGGGATATTGCTAATAAAATGATAAATCAACTTTTACCAGAGAAATCCCGGAAACTTTCTTTTCTCATGGATCACAATTGACCATTTAAGGATGACGTCGCTGCGGGGCAAATTTGACAAATTTAGGTTAAAGTTTATGTCAAAGCCATGAAATTACCATTACATATTTGACAACGGCTATATTTGCTGGGGGGCTAAGTCACAAGTTTAGGTTATACTTCTTGTCAAAATCATATGTTCTTAAATGGTCTATAACAGGAAACGTCAGACGTCAACAGAATAAAACATTTAAATATTACCAATGCCAACCTTTAAAAAATAAAAAAACGGTGCCGAAACAGATCTGTTTCGATACTGAAAACGGTGTCGAAACAGATTTCTTATGAAACAAAGTTAGAAAAAACAAATTTTGACACCCTGTAATTCCATTATTTTTGACTTTTCGAAAAATTGTTATATGAACTTGTACTATTATTTTTTCGAGCCGAATTACCCCCCAAGTTTTTTACTTATCATTTCCGGACCCCCTGTATATGGAAAACTATACATAGAAAATTTGACAGTATGCTAATGTTGCTGGTGGTAACCCGGCTAAAATACTTCTTCCGGTTATACCGGAAGTAGGTGTCAATTTCCTTATTTTAAATGGAACACCCTGTATATTAGTACATTTTCCAATTCTACGCAAGATTCTAGGCAGATTTTGTAGATTACGTTCTATACCCAAGTCTAAGCGTTTTTAACATATTATTATTATTTAAGGTTTTATGTCAAATAATGACGTTTGCAGGCCATAAAATAATTATCAATTTTTTCTATAAGGAACTCTTTATTATTTAATTTGGGTTCGTTTCTTTGTTAAAAAGGACCTGCTTTAATAGATTTTTTATAATATTTTGATAACTATTAATACAGGGTGTTTAAACAATAAGATTAGCAACGAAATTAGGAAAACTGCAAAAAAAAATACATTTTCAAATGGAAATCCTTAAATTTCATAATTATTTCTTATTTAGCGTTAAAAATAAGGATGTTTGTTTAAGGTTGTCCGTTCGGAAAATTTGTAGTTTTCAAAATATTGCCAATTTAATATTGTTATATATGGCTATTTTGCTGCGGATATTCGGCGGGACCCGAATCCGGATTGCCGCTGCCGAATGCGGCAGCTCTACCACTGAGCTTTCATTCTTTACGAGTGGCGGTTCGTGATGTTAGAACCAGGCAGTGATGCATACAAATCCAGTCAGAAGTGAACATTTCTTTTACCATCAAAAATAGTGATCTCTGTTCAAGAGTACATCAACCCGGTGCCAAAAGTGCAGTACGAATCTCAAGAAATTATGACACTCTGACTAGTTAGCTTAAGGCCAAATTTCCATAACGCCGCTGAGTTTTATTAAGGATAGGGATGTGGGCTAAGTCATATGACACGGTCAGGTCACGATCATAATGAAAATGTCACGTCACATTGCATTATGACGACTTGTCATTTTACTTTTGGATATTTGTTAACATACGGGAACGCGTACGATTGTCATTCTCGAACGCCCGTAGACGAAACTACGTTATAATTTTTGTATTGTTTGGGTACTTTGTTGAGGTATTATATGATTTAAACTAAGTAACTGCATTTTGAAAATAAGACCAAAGTAACAAATAAAACATAATGAGCAAAGTTAGAAATTAAATGTTTATAAATTAAATACTGCCGCGTAGTGGTGGTAGTGGTAGTAGTTGTTAATTTTATCATATTTCATCAATCATTATTGTATACCGTGGGTAAAACCAAATGACTCATCATGACGGTCATATGTCATAAATTTTAAATGACGGTCATTTTACATCACTAATTAAGGATGACGTTGAAGTTTCGGCTAGGAACCATCGGGTGATGTAAATAGATGGGTGACGCGCATGACGGTGCTTTTCAACGGCGACGATGTGGGCGAATTAACATAGCCGACGAGTTCGTACATGCAAAAGTATTAATTTAAAAGAAAATACAAATAGGTATATATTATTGTAGAATAATAATTTAGATTAGGAATAAAAAAAAATAATAGAATAATTATGTTTGTTTGAGGTTAGTGATCGGCCGATACCGATATAAATATCGGCATATCGGCAAATTTTGCCGATAATCGGTATCGGCATATCGGCAAATTTTGCCGATAAATATCGGCATATTTAAGATTAACTATTTTATTAATTGTAAGTGAAAACCCATTTTTAACATTTTTTTTTAATAAAACAACTAAATTATTTCTAACATTAATCTTATTAATTTTAGGTTATTTACATAATATTAGGCATATTGCTTGCAAAACTACAGACCGATTAGTTTGCTCACACATCTATATAAACTGTTTACCAAAATCACTACTGCACGTCTTACTAATAAATTAGAATCATATCAGCCAAGAGAACAAGCGGGCTTTCGGGCTGGATACGGAACAAATGACCACCTTCAGGTTATAAAGGCATTAATAGAAAAAGTGTAGAATATAACAAACCCTTGGTGCTAACGCTTGTTGACTATGAGAAAGCGTTTGATTCCGTAGATCACCACGCATTGTTTAAAGCTCTTGCCAACTGTCGTATAGACCACCGCTATATTTCGCTACTACTACACCTATATAAACACGCAACAGCAAAAGTAAGACTGCAAGATAAAACAAACCAGTTTAAAATCGAAAAAGGCGTTCGACAAGGGGATACGATCTCTCCCAAACTTTTTACAGCTTTGCTTGATTACAGGTTTA
Organism: Polydrusus tereticollis; assembly: GCA_963920685.1. NCBI lineage: Eukaryota > Metazoa > Arthropoda > Insecta > Coleoptera > Curculionidae > Polydrusus > Polydrusus tereticollis. The sequence continues at coordinate 115,202,682 of OY987326.1, forward strand.
AAAAGATAGAACTAGGCAACAAGGGAATAAACGTAAATGGAGAAAAATTGAACCATTTACGTTTCGCTGACGATATCGTATTGATTTCAGACCGACTAGATGAAGCAAATGAAATGCTCACGAAACTGTCATCAGCTTCCCAAAAAGTTGGATTAAAAATCAACATCGCTAAAACCCAATTTATGACAAATCTGGTCCCTAGCTGTAACCTTAAAATAGGAAAAAAGGAACTCCAACAGGTAACATCGTACAAATACCTAGGACATGAAATTCGAATCGGAAGAGATAACTAAACTTGCGAGCTTAGCCGAAGAATAGGACTAACATGGGCTGCCTTCGGCCGTTTAAAACATGTACTCACATCAGACATTCCAGTGTGCCTCAAGCGTAAGGTTTTCGACCAGTGCATCCTCCCAGTACTGACATACGGCTCAGAAACATTAACATTGACACAAAAAACGATCAACAAAATAAGAGCTACCCAACGAGCCATGGAAAGAGCTATGTTGGGGGTGACATTGCGAGACCAAATCCGCAACGAAGAGATCCGTAGGAGAACGAAAGTTGTGGATGCTGTTGAAAGAATACCACACCTAAAGTGGAACTGGGCGGGCCATGTCGCAAGAATGACAGATGATAGATGGACTAAGAAGATATTGGAGTGGCGACCTAGAGATGCTGCACATAGAAACAGGGGTAGACCGCCCACTCGATGGCCAGATGATATCAGGATATCTACAAATTGGATCCAAGATGCCCAAGACAGAGCAGGATGGATAAGGTTGAGAGAGGCCTATGTTCAGCAGTGGACGAGACAAGGCTGATATATGATGATGATGATGATGATGATGATGATGATGATGAGGCATATGACAAAATTAAATAAGGCATATGTTGGTCAATGAAAACAACACTTTTTTAACCAAATTAAACAAGTACAAGTTGTAGTTAACTTTAAATGACATTAAAATTTCTAGGTATTGCAAAAAATGAAAATGTTGCACGACACGATCGATATCCGAAGTAGCAATACACAATGTACCATGTACTATTTTGATCCAAGAACTAAACAACGATTGCAGCAACGCGGGAGCATAGAAAAAAGAAACAAAGTTGCGGGAGCATTATACTTTCCGGAAAACGGGTAATCACCACTGGTATTTGGAATCGGGCGGTCGGGGAATTACCGAAATTTGTCCACGTTACGTCCGCATTTGACTTAAAGATGATTTACGATGTTGCCACTATTGACAATTTTTACTTAAATATGTTGAATAGTAACAGATCTTTTAAAAATGTGGTGCCGATACCGATATTATATCGGTATCGGCAACTAAAATATCGGTATCGGCCGATTATCGGTATCGGCAAAAAAAGTCCGTATCGGCCGATCACTATTTGAGGTAGTGCTGCAGCTCTATTAAAAAGCTGCCACTGTACCACACCTTAGTTAGATTACTCATTGTATTATCAGTATTACGAATTCCACGAGGAATTCCAGCGAATTCCGTTCCGCGTAAATATTTGAAATCGTGCGAAATCCCATACAATAATGCGAAATTCGTCTTGCAAATGCAAAACCTCTTATAGTCAAAATATTTTAAAAACTTTCCATGCACTCCTTCAATAAGACTTACTCCAGGTGATGTACTGAGGTAAACAAATAGCACAACCGTGCTCTAGTTTTGGCAAAACAAGAACATCAAACAGTCTAAGACACACATCAACATCAAAGGGGTGCATCAACATATGATGAAGCCCATAGTCCTATATGCTTTGGTAATTTTAACCTTTATATTATTAGTGAAACTCAAGAGATTCATCAAATTTTATACCCAAATCCCAATGCGTTGCTGCTCTTTCAAGAAGGTTGTTATTTATACAGTAATCTCTTTTAATGATACTCTTCTTTAAACTAAGGGACATACAGAAACACTTCTTATATGAGCCGGTCAGAGGAACAGTGGTATAAATCAAAAAGTTTAATTTTTGACATATACCAGTTTTGTGGCACCTAGGGGTGTAGTCCATTTAGTGGTTAACGGGTATAGTATAATGTGTAATAAGTACAAAATTCAAGTTGCAGTTTTATCAGACGGGTCTCAGAAAAGCAAACTGGATTGTGAACACCAGCTACATTTGCAAAAAGCTGAAAACGCAAGAACTGCCTTAAAAGAAGATACGGTACTATGTATCCCGACAATCAGAATCTACTCTCGTTTTGACCTTTGATCTTGAGAAGGCGTTGGCTTTCCCCAAAGTTTTAACATTAAACGCTTACCATAAGCGTAACATGTACTTGGGTATTTGGGTATTTCTACGAGAACTGTACAAATCGTTGTAATCATCTTCTAGTGTTAAAGCCTGTTATTTATTTTTGAATTTTTTTTTATAACTATGCAGTTTACATATTTTTATTATAACACAATAAAAATACGACTAATTCCTCTATTTTTTTTTTAAGTTCTGAACATAATTAGATATTCTTCAAAAATTATATTTTGATAAATTTCATTTAATTACTACGGCCCTTAGTAAGATATTAAAGCATTTAAATAGTTTAAATTTACAATAATTTTGTTGCTACAACAACAAACGTAATGACATGCTTATTCTTGTCAAATCCCCTGGCACTATAATAAAATTCCCGCCCTTTTTTACTATCGACAATAGGCATAATCTGTAGTGTGATTTAGTAGCAGTTGGTGGTTTGTGAAGTGATTATCAGCAGGTAAGTTTTTCAAATCTATTGTACATTTTTTGTTTAAATATCTTTTAAAGCATATGGAAAACGTGTCTTTATTGTTAATCTGTCCCCTGGTGCCTGTTAATTCTCAAGCAATCAACTTATTGGTAAAATTTCGGAATATGTTTTGGGTATTACTGTTTGAAACATAACCTAAAAATATAGAATACTTCCTGTCTGTCTGGCGGCAAATTTAAATTTTTAAACATTCAAAAGTCAATCCTCTGGCGTCGATCCCCTGTAAATTTACATAAATTTTATGTCCCCTGGCGTACCAGGGGATCGACGGTAAAAACAGAGTATTGACATTTGCCGAATATATTTTGCATTCAAAGTATTAAACATTATATTTATTTTAATAAGGTCGAGTAGTTATGGGAAAAACGAAGCAGAGTAGGGAAGAGCGCCTTAGAAAAAAGCGAGAGGCTGAAAGAAGACGTTACCAGAAAATTAAAAGTAACTCTTCTGAATGGGAGATTCACAAAGGTAAAGAGCGGAAAAAATATTTAAAAAAGAAGGCTAATGGAACAAGAAAATTAAAGAAGGATATGAGTCAAAGGGAACTTCAGTTAAAGCGGAGATATTGGCGCCAGAAAGCTAGGGAGAGTAGGAAAAGAAAACAGGCGCAACAAAAAGTCCAGTCATTTCTGCGTGAGAATAGTCCTCCAACCAGCCATGCTAGTGAAAATGAAGATGAAGGTTTCATGTTTAGAAAGGAACCAAATTTACCGATTATAAATAATTCAAATGACTCTAGTACAGTTCAGGATATACCGATAAAAGATAATTTGAAACCAAAATCTGTATGTGAACCGATTTCAAACCATCCAACCAACAAAAAAATCGATAAATCCCCCCATATTTTAAGATCAAATGTCAACTCGAATTTAAGAAATTTTCCTGCGAGTCCTGTAACTAGCTTCAGCTCTAGTCCTTTATCGTCTTTTTCTTCTACGGGAGACTCCACAAATAAACATAGAGGACGAAAACAAATAAGACGTGATAGAAGTAAGCTATACAGAGATAATTTACGATTAAAGGCACAAGTGCGCTCCCTCCAGCTCCAACTTAACAGGAAGCGCGTAAATAAATGTCGACTAAAAAAACGACAGTCTGTAATTCAGAACGGAGATCAAACCCCATCACCTAACTCTAAATTTAGGCAATTAATTGGTAGAACCCCGAACATACCAAAGAATGTTATTAAAAAAATTAGTTTTGCTGAGACCATAACAAGTCAGTTACAAAAAAATTTTAAAAGACTAAAAACGGAAAAAGATAAACAATTATTCGCAAGCTCTGTCTATGGAAGTGGAGATATTTTGAAAAAATATAAACATGTGTCATCGTGTAGCAGCTTTTTGCCAAGAAGAAGAATAGAGCTTGCGAAAAAATGTAAGGATACTTCAAATTATGTTCCCAAAAAAATCTGCCGAATTTCTCCAAAGCTTAAAATAGAAGTTGTTAGGTTTTTTGAAGATGCCAGCAACAGTCGGCAATGCCCAGGGAAAAAAGACTGCATAACCCGAAAGAAGATAAAAAACAGATGTACTTCTTAACAGATACTTTAAAAAATTTGCATAAAAAATTTTGCGAGACTTATCATACAAATTTAAGTTACGGGTTATTTTGTCGTCTAAGACCGTTCTGGGTGAGAATACCGAATGTATCGCAAAGAGAAACGTGCTACTGCATTCGACACGCAAATATGGAACATATTTTATTAGCTTTAAAATCAAATAAGGTAATTCCTTACAAAAATGCAAACGAAATGTTGGAAGATATATGCTGTAAAAGAACAAATGCGGAATGCCTGGAAAGAAAATGTAACACATGTAAAGATTTCCAGATAAAATATAAAGAATTTAATTATAATAAAACTATTGAATGTTGTGAATGGGTGACTAAGAAAGTGACATATATCGATAAAGCAACTAGTACTGAGAAGGTGACACAAAAAACTGTGAAAGAAAAGAAAATTGTATCTATTGGAGACACAGTGAGAAGCTTAGAAAACAAGCTACCAAAATTTTCAGATCATGTACTTACAATAGAGCATCAATTTAGAGCTATTCGTTTATTAAAAGAATCAATGACGACAAGAGAAGTACTAATTCACTGTGATTTTAGCGAGAACTATAACTGCAAGTATGCCCAAGAAGTACAGTCTATGCATTTTGGAGGATCCCGTCAAAACATAACAATTCACACTGTTGTAATTTATTTCCGTTCAGAACTTGAGATTAAAACAAAATGCTTTGCAACATTATCTGAATCTTTGATTCATACGACTCCGGCTGTATGGGCACATTTACAACCGTTATTAACGTGGGTACAGAAAAATCTTCCTCAAGTCAATACATTACATTTCCTAAGTGATTCAACATGTAGCCAGTATAGAAATAGGAAGATGTTTTTCTGTCTGCAACATCTTTTAGGAACTGATTTGTTTTCTGGGCTAAAGAAGTTTACATGGAACTATACAGAAGTCGGCCATGGTAAAGGCGCACCGGATGGCGTAGGTGGGGTCTTGAAACGAACTGCAGACAGAATGGTTGCCCAAGGTAAAGACTTGGATAATTTTGACGCGGTTTTTAGAAACTTAACTGACCAATGTCCTGGAATCACAATCATAAATGTACATGAAGAAGAAGTAACTAGAATAAAGCAGACTTTGGAGATTCAAAAATATAAACAGTTTCGAGGAACATTAAAAGTTCACCAAGTAGTTGGAGAACTAGAAAATGGTCGATGTAAGGCTATTAATCTAAAAAACAGATCTTGTTTCGCATGTCCACAGTCCTGCGATCATTATGCCATGGGTAATATAATATTTGATCATTATAATGATTCAAACTAAACATTTGCTTTATTTTAGGAACACTAACACACCTGCCAGAGAATACTGCAGTAGCATCAACATCGAAGGAGCCTCACTGGGAAGAAAAGGGTTTGACTCATAATACCTATTTAATTTACAATTTTAAAGAACTGTGAAATTATATTTTTAGGGCTACATATTCTACCAGAAAATATTAAACCAGGAACATATTTATTGGTTTTATTCAAAAACGAAAATAAGACAAAAACTCACTACAGATATGTTTGTGTCGCTCAAGGTGAGGTAGAAGAGGACATGGAGTTAAAAGTAATGGGCATGAAGTTACTGGCCGACGACGGCAGATCCTTTAAAATTTTAGAGAATGACTTGTCACATGTATCTATAGATCAGATTTTAAGAGTGTTACCAGAACCTCAAATAGTTTTGAAAGGAGATAGGGTTTTCTACAAATTTAAAGAGCCTGTAAATGTTTTTGAGCAGAATTAGGTAGTAGAGTTGCGTTTTTTAGTGTTAAAATTTATGTAAATTGACCTTTTTGACACATATTAACTAAATAGTTGTTCCATTTTGTTAGATGAGTTAGCTCTCTTATTAGATATTATGTTATTTTAATGGTTTATATGTCTAAATAAAAGCAAAAATATATATATTTTTAATTTTGTCAATTCCCTTGCTTAATCAGTCAATCCCCTGTCTCCGTACATAAAAAATAGCAATAAACAATAGAAACAAAGCAAATCATGCTCTGCTAATATATAATGTGTGTATATTATGACCACTCAAATAAGATAAGTACAAAAAAAAACCAAAATGTAGAGGTTAAAAAATATATTTTCTCAACTATCCAATTGTACACTTCTGGTATATTTACCCATTTATCACACTCTAACCGGGCAAGCATTCATGTACGTCTCAAGAGGATCTCAAGAAATCGGTTCATGTCTCATGAAACACATCGAACTTCATTGTGCCAACATTAATCACATTATTGCATACAGTGACGCATGTACAGGGTTATCCAACCAAGACTAGACAAGGCGATTTTTTGACTTTTCCTGTACTTTTATAAAAAAACTGAAATAGCCATCTTAAGTCATTTTCTCCCGCGAATTCGAATATCTTCAGCAAAAAACAATTGAACATCAAACAAAAGTACTAGGGGTCACTTTGATATTTTTTTAAATGGGATGCCGTATTTTTAATGAGCTTATCCGATTTCTCATATAAATTTTGATCTAAAATGTTAAAAAAAAAAAAAAAAAAAAAAAAAAAACCTAATTTAGCCGTTCTTCTAAAGAATATTTCATTTTTTGTAATTAATTCGTGAAAAATATATAGAAATTTGAAACTTGATTATTTTGTCTAACTGACGGACGCTTTAAAGCAGGTTAAAGGGTGAACAGGTGAAACGGGTATCCATCTATCAGGTATTAATCTTACGGTAGACGAACATTTACCGAATTTAAAACTGAAGAAAAAAGGCGTTTTTGAATTAAAAATCCAACATTTTAGATCAAATTTATATGAGAAATCGGATAAGCTCATTAAAAATACGGCATCCCATTTAAAAAAATATCAAAGTGACCCCTAGTACTTTTGTTTGATGTTCAATTGTTTTTTGCTGAAGATATTCGAATTCGCGGGAGAAAATGACTTAAGATGGCTATTTCAGTTTTTTTATAAAAGTACAGGAAAAGTCAAAAAATCGCCTTGTCTAGTCTTGGTTGGATAACCCTGTACCTACTGGTCAAAACAGAAACATAAAGTTGTCACTGATTTGGAAAGTAATAGTTGAGAATCCTAATAACAACATTACTCGAGTTGATCACAAGTTCATGGTTCATTTAAATTTGTTTAGATATAGGTACAATAAAGTCATTCTTTCATGAAAAGTAATTGTGTTTTCTATTGACATCATTATTATAACAAGATTCTCTTGGAATTAGGCCAACTGATAGGTGGAAAAGTGATATACCTCAGTGACTTATACCACTTTGTCGCTGAGCCTTTGCTGAAACCATGGTATTCCGAATTAAATATCTAATGAAACTGGTCCAATGAGGCGTCATCACTACAATTTGGTATGAATTGAAATTTCAACATATCTTTGTTAGGAAGAAGTGAAAATCTTCTGAAAAACCATTACTCTTATTTTTAAATCCGCTCAGATGCAAAATATTAATTTCCCACAAGTTGTCTTAAGTATATGCAGTTAGACCACTTAAACTATTTCTCCGACCGGCTCGTATAATACACCTCTGCTCAAGCCTTTGCTATAAAACACAGACCAATGAAGGTTAGTTACTCTATAAACTGGCAACAGTACACCAAAGAGGCAATGAATGGCCGTCTCTTCACCCTGTCAGCTACTCCTCAGATGTTTTGGTGGACAATCTAATATTTCTCTTTTTTTACAAGTTTTTTGTCATTTTTTCAGGGTATTTTTGTGACAGTTTTCATGTATATTTTATTACGAGTTCTACAAGTGATATTTTAATGAAAACGGCAAAATTTTAAGGGTTCATGGAAAATTTGCTTTGCTTGAGTACAGGTTTAAAAAGATAGAACTAGACAACAAGGGAATAAACGTAAATAAAGAAAAATTGAACCATTTACGTTTCGCTGACGATATCGTATTGATTTCAGACCGACTAGATGAAGCAAATGAAATGCTCACGAAACTGTCATCAGCTTCCCAAAAAGTTGGATTAAAAATCAACATCGCAAAAACCCAATTTATGACAAATCTGGTCCCTAGCTGTAACCTTAAAATAGGAAAAAAGGAACTCCAACACGTAACATCGTACAAATACCTAGGACATGAAATTCGAATCGGAAGAGATAACCAAACTTGCGAGCTTAGCCGAAGAATAGGACTAACATGGGCTGCCTTCGGCCGTTTAAAACATGTACTCACATCAGACATTCCAGTGTGCCTCAAGCGTAAGGTTTTCGACCAGTGCATCCTCCCAGTACTGACATACGGCTCAGAAACATTAACATTGACACAAAAAACGATCAACAAAATAAGAGCTACCCAACGAGCCATGGAAAGAGCTATGTTGGGGGTGACATTGCGAGACCAAATCCGCAACGAAGAGATCCGTAGGAGAACGAAAGTTGTGGATGCTGTTGAAAGAATAACACACCTAAAGTGGAACTGGGCGGGCCATGTCGCAAGAATGACAGATGATAGATGGACTAAGAAGATATTGGAGTGGCGACCTAGAGATGCTGCACATAGAAACAGGGGTAGACCGCCCACTCGATGGCCAGATGATATTAAGAGGATATCTACAAATTGGATCCAAGATGCCCAAGACAGAGCAGGATGGATAAGGTTGAGAGAGGTCTATGTTCAGCAGTGGACGAGACAAGGCTGATATATGATGATGATGATGATGATGAGGCATATGACAAAATTAAATAAGGCATATGTTGGTCAATGAAAACAACACTTTTTTAACCAACTTAAACAAGTACAAGTTGTAGTTAACTTTAAATGACATTAAAATTTCTAGGTATTGCAAAAAATGAAAATGTTGCACGACACGATCGATATCCGAAGTAGCAATACACAATGTAGTACCATGTACTATTTTGATCCAAGAACTAAACAACGATTGCAGCAACGCGGGAGCATAGAAAAAAGAAACAAAGTTGCGGGAGCATTACACTTTCCGGAAAACGGGTAATCACCACTGGTATTTGGAATCGGGCGGTCGGGGAATTACCGAAATTTGTCCACGTTACGTCCGCATTTGACTTAAAGATGATTTACGATGTTGCCACTATTGACAATTTTTACTTAAATGTGTTGAATAGTAACAGATATTTTAAAAATGTGGTGCCGATACCGATATTATATCGGTATCGGCAACTAAAATATCGGTATCGGCCGATTATCGGTATCGGCAAAAAAAGTCCGTATCGGCCGATCACTATTTGAGGTAGTGCTGCAGCTCTATTAAAAAGCTGCCACTGTACCACACCTTAGTTAGATTACTCATTGTATTATCAGTATTACGAATTCCACGAGGAATTCCAGCGAATTCCGTTCCGCGTAAATATTTGAAATCGTGCGAAATCCCATACAATAATGTGAAATTCGTCTTGCAAATGCAAAATGCAAAACCTCTTATAGTCAAAATATTTTAAAAACTTTCCATGCACTCCTTCAATAAAACTTACTCCAGGTGATGTACTGAGGTAAACAAATAGCACAACCGTACTCTAGTTTTGGCAAAACAAGAACATCAAACAGTCTAAGACACACATCAACATCAAAGGGGTGCATCAACATATGATGAAGCCCATAGTCCTATATGCTTTGGTAATTTTGACCTTTATATTATTAGTGAAACTCAAGAGATTCATCAAATTTTATACCCAAATCCCAATGCGTTGCTGCTCTTTCAAGAAGGTTGTTATTTATACAGTAATCTCTTTTAATGATACTCTTCTTTAAACTAAGGGACATACAGAAACACTTCTTATATGAGCCGGTCAGAGGAACAGTGGTATAAATCAAAAAGTTTAATTTTTGACATATACCAGTTTTGTGGCACCTAGGGGTGTAGTCCATTTAGTGGTTAACGGGTATAGTATAATGTGTAATAAGTACAAAATTCAAGTTGCAGCTTTATCAGACGGGTCTCAGAAAAGCAAACTGGATTGTGAACACCAGCTACATTTGCAAAAAGCTGAAAACGTAAGAACTGCCTTAAAAGAAGATATGGTACTATGTATCCCGACAATCAGAATCTACTCTCGTTTTGTCCTTTGATCTTGAGAAGGCGTTGGCTTTCCCCAAAGTTTTAACATTAAACGCTTACCATAAGCGTAACATGTACTTGGGTATTTATCACACTCTAACTGGGCAAGCATTCATGTACGTCTCAAGAGGATCTCAAGAAATCGGTTCATGTCTCATAAAACACATCGAACTTCATTTTGCCAACATTAATCACATTATTGCATACAGTGACGCATGTACCTACTGGTCAAAACAGAAACATAAAGTTGTCACTGATTTGGAAAGTAATAGTTGAGAATCCTAATAACAACATTACTCGAGTTGATCACAAGTTCATGGTGCATTTAAATTTGTTTAGATATAGGTACAATAAAGTCATTCTTTCATGAAAAGTAATTGTGTTTTCTATTGACATCATTATTATAACAAGATTCTCTTGGAATTAGGCCAACTGATAGGTGAAAAAGTGATATACCTCAGTGACTTATACCACTTTGTCGCTGAGCCTTTGCTGAAACCATGCTATTCCGAATTAAATTACTAATGAAACTGGTCCAATGAGGCGTCATCACTACAATTTGGTATGAATTGAAATTTCAACATATCTTTGTTAGGAAGAAGTGAAAATCTTCTGAAAAACCATTAGGTACTCTTATTTTTTAATCCGCTCAGATGCAAAATATTAATTTCCCACAAGTTGTCTTAAGTATATGCAGTTAGACCACTTAAACTATTTCTCCGACCGGCTCGTATAATACACCTCTGCTCAAGCCTTTGCTATAAAACACAGAACAATGAAGGTTAGTTACTCTATAAACTGGCAACAGTACACCAAAGAGGCAATGAATGGCCGTCTCTTCACCCTGTCAGCTACTCCTCAGATGTTTTGGTGGACAATCTAATATTTCTCTTTTTTTACAAGTTTTTTGTCATTTTTTCAGGGTATTTTTGTGACAGTTTTCATGTATATTTTATTACGAGTTCTACAAGTGATATTTTAATGAAAACGGCAAAATTTTAAGGGTTCATGGAAAATTTCGTACCTACCTGTGACCTGTGAGTAAAAAAAATTTTATTTGTTTTAAATTAATTAGTAATTCTGGAAAAAAAAACTTCAGATTCGTGATAAGCGACCTCAAATTAGGATGTATGCAAAAAGGTTGCTTTGTGTTAATAATAAATAAATTAGTTGTGTGATAAGTAGAAACTGACATACATTTTTTTGGGTGCCAGTGATTGCTTTTAAACAACTCCTCTTCACCACTTGCAAGAAGGTCTTTGCTTACTCTCATATCAGAAATGTTTTTGTTTTCATCAAATCTTTGTCTCATTAGTACTGCATAATATCTAAAAACTTCCCTAAAAAATCAACCAAATTATGTAAGACAACTAAGAACAAATTTTATAGTGGTTACCTTCTATCGTACCATGCCTCTAGATTTCTAATTGATCTTTTATATAAACTCTGAACTTTTCTCGTGTGAGACACTAATCCAGTCGGTAAATTAGCCATTATTTATAAATTCCTATTTATTTTTTTTTTATTCTCATGTAAAATTTTAATTCAAGATGTCAATTTTCGGCATTTGACAGTATTTGACACCGATTACACCAAAATATCTTGGGGTGCGTTCATAAATGTTACAGAGTACACATTTCTTACATTTTTGTGACAAGCATCGTTCATAAATACAATTTTTGTTACTCTGTGACTACTTCCCAAGCGTTCATAAACTCACTTTGACATTCCCAAAGTGTACATTTCTTACCGCGGTCCAGAGCTTGGTAATTTTGACAGAGTTTGCGCACTTCAAAAAAGTTTAAGATACGGAGTTTTTGTAACCTATAACCTACTATATATCAATATCATCCAAAAAATGATATTTTGCAGCTAATGAAATTGCCAATAATTATAAATTTACTTTGGTTTTGGTTCATCATAGTCGAATTTCAGGTTATGTTATACACCGAAGAGACGTGTCACGTCACGACCATACAATAAGCGTTCACCAGGGCCGTAGATAAGGGGGGGGGGGGGTTTAGGGGGTTCAAACCCCCCCCCATAACAACGAATGTTCAGTTCTACCTTGTTAACCACCGTAAATTTTAATAATAATTCTAATAAATTGCCAGAGTTTTCTTACCTAAACCCCCCCCATGGGTAACGCCTAGCTACGGCCCTGGCGTTCACAAATCACGGGTTACAATGGCCTCCATTTCAAATGTCAACCAATTCCATTACAAAGTAAAGTCGTTGGGTAAGGCTGAGACACAATCAAAAACTTAAGGAATAAAGAATACGATTTAAGATTTAGGCGTTAAGGAATAAGACTACAAGACAGAAATAAAATCTTAGCACCTAAATTTAACCAATCCGGTTACTTAAAAACGGCGCGATTTTTAAACTGTAAACTATTGTCCTAACCCCACTTTTTTGTTTACAAATACTATTTTTACAACTTTAACAAACTCGCCATGAACTCGCCTATACTTTTAATAAATATGGAGGGCTTGCCAAAAAAGTCCTTAACTCTTTTGAGTAGTATGTTTGCAATGTCGGCAGCGTTTTATTATTAGCTTCAGAAACGGAGATCAATAAGGTGGATAGAACGTAATCGTGAAAGTTTTGGTCATACATGACTTACATGAAACTCTTACTTTTATTAAAAACCAAAGTGAAAAACTGAAAATACAATTATTTGAGGTTATTAAATTGTCAAAAGTCAAACCTAACAAACATGCTGACTTCTGATTGGTTGATTTCCTATTCCTTATTTCTTAAAACCAACAAATCGGTTTTTTAAATCTTAAATCTTATTCCTTAATTCCAAAAATTTCATTGTGCGTTGTTTACATAGGACAACATATGTTCGTTCTTAAATCTTAATTCTTATATCATAAATCTTATTTCTTATTCCTTAAGTTTTTGATTGTGTCTCGGCCTTAAGAGTGTTAACCTGCTAAGTCCAGTTTTCCAAATTTTACAGGAGGCGTAAAAAACGCATCAAAATGTTGGAAAGAATATTATGCAACAACAATATTACTTTTGATGTATTAGTTAATGTTATATTCATATTTTAAGTGAAAAAAATATCATAACTATTGTATTTTATTATTTTTAACGCATTTAAAGGATATAGCAGGTTTTCTAAAAATCAAAAGTTAGCTATGTTATCCTAATTTGGACATAGCAGGATTTCAATACACAGAAATAGTTCAAATTAATATTAAACAGACATTTTTTATTTATTTACAAAAAACAACAACACGAAACAATAAAAGAGAACAATTTAACCTAAGTTTTACTCATGTGGGAGATTATCATAAAAATCGTGAATATCGGCGGGAATAGTTTTCTTGAGATATTGTAGGTCAGAAAACTTTCTCGCTTTTATTTTCCGTCTTTCTTCGCAGAGAGAATTTAAATTACCAAAAGGGCAGGATACAGCATTAGGGCACTTTCTTTGTGGTAATAACTGCCAATCATCTGTAAAACTAAGTTTATAAAAGATATTCCCGTCCGATGAGTATTTTAGAGCCCGAATGTCAGTTACTTTAGCGTCACCTTTATTTCGCCCTGGTCGGATACTTCTGAAGAATTCAATTTTGTTAAAACTTTTAAAGAAAGAATAATTGAGATAGGTAACATCATAGGGTTTCGGTTTTTTACGAGCTGTTTTACAGATATGGATATATTCGGCTGGAACGTTTATATCTGTATTTTTCAAACGCCTCTCTATTGTTGAATGCATTGCATCAGCTTCCATTTGGGTATGGCCTACCTCTAGATACTTCTGAATTATAGTGATTCCAAACTGCATAACAAAGTTTAAAAGAGCATTACTCAGTACGGTGTTCCTATTCTGGTAAGTGCACCCGTCTGTGTAAATTATAACTGTTTCAGAATTCTCGTTCCTATTCTTCATATTAGTTAGTTGAGGTAATACTTTATTTTCAAGAAAATTAACCCAGATACTTGCGAATTCTTCAGAACTAAGTCCCCCTTCTACCTCATTCCACAAATAGCAATATCCAGCTTTACTACTAAGGTCAAAGAAGCAGAGGTTATGGACTTGAAGCTTGGTTCTGTAGTTAAACTGCCAACGTTTGACTTTGGAGCCATTAGTACCCCCTGTAAGTCCACAGTGAATACGAATGATTCTTCTTGCTTATCACGTTCTTTTTCAATCCGTGCTTCTGTTTTCCGCTTCATGTGTAAATTATAGTCATCGTCAGATAGCTGACCAAGTTTATAAATAGTGCACTTTTCGCACTGATCTTTTTTAGGTGAAAATAGTGCTATGTTTCTTTCACTTAGAGCTTCGTTGAAAACCGTTATCGATAAAGGAGTTATTGAATTTTGCGAACTACACCAGTTAACATAAGTCATACAGATTTTTTTTCGAACGCCATTCTGGAAGAATATACTTCTTTTCTGTATGCGCTCTACAATAATGAGATTCGAGGACAGGAAGCGAATCTAAAAATTCGAACAATTTTATTTTGTCGTCTTTGAAAGGCTGAATTCTATCTTCTGTTCTCACTCTGACTTCACTAGTGACGCGAGTATCATAGGAGTTTTTCCAATACCGTACACTCCATCTCCCGATACCAATGGTATTTAAGAACATTAGTCTGCATACTCGAATCTGCTCATTTTTAACTTTTAATTTATATTCTAAGGACTGTTTTCTTCTTGATTCAGTAGGGTTCTTTCTTTGCCGCTGTCTTTTAGTGGGAACAGTCTTAACTAAATTGTCAATATATATTGACCTTTTTTTCTCCCCAAGTTAATTTCCAGAACTGATAAAATATAGCTTTTCTGTCATCTTCAGGTATAGAGCTACATTTAAGTTTTCCATTTGGTACTGTCTTACACTTGCATGTATTTTTCATTTTGCGCGGCTGTTTCGGCTCGTTATATTGCCATTTGTTTGATTTTTTTTTCTCCCATAATACTGCATACCTTTTTCTCTCAATATCTTATTCTTTTCTGCAAACCATGTAGATTTATCTACTTGACATCTTTTTTTACGTTTGAGACTTTTCTCTGGGTAGTCTAAGGACATGTCCGAGTCTGAATGCTCTGAATACGGAACTAAACCTTTTGTGCTTTCATCCGATATCAGATCATTAGAATCTGAACTACTCTCACTGTTTGAGCTTTTGTTTACTCCGTCACTTATGGTGCTAGCCTCGTCTGGTTCTTGGATTTGTTCTGTAAACTGGTTAACATTTAAATTTTCGGGATTTCCAGAATTGAAGATAGGAATAAACGTTGTTCCATTTTTTGGGCTCTCTGGCAAAGTATACGATAAATTGTGGTCCTGGTGAATAGAAGATGACCATGCACCATCTTCGGAGACAGAATATAACGGAAATGAATACTCCAAATCTACACTAGTGGACGCAACATCTAAACTGAAAGGGACGTCTAAAACTTCCATTTGCACATTTTCAACTATTTCCATTGGAACGTTTCCCAATATTTCCATTTGTACATCTTCAACTTCAACTTTATTGTCTTCTAAAGGTCTGGTTTCTATTCGCGCCAATTCAACCAGTCGTTTAGAACGCGACATCATTCTATAAAAATAAAAAACAGTTACTTTTGTTACCTATTCCTAGAGGTTGAAGACTATCGATAGGGAATATCAATAGTTCACCAACCCTAGTTATTTCTCAAGACAGGTACGTTTTTATTTTATTTTACTTTGTTTAAAAATATATAATACCAATAAGAGGACAAACGCTTTCAATTTATTTTTAGGAAAAAACTATTAAACTAACATACTAGAATAGCAGCTATATCCTTGAAAAATTGCAGTATGGTTTAAAATTACTGAATAAATCTAATTGGAATAACTGCTATCTCCTTAGCCACTTCTTAGGCATACAAATTATGAAATAAATAAAGTTTATACGTGTCTATGTGATCTAAATATTAGTTAAATTAGTATATTGTACTTACCTGTAGGCAATAATAACTTGAAACTTGAGAAAAACCTTAATGTATACTAATTTTTCACGTCAAACATTCGAACACATGCTCCCGTTACGACGTTCCCATAAAGACTAACGACTTTTTTGCGACATAGCTGGTTTTCCAAGTAGTAAATATTGTATTTGTAAATAGCAGTTATTCGTGCGGTTGAAATAAGCCGGTTTTGGCTTGAAATGGACCTAGCTTGATTTCGGAGACGACGCAGAAGTAGATAATCAAACAAACTAAACAAAAATCTCATTTTAGCCTAAAAGTGGAGATAGCAGGTTAACACTCTTACGAAGTGTTACTTTGCTCGCTCGTTTATGAACGTAGCCTTGCGGAATTGCACTGTTGCCAACTATCCTGTGCGCTTTTTATTTGGAAGAGGGTATGTTCGGAACAATAGCTCTCTTCGGTTCTGAATGATCCTTGAGTTGTTCATGCACTTGCGAAAGAGCGAATCGGTGATTTAGGGGTGGGGAACTATGACCACAACAGCTATGACGTAATAAAAAAGGAGAGAACTTTTTCACTTGAAATGTCTTATTATATAATCATTTGAAAATGTAAAACAACATTTTCCCAACCCTCAACGAATTGTTTGCGCGTCGAGTATAGATATATAGGTAGCTCAGTCAACGAATACTAACAGGCCCCTGCCATTAATTTTGTCTATTATTGTAATGTTTATATAACCAATGACGATCGTCATTGTATATAGGTAACCGTGCTCTTTAATAATAATAACAATACTAATGTTTCAATTTATACTCGGAAATAATAGTATATTATTTAACGAGCGGTTAATTATGACCATTACCGCAAGTTGAATACTATACTTTTTCTAATTTTGTCTCGAAAAATAGATATTTCGAACGCGCTAGCGAGTTCGAAATATATCCATTTCGAACTCCGAATTTTATTTTTTAAAAGTTGGCATTGGTTATATTTAAATGTTTTATTCTGTTGACGTCTGACGTTTCCTGTTATTGTTATCCATGAGAAAAGAAAGTTTTCGGGATTTCTCTGGTAAAAGTTGATTTATCGTTTTATTAGCAATATCCCTTAACTCAGGGGGAGTTAAACTTAGATTATCATGCTCCATATTTTTTTAATTATAATTATGAACAACTCTATGAAATATTAAATCACAAATTTCGTGACAATGACACAAAGAAAATATTATTTATTGTCAAGGCTACTATGATAAAAAGAAATTTAGAGTATTACCAACATAGAATTTAGACACACAAATTTACAAAATTTGAAGGGTTGATTTTCTTTTTAAATATGTATTTTCTTATTGAAAAAAATACAAAATAGAAAAAATAGTATAAAGTACGTGTTTTATAAAGCAGTTAGAGCACTTGTCCCGTTAAAAAACTCGCCGCAAGCGGCTCGTTTTTTAACATGGACGCGTGCTATAAGATGATGCTTTATAAAACATGTACTTTAATATACTATTATCTACTCCTATTAAATTATATATTAATTATTCAACTGCTTTTGAGCAATTAATAGTATCTATAAACAAACAACATGAGTTATAATAACTCACAACTATAACTCACTATAATAAATCAGAAAAGATTTTTCGAAAGGGAATAAGTAGTCCATTATTGTTACCCAGGCAACCATATGACGAATGAGTGACGTCAGATTTCGTCGAGATTTGACTAACATGACGTCTACTATGACGTCCCTGGTACGTCAGGAAGACGTGAATAAGTCACAGCCCAGTGACGTCCTATTAACGACGTTACATGACGTCCTATTAACGTCGTTACATGACGTTGCTTGAAGGACCAGTTTCACACGGTTTGATGACCAAATAAGGGTCCTTGTTAGTAAATTATGGGTGCAATATAATAACCTGCTAAATAATTGAAACTATGACAATTACCCCTAACCAAATGGTCACCACACATTATGAAACTGGGCCTTATGCAGATATGTTACATTATGAGGAATTAAATTGTAATGATTAAATTTCTGACATTACAATTTAAATAAAAATTTCATATGCTGCATATCTACTTATTGAAACACATTGTGTATCAAGTAACTGAACAAAAATACTTTTAAAACTATTTTTATTAGTCTTGAAAAATGATTGAAACTGGCAAAGTACATATTATGGCTACGGAAACTAGTCGGAAAATTTAAAATTAAAATATATGGTGTGTGACACAAGTCTATGAAATTGACCTGAACTATATTATACACACCGTTGGCAAAAATAGTAAAATAACCTTAAAGAACACATCTGGATACATAAAGAAACTGGTACATGTCAAGGCAGGTTTCAATATTTACAGATTTTCGTTCCGTTAACCTATCCTATGTATAAACGACATAAAAGTCTCATAAACATAAACGACATAAAAGTCTCATAAACATAAACGACATAAAAGTCTCATAAATCATAAACGACATAAAATTCTCATAAACATAAACGACATAAAAGTCTCATAAATCATAAGAAACATAAGTTTTTCCATAAGTCTTAACATAAAATAATGAAACACTTCGCATAAAAAATGTAAACACTTCGCATAAAAAGATTAAACACTTCGCATAAAAAGATTAAACACTTCGCATAAAAAGATTAAACACTTCGCATAAAAAGATCTAAACACTTCTAAAGTATTCTTGAATTTACGTGCTCGGCAGGTCTACTTTGAAGGGTAGCCAAAATTTGTTTATTTTGCTCTTTCAGGCATATAATGTGTTTAAGCAATAATTCAAAACCTAAACATAAAATAAATTACAGTTTATGTCGGAAAAAACAAAAAATTTAAATTACCTTTATTTAAAGAAGGAATGGTTGAAGTTGTGAGTATTGGTGTCTGAACTTGTGCAGGAACATTAAAAGGTATACAGTTATTGTCAGTTGTAGATATTGTAACCTTGGTACACTGGGAAGGGCCCCCTAAAAGTTTTTATTTAATAAATACCACTCGACAAATAGTTATCTGACATCATAGACACAAAACTAAAGCAGTATATCCTTTAAATAAATTAAAAAGAAATACGTACTTCAAAACCTAAACATCAACTAAACTAGATTTGAAGGAACTGCACCCAATTTAGGGGAAAAAAATTTACCTGAAGTTTCCCTAGAAAGGCTTGGAGCACATCCGGTTGGTGTATGAAACAGAGATGTCAGTTTGTTTAAACTTGCAGTTTCTGTAGGACTGGGATGTAATGAGAGAACATCTAAAAGTTTATATTTATTAAACTATATTCCTAAACTTTCAATGCCTATCACGAAAATTTTCTAAGTGTTACACTTACTATCAGTTAAATTAAATAACTAATTATTACCTATCTGTATACAGAAAGCGATACCTACCTTGCAAGTTGCCTGAACCTTTCTTTTTCTTTAAAACGCTTGATTTAATTGGTGGAGGACGTTTTATGACAAAATGTCTATTAGGGCGTCCATCATCTTCCTCATCGTCACTGGAATATAACCTTTTCGTAACCATTCTTCTCCTTTTACCAAATTGTTCTTCGTCTTCCTCTTCTGTGTCCAAGTTGGAAGTAAACTCAGCTTTTTTTTGTTTGTCTAAAGCTCTGTCTAGATCATCTGAAAATATGTAGATACCCTATAAAACATATTCAAACAATAGGTGTCAATACAGAGAGTGATGGAGCAATAGCCCCCTCCTACTCCGAGAGCCCCAGGCAAGAGGCAAAAAGTAATTGAAAAGTTAAGTAAACAACGAAATACTTTCCAGCCAAACCTGTTTCAAAAAAGACACGAGCAACAGAATACACTTTCCACGATTCCTCACGTTGTTCATGTGCTTTCAAGGCTTTGAAAAAGGTTCCTCGGTCCTTATAAGGAGGCCAGAACACTTCACATTTTCTAGGAGTTAACCAATCCGAATCAACCACAGCAAGCCCCCCACTGTCAGAGAATTCTATAACTACATATGACATAATGGAACTTATCGTTTAAGTACCTAAAAAGAACATAATTGTATCCAATTTGCTTGACGTACTTTCCATAATTAACATTTAAATTTTTACTAATCCAGTGCTTATAATAAATCCTAAAGTCTGCTAATTTGGATAGGTACAGATAACTAGACTTACGACCAGATTGTCTCGGTCAAGTTTGCAGAAATCGAAATTTAAACAACTACACCGTTTTCACTGAACTAACCTAGCTTTTTTAATCTGCTCATATCGGGATCCTTATCGAAAAAGATTAGTTATTACCACAATTATTATGATATGGTAGGAGTATTATATATTATATCTATATAGGTACTTACCAACCAGAGAATAAATTGCACACACCAAACACATGAATTTGGAATTTATGAAAAAACCGGGAAATTGACCAGTAGCAGTCAACCGCTTATGTTTTTTTGGGGATGGAGAAAGCGGGAAAGGAACGCATCACACTAGACGCAAATTGCAGGAATTTAATTGGTCGGTTCACGTCAGATGATTGTTTCAACCAATGGAAATTGCTGAAATTTGACAGTCCTCACGCTCGCGGCGGTCTAGCGCATTGAATAAAGAATATGGTCTAGCGTCGTGACCGAGAGAGAAGCTAGACATGCAGGCAGCTGGCAGACATAACTCCAACGTTGCCAATAACTGTTTGGCACTCGGGACATCAGCTGTGATTGATTTAAAATAAATATACAATATATGCTATATCGCCCATTGGTAACCCAAATGGAATATGTTGTTGCCACTTCCACTAGACTTATATGGGTTAAAAGGGCGCCAAACGGTTCCCGTTTTGCCTCGTTTTGTGATGGCAACGTTGGGATACCTATGTATGTTTAGTACTACTAAAAAGCACCTCGGACTGTCGGACGTCTGCTGTCATTGCCGAAATAAGATTAGCTGATCGTAGCGTAGTGGTTAGAGCGTCTGCCTGCAACGCTGAAGGTTGTAGGTTCGTATCCCCGTCTGAGATCACTTTTTCTTACTTTTTTAATAAAAATATATGGGTAGGTACACGATAAGCGCCAACAAAAATGTGCTTAGCCGTCAAATGTCATTTATGTCAACTAAATGTTAACTAATCACAGCCAGACGTCTGGGGTGCCTTTTACTCTCTATATAGTCTCATGTCTCATGTTTACCTGCTCCTATCGAAATTCATACGCTAAACCAAAAATCGACGTCTTAAGACGTAATGCGCGAGACGATCTATAACGGCGTCGATATGTCGTCACAATGACGTCTTTTTTGGGCCGAAAGTCGTCTTTTGACGAAAATGACTAAATATAACCAATAAACGACGTCACAAGACGTCATTGTTCGTCTTCTGGTTGCCTGGGTATTGAGGGGAGTAATGTCACTTGAATAATTTTGACGGTTTCAAATTAGGTTACTTAATCCCTAATTATTGTAAACTTTGTGCTGAAAAAGATGAATTCAGATAGTGAAGGTGAATTATTATGTACACCTCCAGAAATAAGACAAGTAGCTAAATATGTAACCATACAGAATTTATTGCCGGAAAAATCCAAAAACAAATATAAATGTGTATAAAAAAATTTTCAAGATTGGTGCAGCAGTAATAACATTAAGTCATCGTTTACAGAAAATGTACTTTTGGTATATTTTAGCGAACTTATTAGCACTAAATATAAAGCATCGTCTCTATGGACTTTCTACTACATGCTAAGAAGCACACTCAACATAAATAATGGAATCAATATAGAGAATTATTTAAAATTACGTGCATTTCTTAAACGTCAATCAGAGAAACATGTAGCTAAAAAGGCAAAAACTTTTACGCCAGAACAACTTAATAATTTCATAACCGAAGCTCCTGATGAGAAATATCTGACGACAAAGGTAGGTAGTAGATCTCACAATAATTCAATCGTTTTTATCATCTAGTCAATTAGGTACATAATTTATTTTAGGTTGATTTAATAATGGCCATTATGGGTGCTTATTGTCGTGCAGCAGAATTGCACTCTATGCAAATTACAGATTTAGAAGATCTCATGTATCTATTTTTATGGTCAGTGTACCAAATACAAAAACAAAAATTGCCAGAAAATTCACTGTTACGGAAACTTTTTATACCATAGTTAAGAAATATTTAAATCTGCGTCCTACCGATATAGGTACCTATATCGCAAACGATATTATTCTTTAAATTTCAAAATGGAAAATATCACTCACAAAGAATTGGCATTAATAAATTTGGAGCAATGGGGAAAGACATTGCTACATTTTTAAAATTACCAGACTATAATTTATATACAGGGCATTGTTTTTGCCGCTCGTCGGCAACTTTATTAGTAGATGCTGGAGGGGATATAACTGCACTGAAACGCGATGGCGGTTGGCAATCAACTACTGTGACTAGGGGTACATTGATGATTTCAAAAAGAATAAGACAGATACTGCAAATAAAATATACAGTTCTATAACACCTCAACCAGTTAGTACATCAACAACATATATTCAACAAACACAAAAAGAAACAATAAACTTGCATAATTCAGTCCCCCATATTCAGTTTACTGGTTGTTCAAACTTTACAGTTAATTTTATTAATAAACAAAATAAGTAATTACAACTAAAATTTTTATAGCATTGTTATAGGTAAGTACTTAACTATCAAGATTTGTGAATAAACTTATTTCTCTATACTTGTATCTTAGTATTTATTGTTATAGTCCAGTGGCGGCTCGTGGGCGAACATATAGAGGAAGAGGCAAATATCAAAATGTCGCATGTCTGCGAAAAGCTCTTGTCACATTTAACAGATCTGCAAACCCATCTTTATTCCAAGCAGAATGTTTGTGGCAAAAAAGTAAACAGGGCCAGCAAAACATTTTCTGAAAATATCCACTGCTACACAGCCACTTATATTCCGAAAACCAAGAATGTTTGAAGTGAATATTGTAGGACTTACCAGACTTTTTAATATCCTTTTTACCACTGAGGGTTAGCACACTTGTTGGTCGACCCGTAATTAAAAGGTCCTTTTTGTCCTCATCTTTCCACCGGGAAAATGGAGTTTCTAATAAACTACAAACTATGTCACTCACTGGTCCAAATAAATTCATTTTGTCTATGAATTTTACACAATTAAATAATTGTCCACGAAATAAATTTAATAATCACGATAACAAACTAACACTAATAGTTAAATAATTAAATTAAACTCCCTAAAACTAAAATAGTCTTTAGAGACTGACGATCGTTACTGATCAATAATATTTCTCCGAAGAGTTCCCGCCCACGGCAACTTAACGACTACACGCGTCACGCACGAAAGGAAGGTGCAAGTGCCGAATCTTCACGAAGGCTTGTCGTGGTCTATACTGACGCCTACGCAACGCGATCGTTGCCATAGCAACTTCCTTGTTTTTGGACGTCGTCTGCTTACGTGTCGGAAGCGGATTCAGCTATAAGTCGACACAAATGAGAATGAGAATACTGTTACTGCTTTAACATTTTGTTCGATTTGTAAGCGACAACATTTTTGGTTGTGTTTGCCACTGTGTGTTTTAGATGCAGTTTGTGTATTATCCACTATTCCGTAGGGTTTCTTACTAATTAAAAACCCTTTTATGTCACAAACTATTTATTAAAAATAATGCCACCATGCTCACATTCGTCGAGCGCTAACTACTCACTAACTGGCGACACCAGAGGGCGCTGCCAAATATGCTACATATGATTTAGACCTATGGCCCGTACAATCATGAGAGGAGACTATGGCCGGTCTACCTAATGCTACTTTATAATACAGTTTGTAGTATTAGACCATTAAAACTACTAGAGGCACAACGAATAATTATTAATAATGCAATAATAAAATTAATAAAAGTATCTTATTGAAGTTTAAAATAAAATGTATTAATGAATAAGTTAATTGCTTTGTTGTTGTTTTTTTTTGAGGAAGGGGCACTTCCCCTACTTCCTCTGAAAAGCCGCCACTGTTATAGTCGTAGATAATAGTATATTATTAACCAAGGTTTAGACAGCCATTATTATTGCCCGAGCAGCAAGTTTAAATCACGAGGAGCGAAGCGACGAGGGATTTAAGACGCGAGGGCTATAAGCTGTCTAAACCGTGGTTAATATAATATTTTTTCCACTACTATAAACTTTTATAAGACATTTATCTTTATAGTATTAATAATTATAAAAAATTATAGGTAGGTATAAGTTTATTTTTTAATCAAGTTACCTGCGCTTTGGAATTGGTAATAGTATATTATTAACCAAGGTTTAAACAGCCATCATTATTGCCCGAGCGGCAAGTTTAAATCACGAGGAGCGAAGCGACGAGGGATTTAAGACGCGAGGGCTATAAGCTGTCTAAACCGTGGTTAATATAATATTTTTTCCACTACTACAAACTTTTATAAGACATTTATCTTTATAGTATTATTAATTATAAAAAATTATAGGTATAGGTATAAGTATATTTTTTAATCAAGTTACCTGCGCTTTGGAATTGGCAAAATATTTTGTTGTTTTGTCAGGTGGCTTTGTCAATGTCAATTTTTGTTCATTTATGTCATCAGATTTCACGAGTTTTCCGTTTTTTTAAAAAATGAGCGAAGAAAATGTTAGTGATATTATTATGTGTACACCTCCAGAATTAAGGACGGAAGCAGAAAAAATGTTGATATTGTATCGCTATATTACATATCAAGCATCTCTAATCATCTAATATGTATTGATAATTATCTGGTTGCCTAACTGTTTAAAATGTATATCTATGAATTCATGTTGTCAAATCAAAAAATCAAGTTACCTGCGTTCAAATAGATTCTTGGAGATCGGTCAATAATGGATTTCAATGCCTTATTATTGACCATGGTCAATAATAACTTATAAGGTAGAGAACGATTTCTAACGTTAATAATCGGTCAATAATGGCGATGTTATAGGTTAGTAGTGGAAAAAATAGTTTGTTGTTTTGTCAGGCGGCTTTGTCAATGTCAATTTTTGTTCATTTATGTCATCAGATTTCACGAGTTTTCCGTTTTTTTAAATGAGCGAAGAAAATGTTAGTGATATTATTATGTGTACACCTCCAGAATTAAGGACGGAAGCAGAAAAAATGTTGATATTGTATCGCTATATTACATATCAAGCATCTCTAATCATCTAATATGTATTGATAATTATCTGGTTGCCTAACTGTTTAAAATGTATATCTATGAATTCATGTTGTCAAATCAAAAAATCAAGTTACCTGCGTTCAAATAGATTCTTGGAGATCGGTCAATAATGGATTTCAATGCCTTATTATTGACCATGGTCAATAATAACTTATAAGGTAGAGAACGATTTCTAACGTTAATAATCGGTCAATAATGGCGATGTTATAGGTTAGTAGTGGAAAAAATAGTTTGTTGTTTTGTCAGGCAGCTTTGTCAATGTCAATTTTTGTTCATTTATGTCATCAGATTTCACGAGTTTTCCGTTTTTTTAAATGAGCGAAGAAAATGTTAGTGATATTATTATGTGTACACCTCCAGAATTGAGGATGGAAGCAGAAAAAATGTTGATTGTACCTATCGATATTTTACAATATCAGGCGTCTCTAATAATCTAATATGTATTGATAATTATCTGGTTGCCTAACCACAAGATATGATGTTTATGAATTCATGTTGTAGAATCGTAAAATCAAGTTACCTGCGTTCAAATAGATTCTTGAAGATCGGTCAATAATGGATTTCAATGCCTTAATTATTATTGACCATGGTCAATAATAGCTTATAAGGTAGAGAAAAACGATTTCTAACGTTAATAATCGGTCAATAATGGCGATGTTATAGGTTAGTAGCGGAAAAATACTATTATATACCTATATTAATACTAATGATGGTGGCGGTATTCAACTGTTCCTGCTCATGCAACCACCTTATACTTACCACTTCAGTGTTTTATCTACTTATAAATATGAAGTGGACAAACGACGCTATATTTGAGCTTTTAAGTTTTTATGAAAATAAACCCGCTTTGTGGAATACAACGAATACGGATAGCCATAAGAATAGAAACGAACAGCAAGATGCATGGAGTACGTAGGATTCAAGTCTTTTTGGTATGGTGAATAGGTTAAAGTGACTAAATGACAAAAGCTGCTGCAACAAGAGTGCTTTCTTCCCGCAGGATTTTGGGAATCATAATTGGTTTGTTTGCTTAGACAAAACCTTGGCTAATAACACGCGCCGTGGGAAGAGTGCCGCCCGAGGTGGTACTAAAAACGGAACGCCGCGGCCCGGCCTGTAATATTAGGGGCCGTGGGAAGCCACTGGTTTGGCCGGCGATACAGAAATAGCTAGGTATAGCGTAGTAGCTATACATTTTTTGTGCAGCCAGACTTCAAAGGCATAAGACAAAGCCAATGACGATAAAGCAAAGCGATCTTGTTGCTTGCGATCTGTACATCATTAAATATTTTAGATTAAAGTAAAGATACCAAAGATAAGGCAGCTTCTTTATAGCCTGTTTACATTTCTTACGTGCACACCAGTGTTGTCAATCGGTGCATAATTGCATAGACAAGGGAGATGCGCTTATATGATAGGGATAGATAGGCAACTTAACATACTATATAAATTGGTTCTCTTGGCGCCATTCGTGTCTGGTTAAAGTACTAAATGTAGCACTGTTGGCGAGGGGCGGGGGGTCGGCGCCACGCATGAAAACTTAAATCTTACAACTTTGAATTCAAATTTTCGCGCTTCTAACTCTGATGGAAAAGTTAGAAGCGCGAACCTTTTGAACTAAAGTCGATATATTTTGGGAGATTAAAAGGAAGTTGTAACAACGTTTCCGACATGGCGACAAGCTTTATTAATATTAAATATTTACATAAATTAATATAATAACAAGGCAAGTTTTACCTAGGATTGTGCAGAAAGAATTAACATAGAAACAGCGCTAAGCTTTAAATAGGATCCTCTTCTGCCATGCTCAATTTTTTGGTCATATCCAAAATGTGTGTGACAAACTCTATAAGTTTTTTGAATGCCAATCTTGTTTTTGCCGCAGAGTAATGGATTTTGACCAGCATTTACCCAAAGTTTATGCGTCTAAAAATACACGGACATTTATACTAAGATCGTAAACTGTCATAACTCTAAGAAAATCAGTAAGTATATACCTATAAGTAATTTAAGAAGTAGTCCATATTCTGTGGCGAGATTGTAAATAGAAATAAAGGTCTGTCTTTACCACCAAATAACTTTATTTGCCACTCTAGGGTAGAAAACAAGGGTTATGAAAATACATAAAATGACGATGAATTAAATTAAATTTCTTAATGCATGTGTTGTACTAGTTTCGACTTTAGAGAAAGTCATCCTCAGCAACTAACCATTTAAGAGATTTTTATATGAAAAGAAGTTAAAACAGTTGGGGGAACAGAGAGGTGATTCAATAATACAATACAATATAATATAATGCAGATTATGCAACCCTTGGAATCGACAGGAGTTTAGTATAAGAACGATGTATCTCCATGTGAAGGTAGGGGTTGATTTATACGCAAGTAGAATTAAGGACCTTAATCATGGTCGAGTGATATAAGCAAAGTTGAAGTCAAAACGTATTGAAAAAGAAGAATTGTAACATATCAATTCATTCTCTTTTCAGTTAAACTAAATTAGCGAGGGGACATGCTTAATGTTATGGTGGATTGAATATTTGTTAATGAAATTAAATGAACTTATTATTCTAAAAAAGGGGGTTGTCAAAATGAGACTATGTCATTTCAAATAAAATGGGAATGCATCTGAAAAGAGAAAAATTTTCAAATTGTAGGAACTAATAGATAGCAATAAGGTTTTTTTTTGGTTCACAACTTAACGGTTTGTTAATTATATTTGTAATAATATCATTAATCATGTACTCACCAAGTGGTCACTATTCACTTGTTAAAAATAAAATTAAATTAAATTAAATTAAAATTATTATTAAATGTCCTAATAATTTTAATTTAATTTTATTTTTAACAAGTGAATAGTGACCACTTGGTGAGTACATGATTAATGATATTATTACAAATATAATTAACAAACCGTTAAGTTGTGAACCAAAAAAAAACCTTATTGCTATCTATTAGTTCCTAAAATTTGAAAATTTTTCTCTTTTCAGATGCATTCCCATTTTATTTGAAATGACATAGCCTCATTTTGACAACCCCCTTTTTTAGAATAATAAGTTCATTTAATTTCATTAACAAATATTTGTTAGCTATTTTTCCTTGCAAGCTAACTCGGCCTTCGGCTTCCCTTTGCTAAATCAAACACTGGTAGTAATATATAACAAAGTTTAATGGGCGTTAAGTCTTCTTACAAGATTGATTCTCTTTTCTAACTATTTCGGCACACTCTAATGACTAATTCTACTATTTCAAACTACTTTTCCAAACTCTAGCGGCACTCGCACGTCTATCTTTTTCCGACCATCTTTTCTTCGATCCCCCTCTCTCTCTCTCTCCTTTCTCTCACTCTTTCACTTCAACCTGTACTTCCGATTCGATTTTGGCGGGCTGTTTGAATAAACATAAAATCTCTAACATTCGGCTATCCTGAAATTTTGTTTGCCCTCAAACAAGTAAACTAATCTGCCCTAACCTAACTTTCAACTTAGTAACCTTAAGTTAACCTATGATACATGGAATAATACAAAAGAAATATACCCAACATGACTTTTAGCCTAACTAGCCTAAAGTAGGTAATCCATTAAATTTGGTATGCTACTCCTACTCAACAATATAGTCTCTTAACTTTGGGGGTAGCTTCTTGAGCCTCTCTGGTCTTGTTTTTGCTAGTGTCGCAGTCTCTCTTAGTTCTTCATCAGATTCGTCCGGCTCATAGTTGACGTCACTGTCATAGAATTCGGGGTTAGATTGGTAATCTTCGGTTCGGTCTGGATTGTCAGATTCAGAGGTTTGCTGTAGTGAAACTTCGTCTTCTTCCTCCGATTCATCGATTTCTTCTTCTTCTATAGCGTTGCGATATATCTTCAGCTGCGAAATATGGGCATTTGTGTAAAAATATCGGCCTCCTTCATCCTTGTTCAATTTCTCTACTCGGTAGATGTCTTTTCCTAGTTCTTTTACTACTACTAGGGGTCCACGGTATTTTGGTTGCAACTTTGTAGAATCACCAGTAGCTTCGGTGGCTCTTTTTACCATTACGATGTCTCCAACTTTGTATTTTTCTATATAGTGTTTTTTGTCATAATACTTCTTATATTCTTCCTGTTTTCTCGCTACATTTTCTCTTATCTTTTTCTGGATATTGTTTGGATGTTCATATTTCTCCAGAACAACTTCATTGGCTAACATAGAATCCTCAAATCGGGGTGTATACCCCAATAACATTATAAAAGGTGATTTTCCAGTCGTTTTATTTACAGCTATGTTCAAATTTCTCTCGACCTCTTTAATCTTCTCATCCCATGCTTCTTCTCTTTCGATACAAGTAGTTATTGCTGGCAACAAGGTAAGGTTCACTCGTTCAACTTGTCCATTTGCTTGTGGCCATCGAGTAGCTACTTGATTATGCAGTATACCTCTATCGGTACAAAATTCTTGAAATCCTCCAGCTGTGAATGCTGTACCTCGGTCTGTTACTAACATCTTTGGGTTTCCCCATTTTTCAAAATGATATTTCAGGGCAGCTAGTGTCTCTTGAGTAGTCGTGGTTTTTACAGCATATAAGGTGACAAATTTTGTCAATGCATCTATTATTACTAATATGTGGCAATTTCCTTTTCCAGTTTTCACAAACGGGCCTATGTGGTCTGCATGGATTCTCTCCATAGGTCGTTTAGGTAAAGGGATAGGATGCAATAATCCCGGTCGCTTTCCCGCAGGAACTTTTTCGGTCAAGCATCTAAAACATCCGGTTATGTGCCTGGTTACATATTTACGAAGGCTCTTAAACCAACAAGTTTCTAAAATCATTTGAACAGTTCGGTCCACAGAAAAATGTCCCATTTGGTCGTGGTACATTACTACGATTGATTTTCTCATTGTATCTGGAATTACATACAGATACTTCTCTTCATTGTTTACTTTTACTTTTCTGTATAGTCTTCCTTCTTCTAAAATGTAATCTTTTACTTCATGTTTCTCTTGTTTTGTTATCTCAGCCTCTTCTTTTCTCAAAATGTTTATTATTTCACAAAGTTTCGTATCATTTCTTTGCATCATCAGGATTCTATCTTGTTCACCTATAAGTACATATATTTTTCGGTCAAAAATCTCTTCCATCATACCCTGTTCGCTGGATTGTTCTACTGCTCCTCTACTGAGACAATCTACATGGGCCATCTTTTCTCCTGGTCTGTATTTTATTTCCATATCATATTCGGACAGGAACGCATACCATCTGGCAATTTGTGGGTTTAGGGTCTTCTTAGCATTTAGGTAGACTAAGGCTTGACAATCACTGACAACTACGAATTTAATTCCCAACAGCAAATGTCTTAACCTTTCTGCTGAATATACAATGGCTAATAACTCTAACTTTGATGAGTGATACTTGCTTTCTGCTTCATTAGTCTTTTTGGACAAACATTGAACTAAGTGCAGCTTATTATCTTCTCCTTTTTGTAATAAAATTGACGCTATACCACGCGAAGATGCATCACAATAAAGTTCTGTGTAGGCCTTTAGATTAAATAAGTGTAATACTGGAGCTTGGACCAGTTTCTCTTTAAGAATTTGAAAAGCATTTTCCTGTTCGTCTCTCCATTCAAAAGCGATTGTCGTCTTTGTTAAATCTGAGATTGGTTTTGCAAGAAGGGCGTACTTTGGTACAAACCTTCTGAAGTATCCAGTCAGACCCAAGTATCTTCGGACTTCATGCTTATTTGTTGGTTGAGGAAACTCTTCAATAGCGGCTAACTTTGATTTTCCTGGTTGTAGGCCTTCAGCTGATAGTTCATGACCTAAATATCGTACTGTTGTTTCAGCAAACTTGCACTTCAAAACATTTAGAGTTAGATTGGCCTTTACGAGAGCTTGGAACACCATCTCTAACAGTTCCAACATTTCTTTAAAATTTTTGGCTGGTACGAGTATATCATCCAGGTAATTTATAATAAGTTTGTTCTTCAGCGGGCCCAGAACCATTGACATCAACTTGGAAAATTCGAAAGGGGCATTTACCAGTCCAAAACATAACCGATTAAACTCTGCCGTCTCATCTGGGGTTATGAAAGCCGTTTTTTGCTTTGAATCTTCACTTAGAGGAATTTGCAGATACCCATTCATTAGATCTAGTGTACAGAAAATTTTACAACCTGATAAGCGCTCAAAGCAGTCTTCTAAATTAGGGATTGGAAAATTATTCTTCACTGTCTGTCGATTCAGTCTTCTAAAATCAATGACAAGTCTCTTCTCACCTGAAGCCTTTGGCACCAGTAACACTGGGGAAGCATATGGAGAATCAGTGTCTCGAACGATTCCATTTTCCCGCCATGTCTGTACAATATTCTTTATTTCTTCTCGATCATTCCTTGTAACACGATATGGTTTACATCTAACTGGTTCGTTATTGTCTTTTATAGTCACTTGTTATAAAGTGGTACAGCCCAGTTCATTAATGGTTACTGCAAAATACTTTCGATACTTGTTTATCAAACTTAAAAGTCTAACTTTTTCTGTCTCGGCTAATTCATTACAAACTTTTACCATTTCCGTGGTAATTGGAATGATAGTGTCATTTTCTTTCTCAATAAAATACTGCTCTGTACTGTCTTGTCCTCTCACTTCTCCTATCTTCTCTCCTTTTCTTAGCATAATGTCTTTTTGGTTACCATTGATTGAAAGATGGCCTTCTTGTTCACCCACTTTAACTTGTATGAAGTTTATTTTGTCCTTGAAAATGGTTGTATCTACTGATATGGTTACCGGAACTTTCTGACTTGGTTCGGTTACACACAAATTTTTAAATGGATCGTCAGTCTCATTCCCAAAATAAAGTCTGTCTTTCACTTTATAGTAAGCCACTCCGGGTTGTTCAGTAAAACTTCTGCCTAATAAAATGTCGACGGGTTGGGCACTGTCCGGCACTACATATAATACTACTGGAGTATTAATGTCGTCTATCTTCACGTCTGTCTTGGTTTTCCACTTTATGTCTATGCTCTTATCACTCCCAAAGCCATACAGTTTGTCGCTCACAGGTTCACATAATAGTTTTGTTTTTATTACCGTTCCTTCTTGGATTGTACACACTGCACTGCCTGGATCTATAAGTGCTCTTACTTGCTTTATTACTATGTTTCTTAAATATTTCTCGACATTTTGACTCTGTGGAAATTGTTCTGTCTTGGCTTCTTCGTCTATCACCATTTGTTGCTTTTTCGGCTCAGTTGTTTCGACATTTCCTTCTCTTCTGGACTTCGGACAATTCTTTGAAATATGACCTTTTTCACTGCATCCATAACAAATGACTTCTTGTTTGGGTTTTGTACAGTATTTAGTTACATGTCCGTAAATTTGACAATTGAAACACAGTGGTTTTCCATCATTATTCCTGGGTGGTAGTCTGTTCACTCGATTTCTAGGTTGGGTTCTCATACCTTGATTATTTACAACTGATGGTCTCACATTGTTTACGGTTTGTGGTGTAACTCTGGGCAAACTGTGTAATCTACCATTCTCAATCTCTTCACACATGTGTAAACTGTGAAGTAGATCGTCTGTGTTGTCGTGCTTTCCCAACATCATGCTGTTGCACATTTGACGATCTGCAAGACCTATTAGTATCTGTTTTTTAATCTCTTCAAAACCTAGTCCCAACTCCTTACACAAATTTACCTTCTCGTGATAGTAAGTGTTTAAACTTTCACCTCTTCTTTGCAATTTCTGCTGCATTCGACGCCATTTAGTAGGTAAATCCTCTTCTTCAATAAAGGTTTTCATAAAGAAATACTCAAAGTCACTGAACGTCTTTATCTCATGTCTTTTTCCCAAATACCAATGAGCAGCTCCTCCGGTCAAATGCGACCTTGCGCAAAATTCTCTGGCCAGTTGTGTAAAGTTACCATACTTTTTATTTTTGAAATCCAAACTTTTCCGCTTTTGCTTCCATTAAAATAATCTATATTTTTCGACATGTCTGGCATTATTTGAAACTTTTGTTCAGTTTGTTCTGGTCGTTCATTTATCTGGTCAATTAGTCGCTCCAACATCTTGTCTCGACGCTGGTTTTCCATAAACATCATGTTCATCATTCTCTCCATGGTTAAGTTTCCATGTACGGGAGGAGTGTCTCCTCTTTCGTCAGTTAAATTCAACACCTCTTCATCTTGCTCCTCAGTCATTTCTTTTTGCTGTTTTAACGAATTTACGGCACTTTAGTGATCAATCTTTGTTTTTATCCAGACGTCAAAGTCAATTCCAGGGTTATCTGTCACTGTCACTGTCACTGTCACGCTTCTCCTTCCAGTCAGGTTTTTGACACAATCAGCTGGGTCACATGTCACATCAGATTTAAGCCATCTGTAATACACGATACACTGGGTAGGGTAATCCTAAATAGCAAAAGTCCTTTTTGGTCGAAATCTTCCGAGATGCTTCCACGTTGGAACGCCGTGGATTGAGCGGGGGGGGGGGGGGGGGGAAATTTACCGAATTTTTGTTTTCAACACCTTTTCACAAAAAGTCACATTCCATCGGCTCACAAAACGTTACTTTCGGTATTTCACTTATTCTTAATCGCACTTCTGATAATTGTTAGCTATTTTTCCTTGCAAGCTAACTCGGCCTTCGGCTTCCCTTTGCTAAATCAAACACTGGTAGTAATATATAACAAAGTTTAATGGGCGTCAAGTCTTCTTACAAGATTGATTCTCTTTTCTAACTATTTCGGCACACTCTAATGACTAATTCTACTATTTCAAACTACTTTTCCAAACTCTAGCGGCACTCGCACGTCTATCTTTTTCCGACCATCTTTTCTTCGATCCCCCTCTCTCTCTCTCTCCTTTCTCTCACTCTTTCACTTCAACCTGTACTTCCGATTCGATTTTGGCGGGCTGTTTGAATAAACATAAAATCTCTAACATATTCAATCCACCATAACATTAAGCATGTCCCCTCGCTAATTTAGTTTCACTGAAAAGAGAATGAATTGATATGTTACAATTCTTCTTTTTCAATACGTTTTGACTTCAACTTTGCTTATATCACTCGACTATGATTAAGGTCCTTACCCAACAAACACCCTACGTACTAAATACGTACTTATTGTGTTCGTTTTATGTCCCGTACGTACAGTAAACAAAATGTACATTTTAAGTACGTATTTTCTCTGACATATTGTGTATGTACAACGATCATTCTTGATTGTACGTACAATGTATCATCCTTAAATGTACCAACGTCTAAAAAACGGTTGGGATGATACGTTGTTATGTAGGTATGTTTTATTACATAATGTAACAATGTTTTACCTTATGTAAAACTAAATTACTTGTAAAAAATAATTAAATTAGACCTTTTTCAAACTTGGACATTTTTTTGTTCTGTGATTGTAAGGTTAATTATTATTATCCGCTACCGATTTAAATTTCGCGCTTGCTTACGTCGTAAAAATCCGACACTATTCGGACGTCTTGCTGTGCAGTTAAATTAACTTAACCAAACTTTTGTGTTTGTAAGTGTGGCTTCTTTTTGTTGTATTGCCGATGTTTCTCAACGAATTGGCGAATTTTACCAGGACGTTTTCCTCTAAATGCGTTAAGTTTTATTACTTTGTTCGTTAATTTATTATTTGATATACAATTTACAGGTAAATAGTAACTTGAGTGGTAGAAATGCCTCTTAAACAGTTTCGAAGCTTAAAAAACCTTAAATGTACTTAGCTATGTCGATTACGATTCGTTTTATTTTTAGCTGAATTCAATGCTGAAATTTTAAGAGAGCATTTTTTTCTGAGAGGCTTGACATTCCAAGTAAAAAACTTTAAGGTATCAAATACTGAAACTATTAGTCCTGGGGCGCTTAGTCAAGTAAAAGTTACTTGTAATCGAGCTTGTAATAGTGAAGCAGATCTACTAGCACTTGAAGATTTCTTAAATCTACCAGAACATTTCAGAAAGTTGGTAAGATTTGACCACCCAATCTATTTAAAAAGTAGTATAGTAAAACTTGATATACAGATACCTATATGTATTTTAAGGTAAAATTCAATTAACAATTGAATAAGACCTTAACAGCCCTTTACGTTAGGTATTAATATAGTAAGAATGTTTATTTTTGATAATGTTTAAGTACATTTACCATTTTAGGAGTCTAAAATGTGCATATTGGCAGGAAATAATTTGCAAGCTTTATTAAACGAAGCATGGGAGCATTTATTTGGAATCACCAGGCTAAAAAGATACCAGCAAAAAAGATTTTCGCAGTTTTTAATTGCAAAAGTTATAATAAGTAAGTACTAATTTAAATGATGAAACGGAAATTGGACGTTTTCAACTAGAGGTGTAGTGTATAGTAGTCAAGTAGAGTAGGATATGAGTGTATTTTGTATCTTGATATTATTTTTATTTTATCTCCCCTAATTTTTTGTTTTAATCATCTCAAAGTTTCTTTAAAATATGGCTTATTTTATTTAGTTGACTTGTATTTGTATATAGGTACTATAAAATATTATTTTTTCTGGGTTGTAATTAAAGTCTTTTCATTTAAGATGCCCTTCTGAGAACAGAAAAAAGCTGAAATAAAAAAGAGGCAGAGCAGGAAATAGCCAAATTGCTAAGGAGGACCCCCGATTGACTAAAATATA
This sequence comes from Polydrusus tereticollis, assembly GCA_963920685.1. Classification (NCBI taxonomy): domain Eukaryota; kingdom Metazoa; phylum Arthropoda; class Insecta; order Coleoptera; family Curculionidae; genus Polydrusus; species Polydrusus tereticollis. Next base: position 115,238,793 of record OY987326.1, read on the forward strand.
AACAAAAAGCGAAAAATAATGATAACGATGGGGAAACAAATAATAATCCCGGGGTATCAGATAGATAATAATACATTCATATATACACAATATATATAGAATGTTACTAAATATATATGTTTTATTATCATTGTTGCGTCCATTCATTGACAATTTACGTTCACTATTGCGACCATGACATTATTGCAGCCATATAACGGACGCAATAAAGTAATCCCATGTTTTCCGGATTCTACGAATTTTTTTACTAAAAATTTTTTCCCGCCTGATCGCCCGTCAGTGTATTTTATATTGCATTTTATGAATGGTTGTGCCATCTATTAGGATCGTTGAGATATTAACAGATTTAAGTGGACGCAATAAGGTTAAGATACTGTAAAAATATGTATATTTTAGTTTAACCAAATGCCGATAGAGGCGCAGAAACAATATACATTACCGTATAATTTTCGTTCAATTTTCTAATTTTATTGCGTCCGAAAGTTGGCAACACAGCAATCTATTAATAGAAATCCAAGAAATGTTATTTACCGCGGTTGGATTTATTATTCGGTTATTTTTTGAGTGATGTGCATTGGTTTAGTATTTTGCTGCGTCCCAGCGTGTGTAGGTAATGATGGAAAACTCTCGTGGTGCTAAAATGGTTAATATGTGTAATGTGGAAAATAAAAATGGTAAGTTAGTGATATTTAAAAAATTAAAATAGAGTAAATGGAAATTATTTGTTCTAAATTTTAAATTCGACAGATGGACATTTTTTAAACTGGTGTTTTTATTTATATACAGAGTGTCTCACGGCGACCATTTATTAGAATAGTTCGTAAAGTAATACTATTTGAATTAACATAAAGGCTAAAATAAAAAATGAAATATTTTTTTTGATAATAAATAATATCTTTATTGCGTCCATTATATGGCGGCAATAATATGGGTTCGCAATAGTGAACGTAAATTGTCAATTAATGGACGCAACAATTGATACAAAAATACATACATATTAATTTTTGTATCATTGTTGCGTCCATTCATTGGCAATTTACATTCACTATTGCGGCCATATACATATTAATTTTTGTATCATTGTTGCGTCCATTCATTGGCAATTTACATTCACTATTGCGGCCATATAACGAACGCAATAAAAGTAATTTATTGCATTCGTAATATATTCAATATCAAAAAATTTTTAATTATTTGTTTTAGTCTACGTTGGTTTTTAATAATTAATAAATTTTCGAAAGTTTTACCAGAGATGATCAAAGAAATACGTTGCTTATAAATATCTATAAAAACACCAGTATCAAGAATTTTCATCCGTTCAATTTATTTATTCAGTGTGTCCCCGAATCGACGCACGAATAGATGAGAGAGACTACAAATTTTCAATTTGAAATTTTATCTTTTGGGGTTCAGCCCTGCTTGGATAGAAACTAATTTGTGTAATAATTTTAGTTTCGAAAAATCACGTATGCCTTGGAAATTTACAAAATAACTTTCTTTCCCCACCAGTAAAGTGCTTTTTCTCCAGGAGATACGGAAAAATCTTATTAAAAGAAGATATTCAGCAAGAAAAACCGAGTAAGAATACAAAATTCTAAAATCCTTGTTTTACTTTAATATTTTGCATTATTTTTATTGCATGCACTTCCCTATTGAAGATATCAAAAAATGTTGTTAAAAAAGTTGTTTAAAATAATAAAGTGATGTTTAATTTATTATTTTGAACAACCTTTCTTAACGAAATTTTTTAATATTTTCAATAGGGAGGGGCGTGCAATGTAATAATGCAAAATGTGAAAGTAGGCCTAGAATTTTTAAAATTTCTTTTTTTAATAACATTTTTTCGTATCTCCTAGAGAAAAAGCACTTTACTGGTAGGAAAACAATTTTTTTGTTTATAACTATAACATAATTATAACACAAATTAGTTTCTATCCAAGCAGGGCTGAACCACAACAGATGAAATTTCAAGTCAAACATTTTTAGTCTCCTTCGCCTATTCGTGCGTCGATCCGGGGACACACTGATTATTAAAGAAATTTAATGAACATAGTTCATAAGTTCACAGCCCAGCTTAATTTAAAAATTCAGAAAATTTAAAGCAAAAAATAAGGAATTTCCATTTATTCTAATTTATGAAGAATTAAGCAGTTCCATTTGTTAAAATTTTAATTTATTCAAATCCAAAAAGTTCAAAATATTTTTTTTTATTTGAATGTTTTTTATCTAAAATATTACTTTTAGGGCGGCAATCATTTTGGTCTGAAAAAAAGAAATCTGATTGGTTCTGTAACCGGGGTCTATCTCCACCTCCTCCTCGTGATTCGTCAATTATATCCGACAAACAAGAGAAATCCAACACGAATAAAAAGAAAAGTTCAAGCAATTTTCGCCAGACGAGAATAAAAAATGTATCTAAATCTAACAATAATTTTGAAAACATAGAAGATGATATAGAAGCTTACGAAGTAAGAAATTATAGCAGGCGCAACCAAACCGTAGTAGTTTTCATTTCACAACACTCTGTATAGGGATGCTTATATTTTTCAACGACATAATTTTTATCAACTCATAAAAATTTGGCTTTAGTGCTCATCAAATTTTAGTTTAAAAAGAAAATATTCCTGAAAAATGATTAGCAAGTGCGATGCTTTGCTCCCTTTCGGTACACCTGCCCCATTCTCGATACTCTTGCATGGTATCTCTGTTTAATTAAAATATAAGAGAGTGGCGGTTTTCACAATGCATTGCTACTTTTCTGTTAAACAATAGATGCGACCAACAGAATTCGCATACTATTTTGTAGTTTATATAACGACCAATAAGGGAATCTGTTAAAATTAGGAATAATATAACATGTTCGTTTATTTCCTTCAATAAAATAAAAACGTAGGTACATAAAACTTTTGCAATAGGTACATTTAAACGTAAATGTCCGAAATCGATAGTTGCTGGTTGTTTTCAATGTAGATATGGGTATTTCTCTACTAATTGGAAAATCGCCTATACATCGATGTTCAATACTATATATTCTTCAAAATAAAAAACTGAGTAAGTAGTATGAAACGCGGTAATAAATGAAATCAATATTTGCCAAAAGCTGACACAATTTTTTTTTATTAAGCGGATTATGGACAATCTTTGAAAAATCCTTGACAGGGGACTGTTGTATCGTGCAGGGACTGTTACATCTTCCAGGGGACTGTCAAAATATTTGACAAACATCTTTCTTTTCGAAGTTACCCAAATACTTTCTTTTTTTTTTTGTTTACTGTTTAACAGATGTATTATTTATATTAAATTTAAATCAGATTAATAATAAATTCTAAATTATTATTTATTATTGGTCCATATTTTATATTTGGTAACATATTTTATTTTAAGAACTACATCAACTGGACTTAAACTAATCAAAGCAACTTGTTTCTTAAACTAATCAAAACATGAACTGACAGAAATAAACAAAACATTATTTTGTACTATTAATTATCACATTTAACATCTTAACATGTACTAGCACTTAGGTAATTAGGTACTTTTAGTAGTTAGTGATTACGTATTTATTTGGAATTATAGGATAGCTTACAACGAAATCAGTTTCATGTTGCTTTTTAGGAAACAATTAAACCTAACTTATTTCTCAAAAACAGGTACAGGCAACTTAAAGTAATAAAATATTCTTCTTCCTTTTGATGTCAAATCTGGGTTTGGTAACTTTTCCAATATTTGGTCGAAACCTATTTCAGAAACATCAGTGTCATCAATTCTGAATGTATGACCCGTACCATCACAAATTTTTAGAAAGGTTCCAGTTATTTCCCCATTGTCAATCTCATTTATTACACCGACATATCGATATTCCGTTTTCTTGACTGGAAACTTGACTAACACGTAGTCACCGATGTTATATTGGCTGATCGAACTTGGTCCAGCAATATTCTCTGATTCAGTGATAGACTTGCTCGAAGTATCTTCTTCTACAATAGAGTCTATAATTACATTATCCTGTGGGTTATAATTGGGTCTGGAATTGTTTTCACCCTCGGAGTCTGCGTAGATGTCCTCGACGTTCAATTTTGTCGCTCGTTCGAAATTCATGATTCCTAAATAATTGAAATGCTGACACTCGTCATCACAAAAACAGCTCAAGCTTTTCATTATTAGCTTGACAGAACCTCGTTGTAATCCTATAGGACATTTAGATAATATATTGCCTTTTATTTGGTGTATTTTGAGGGTACCTAGGAAACTCCTTAAATTAGCTATATGTTTCTGAATGTCGTCGATCATGTTCTGAATGTCGTCGTCGCCAATAGTTATCATAATGATTATAGGACATCTTTGTTGTATACTTTCTACAAAACATTGCAGACTATCGATATCACCTCCTGCGGCTACGACATAATCCGCAGTCCTCTTGCATGTAGCACCAATTCCGTCAGGGGCACCCTTGCCATGACCGCTCTCCGAATAGTTCCATGAAAATTTAGCGACACTTGGGACCTCTTGATGTAGCCTTGAAGCCACAATGTGGAACATTGTTTTATTTCGGTACTGTGTTACAGGCCCGTCGCTTATGAAGTGAATGCAGGTAATGTGAGGTGGTAAATCTTTAAACATTGGCTGCAAGTGAGCCCATATAGCTGCTGGTGAGTGAGAGGTGTTTTGGGAAACTGTGCAATAAGACTTTGTAAATCCTTTCATATACACCACGACTGTATGGAGACTTAGCTGAAGTCTAGATCCTCCGAAATGATATGCTTGTACTTCTTGACTATATTTAGTGCAGTAATTTTCGGAAAAGTCCATGTGGATTATGGTTTCTTGCTCACTAAGATTTTCTTTTAAGTCTCTGATAGCTGTGTATTGATGAATGATATTTCTTTCGTGAGCCAGATACTTTTTTAAATCCTCCTGCAGATCGTTTAATAATTGAGTCGGCCTAACTGTAAAAGATTTTTTCAGATATTTGGTCACAGACCGTGTTTTCTTAGACTTAGGATCTTGATAATCTTGCCTTTCAGCCACCCATTTTCTAAATTGTATTGGCTTACTATCATCAAATTCTCTGTAATCCGGATTCTTATTGATGCAGCGTCGGCACTCATTTGACAAACATTGCTCGTCGTAGCGATTGCAGCAAATGTTTTCTAACAGTTTGTTATGATTATCATAAGGCAATATTTTTCGATTCTGTAGCGCAAACAGTTTCAAATTGACATTAGCATGGGTTATGCAGAGACATGTATCTCGTTCGTTTATCTTTGGAGTAACCACCCAGAAAGGGCGTAAACGGCAAAAAGTTTGGTAACTGATTTTGAAGTTTTCAGCTGTAAACTTTTTATGTAAATTGCTGATTGTGTCCAACAAATATCTTTTTTGTTTTTTTACCCTCTTTCGGGTCACACATTCGCGTTTTCCCGCACCAACTCTGCTGTTGTCATCATTTTCGTAAAAATTCCGCACTGTTTTTATACATTTATCTGAGACTCTGTCACGACGAGATTGTGTAACAGGTACTAACGTTTGCTGATGTGCAGACTTCTGCGTTCTCCTATAATTTATAGCACTTTCCTTGTTTTTCCACAACTTGTATTTATGTACTAGTCTACTAGAAACAAGTTTCCCGAATACTTGTTTTTCTTTATTGGTTTTTAATTTGGCATAGTTCTCCTTCAATTGTTCATTCAATACTTTGCCAAATAACGCCTTCTTAACGACGTCTTTTCTAGTCACTGGTGAATCACACATTTTTTGCAGTTTTGTGTTTGGTGTGTCGACTTTACTCTTTATATTGGTAGCTTTATTTAATCGCTGTAATCTCTTTCTATATTTTTGACATTTTTTTTTGTATTTCTCAATCTTAAGGTTTTTCTCTCTGATAATTCTTTCGAGGATCTTTTACTTACGTTGCTTCGAACAATATTCCTCGACTGGCGATTTTTCATAGTTTTAGCTTAGTTGAGGAACTGCGATTCATTTTATTTAAAATATTAATACACTTGATAAACAACACTCTTTACAACAAATCCGAACAGCAGATAATCGTACAAAAAAAGTTTTAAAATATCCTTAGATTATCCTTTAGTTTCCAGTATTGATTTTTGACTTTTTGTTTTTATAGTTTATAATAAAGTTGTCGAATAGCAAAATATTGTTTGGCTTTTACCACATTTAGCAATATTATATTCCCAACTCCCTCTAACGCTAGTTCGTCTCCGATTGAAATATAAAAAAAAATTTTCGTGGTTGTTAGCTTTTCACAGTACTAGCTAGAGCTTATTAGAATAAATATAATTTTAAGGGTCAATAACAGATGACCGAGATTTACTTCTGGAGGTAAGCAAAAAAACATTTTTAAAGGGTAGGTACTTTACATGGCATACATTCTTTAATTAAATATTGAACTCTAACTAACGTCATTTAAAAATAATGTTCTAATTGTCCATTGCATCGAATTTTTAAGAAGAGCTAAATGTTAATTTAAGCCTATAACTAAGTCAACTTAGCGTTAAGTTGCCTTAATTGTAAGCCTGACTTAACTCTTAGCTTTTCTTAAAAACGCCGATAAAAGCCAACATAGCCAAATAGTTAGACCCCTAAAATGGGGGACGCAGAAGATGGTTCTTGCCAAATGCTAAGACATTTATCCACAGATTTCTATTACTATAATTTTTTTATTTCTCTTATATGAATCTCTTAGCGTTTTATTCGTTTTAATATTGTTTTTTTAAATACTGTTCTTCAGGGCAATAAAAAACACGAGAAAAAACATTACCTAAACTGTAAGCACTCTTTATTAACACTTAAACAATATTATGTAAATTAACAATTATTCTTATACAACATCTATTTCTTGAATTTCTACTTTATGCAGTCTCTCAATGTTTCCATTTGCTGATATTTTTAACATAAAGAAAGATGTAGATACGATTACTCACTAATACTCTAAGTGTTTTATCTGGAATTAAAAATGGGCATTAACAATGAAAAACAAAATGAAAAATGAATCATATAAAAGTCATCAGGTTTGTGTAAAATATTCCTTTACCTTTTATAATTTCCACAGAATAGGTACGGGTGCCCATTTCTTGCTTGACGGTTTCCAAATATTTCCTTTTTTGAACTTTTTAAAAGTGACTATGCTTTCGATTCCTGTCTTATATAATAAATGCTTTTTTCCACTACTAACCTATAACATCGCCATTATTGACCGATTATTAACGCTAGAAATCGTTTTTCTCTACCTTATAAGTCATTATTGACCATGGTCAATAATAAGCCATTGAAATCCATTATTGACCGATCTTTGATCTTAACCGAATTTTGTTTGAACGCAGGTAACTTGATTTTTTAATTCTACAACATCAATTCATTGTGGTTAGGCAATCAGATAATTATCAATACATATTAGAGTACTTGATATTGTAAAATATCGATACAATCAACATTTTTTCTGCTTCCATCCTTAATTCGGGAGGTGTACACATAATATTATCACTAACATTTTCTTCGCTCATTTTTTAAAAAAACGCAAAACTCGTGAAATCTGATGACACAAATGAACACAAATTGACATTGACAAAGCCACCTGACAAAACAACAAAATATTTTGCCAATTCCAAAGCGCAGGTAACTTGATTAAAAAATATACTTATACCTACCTATAATTTTTTATAATAATTATTAATACTATAAAGATAAATGTCATATAAAAGTTTGTAGTAGTGGAAAAAATAATATATTAACCACGGTTTAGACAGCTTATTATAGCCCTCGCGTCTTAGATCCCTCGTCGCTTCGCTCCTCGTGATTTAAACTCGCCGCTCGGGCAATAATGATGGCTGTCTAAACCTTGGTTAATAATATACTATTATGGCTATTCGAAATCAAATAACATCCTTACTCGGTGGTCGAATATCCTCTATATGATTTTTAGCTTTTTAAAATTACGTTTGTTAAATAAAATACAGCAATTACAATTTGAGAACGCTTTTATTACATGTAATATAGTAATGTCAAAAATCACCATAGATACTCTACTTAATTCAAAAAATGAATTATTTTTTAATTTAAATATATGACTTTATTGCGTCCGTGAGATGGTGGCAAATAATGTCATGGTAGCAACAGTGAACGTAAATGTGCAATGAGTGGACGCAACATTGATAAGAAAACAAATATATTCAATATTTATGAAAGAGTTGGGTTTTTACTCGGGTTTTTATGAGAAATGTATTAAATTTTACCCTAAACAGCTTTTCTTCAGCTTTTTGTTCTTCATCAGTAGCCTATCTCAGTGGTAAAATATTACTATCAAAAACTTTAAGATATTTTAAGAATATTAGAAATAATGTAGAAATGTCACGATGGACATATGTCAAAAAGGAACTGGTCAACTAGAAGCTATAAGTTTAAACCGCTACAAAGTCTTAAAACTTTTTAGTAAATCTTCTGTAGTAATATATTAAGGGATAGGGAAATTATCGAAAATCATTCCGAAGATTTTTTGCCGTGGAAATCGCTCGAGGGCTTGCCCGAGAGCGATTTCCTAATGGCAAAAAATCTGAGAATGATTTTCTGATTATTTCCCAATCCCGAAATGTATTTTGAAGATTATTTACCAAATAAAAAACTAACGATTTCTGACGGGTGAGATTTTCACTTTTGACAAGGGTGATTTTCACCGGAGAGCGGGAGATTATCGCTGGATTTCTGACGGGTGAGATTTTCACTTTTAACTAGGGTGATTTTCACCGGAGAGCGGGAGATTATCGCAGAATAATCAGGTGAAAATCAACCCGCTTTTATAATGGATGAGGTAAATAATCACTAAAATCTGTTTGGCCCTGTTTACTCATAAAACCCCACCCCAGCTAGCACTAATCACTCAATTAAGCACCCTATTCAAAAATGGCATTTCATAAGAGAAAACAACGATTTAATCTAATATAATCCAACAAAACTTTAAAAATTAAATTTAAAAAATGGTTAATTCGGTTACTACTAAATGTAAATATTTGGCAACATCGCTGGTTGCAGCAATGTTATCAATAGGTATTTCACCGAGTTGATATTGAATGGAATTTGGATTGACGTCACAAAGGTTGCTTTATGTAAAAAAAACTGTATATTAAAAAGAAATATTTCTGTAATCTAAAGGGGTGCGCTGATCAGGAAACAGCATTACCAACACACATTCACGGCTTAATTTAATCTAGCACCACCATTTCAGGTGGACGCAACAAGGATGGATCTTGAAACGACGCAATATTGTTATAAGGATGTAAATATATATTAACCAACAAATTTATTGTAATATATTATTGTAGATACTTTATCAGTAGTTATTATTTATCCATTGTAGGTACAAACAACGTACTTCTTACGTATGTAGTACGTACATAGCACGAAGTGTGCGTACATCTTTAACACGTACAGTAAATGTACGTACATTAAATATACGTTTATCGTACGTACATAAGATGTACTTGTCGTACGTCTTAATTAAGTACAATTGTGTGGAAAATTTACGTACTAAGTTTGTAAAATGTACGTACTACGTCCAATAACGTACATGCATAAGACGTACTTTATGTCCGACTAGTACGTACTTAAAACGTCTTATGTATGTATTTATGCTGGTTGGGTAATTCTACTTGCGTATAAATCAACCCCTACCTTCACATGGAGATACATCGTTCTTATACTAAACTCCTGTCGATTCCAAGGGTTGCATAATCTGCATTATATTATATTGTATTGTATTATTGAATCACCTCTCTGTTCCCCCAACTGTTTTAACTTCTTTTCATATAAAAATCTCTTAAATGGTTAGTTGCTGAGGATGACTTTCTCTAAAGTTGAAACTAGTACAACACATGCATTAATTCATCGTCATTTTATGTATTTTTTTAACACTTGTTTTCTACCCTAGAGGGGCAAATAAAGTTATTTGGTGGTAAAGACAGACCTTTATTTCTATATATAAGTAATGTTTATGAATATTCAGGATCAAGAGGTGTCCTGCATACATTTTTTTTAGATAGCAACAATATTTCGTAGACAGTATAGGCGCAATAAGGTGCCTTTTTGGCTCTTCACGATACATCATTTTTATTACTTCGCTAAAACAACAAAAAACTTACTGGGTCGCTCTTTGGAAACCTGTGCATTTTCACACGTTTCCCGCTTTGTACTTTACATCCGGGAACGCAACAATAAATCACCATTTTAGCAGAATAAACTTAATAAACTTATATGTCGCGCCGCTTCGTTTAAAAATTTAATTTTAAAATGCCAATGTCGCTTGGGTCCGACTCCGGAAGATATTTTTATTATGGATCAGCGCATAAGTCATATTTTTATCTTTATCGCACCTTTAGCTGGTACGGTTGAATATAAGAAGAAAATATATTATCATATGATGAATCGTGAATGAACAAAATCAACTAGTATTTATATATAATGTAAACAAACTTAACATAGGACTACGTTTTGCATTGCCTTTACATCGCCGTATGTTTACGTGCATATTTTAATGCCTTTATGTGTTTATTTATTTTTCAAATTTTGTCTACAGAAACTTTAACTTTTGTTGACCCAGTACCTATTGGCCACTACAATTCTGTTCCTCGTTGCCTCGAAGCTGGAAAAATATAATATTTTCTGTGGCTGGACGAAAAAGGTTATTGTGCAATGGGCGTCCCTGTCATAGGCATATAGTGAACTACCTGTCCTAAAGAATCGTCTTTACTCTTTGCCATTGCCCACTGTACAGATCCACTAATCCGCTTTTCAGCGTGTGCATACATGTGACCAAGTATAGATGTTAGAAAGTGCGTAGTTGACGAGCTAGTTTCTGAACGATCCCCGATATGATGCGCTCCCTAGGGAGTTACCACTCAATCAATAGCGAGTTGGCAACATTGATAGGCGGTCTAGTTTTTTTGGAGTTCATTTGCAGAACAGTCCTAAAAAATTTTAATATTTCTTTGTACCCACTCAAGTTAATTTTGTAATATTTGTTGAATTCATAGTTGTGTGTGTGTTGTGATCCAGCAAATAATGACTGACAAGAAAGGTAAGCGATTTTCGTCGCATTAATTAAAAAAAAAAATGGACCCCTGTGATCGCCTTTTGTACGTTAATTTGATGTAATTCCTCTGGAAGTGAAAATTTCCGGTCGGGAACTGTATGAAATGTTTTAAAAAAGTTGCAGGCCACGTAGGGGCCACGAAAATTAGGGAAAAATAGCAATAAATTGCATAAGAATATGCAGGATGTTTAAATCAATACAATTTAATAGGGTTATCTCTCTCTAGACCAGGTAACCCAGATGCTCTGACTCATTCTGACCCATGTATTTTACTAGCCTTGTCCTGCATTGCAAACTACTGCAGTACAGTAACAGGGACTTTATTAATGTTCTTATTTAGGGCCAGATTATCACCAAAATGTGTTACTTGCAGCAGCTGGTTTTAAAACAAGACTAGAGGAGGACCTTCAGAGTACCCAACCCAGGATTCTGCCATCGAAAAAAACAGTACCTATTTCTTTTCATGTGTTTAATACAGTGGCTGATGCTTGTTGGTTATACCCGCTCAACGATTTACCTTCACTAGATTTTTGGTTGGAAATTTGTTTACTGCCCCATATTTGTCTTTGTTTCCTCAATGTAACTTTAACACCTAAAATCAAATGTCCATAATGAAGTTTATTACAATACTGTCTAATTAGAACCTTTACATTAACTTTGTTATTAGGAAAATACATTTTTCATGAGAGTGTGGTAGAAAAAAAAATGCACTTGAGCCATGCTTCTTTCTTTTTATTACAAACCCATTAAAAGAAAACTGAGGGCATTCTCAGGATAGGAAATAGGTGTACTCACATGTCAGAAATTTTGAATAATTCTTAGAAAATGTTTAGGGATTTTAGGAAATTATTTGTTAAATAGGAAATTTGGGAAACTTTTCACAAATATACTGAACCAAATATAGTAATTTTTTGGGAAATTTAGGAAATACCTATAAAATAATATTGGGAACAGGTGTTCAGTTGTCGACTAGGTAATTTGCCAGTTACCTACTAATCCTACTATACTTAAATTAAGTATAGGTTAGCTTGGTTTACTAAAAATTTAGTTTAGTTAAGTCTCTTTTCCTGATTTGTGCCGAGTTTCGTCTATGCAAAAAAAAACAGAAAAAGAAGAAGGAAAGCAGTTTTAACTAAATTGTTAGTTTAAACTAAAAACCTGTACCTAATACCAGTTGGACATAGAGGCAATATTGATATTGTATTTACATTATTTGAGGTAAATGAGCCTTCAGCAATTAGTTAAATTCACTTTTATATCCTTGAACATTTAATTAATGATGGCAGCCTTAGTAAATACATATGTTAATATATTTTTTAAATACATTTTTGTAACTAATGTTTTATATACTTACCAGTTACTGACAACGAAAAATATTAAAAATCTGATAAGTGACACTCAGTAATTGACACAACTTATTTCAATATTTTAAATTTATGTAACAAATCATCACTAATAGAAAATAAACATTAGCAAATGGGTACAAATCAGTGGGCAATATAGGATTCTGAAAGAACCTATTTAGGTCTATCACCTACTATTAAGTTTGGTAAATCCAATTTTACCTTTACAAAATTATGTTTTCTGGGGTTTCAACACTATTAATTAGATTACCTAAACATATTTTTCTGAGATTGGGTAGTAGTGTAACTTTGATAGATTCAAGTTCCAAGATCTGCTTCACAAGAAGTTTTTCTTCAGGACTGGTCAGAGGTACATTGAACCAACCTGATAATTTTTCGGTTTTCTTGGACAATGTGATTTGTTGGACTCCTGTTTTTCTGGCCGCTTCAGCTACTGAAACTCCACTATGAACAAGCGCCAGTGCCTGGTTTATTTGATTATAAGTATAGTTTTTTCTGGAAGTCACTAATTTCTTCAAAAAATGATTAATTCTCTCAGTAATTCCAGTTGCAGAAAACAGTATATATACAGGAGGGTTTCCAGTAATTGACTCAAACAATCGCCCTTGTGAGTTTTGTAAAGCAAAATAAAGGTTTAACATCATTCATAAACCAAAAATCAGTCTGATAGAGTGACTGTCATACTGTCAATTACTAGAATATGCATGGATGTGCATTCTGGTGACTAGTGAGTGACATCCCCTTTTACAGGCATTTTACCTTAGTTAGTGTTTATTTTCGTTCATTATGAACATTCAGCTTATTTTATTGGTTCCAATAGGACAAAAGTATCAGTTTAGTACAAAAAAATGACTTCAAATTTTATATATTTTTTTTACTTACTTTATAAATTTCACTATACTTAATTCACTAATAAAATTCGTATAGGTTTAAAAAAGGGGCTTTACAAAAACATGGTCGACAACGGTTTGTTGCCAAATTACACGAGAAATACTGAGAGAAATACCAATTAGTGTTGCAGATTTTCTTAAATGTTAAAGCATTTTTATAAAGTGTCAATGATTAGAAGGATTCAGTAACTGGCAAATTACCTTATTTTCTCAAGGTGGAGGACTCGTGTGTTTAGGGTTTCATATTTTGTGATATAAAGGCAAATAATACCTAGTAATTTTCACATTATTAATCATATCAGTATTATGGAAATCTTAATCAAAATTGAATTATGTATTCATATGGGGGTGTCAGTAAAGTATTCGCCATTGAAAGCGTCTAAACTGTAGGACAGAAAAGAAAGGTTTTTATAAAGTTATAGGGTATCTAATTACACTATAAAAAATTTTTGAATATACAGTTGACATTATGCAATAGGTAGAGAATGAAAAACTAAGACAGGAATATAGAAGTCATTGTCTTCAATTTAGTTCACCATTACGATATTACAGCCTCTCAAAAACTAAAAAATGTTATATTTATTATTTAACCGATAATATTTTAAAAATCATAAAATTTAGATCTCGATTTAGGTTAGTTCAACTAATATACCCAATATATCAAAACAAGAAATGTCTAGTATATTTTAAGCCAAATTCAAGAAGTGACTAAACAAACATGAGTTGTTCTATTTAAAAAATTTATTTTTATGTTGGCACACTTTTAGGAAGTAAGTACTTTCTGAAAATTTAAAACATTTTTCCAGAAATTGGAAAATTTCTAAAGGCAGTGCAGAAATTTTTAGGAAATAGGTACCTACACAATCTACTACAATGGGACTCCCCTAAAAAAAAACAATAATAAAAATAAGGTTAGGGCTGTTTCGTAAAATATTACACTTCTGGTTACACTGTATGATTTGAGTAGATCTATTATGTATTGGCTCAGTGCATTTATACACCAGAGTATATGCCTCAACATTTAAATTTCTTTACTTTGTTTAACTTGCATATAGGTATTTTAAGTTCTATTAAACAAAATATAATTTTTTAAAATTAAAATTAGCATACTCCTTAAATCTCTCACAAACTTTAACAGGGACACCATTAAATATTAGTCGAAGATATTAGGAGTAGAACCCTTGTACAGGGTCTTCCAACGAGGACTGAACAGGGGCTCATTTTTGAGCTTCCTTGTATTTAAAGAAAAATCCAAAATAGCCAATCGATGTACTTTTTCCTGCAGAATTCAAAAATGAAACCAAAAATTTATTTGAACCAGAAACAAAAGAGTTACGCTATGGATAAGGTGTTTTTTAAATGGAACATAGCTTTTTTTATACGATTTTTGGAACGAGTGATTTTTTTTTTGTCCGTTCTGATTAAAATATTTAATATTGTGACAGCTATTTTTATTAAATTTTAATGTTTTATCCAGTATAATTTAACTTTAACCTGTTTGAAACATACACTAGGTAATAAAGGTATAATCACCTTTGAATCCTTCAAAGTCAAAAAATTTGACAAATTTACTATAATATTGCCGAAATTAAATATTCATTAGATGAGATTGCAGATTGTTATCTTAAGAAAGAATTTCTTTAATTTTGTACTTAGTGCAAGTTTATTGAATAAAATCCGTAGAGCGCTTTCGGCAGTTACGCCATCATCAGTACTACCTACAAAGCAAGAAAGGAAAAAAGAAATCAACAATTGTGAAAGTTTACGAATCTTTGATAGTTAAAGTTACTTGAAAATCTTAGATAAAAGTCAATGTAAAAATTCTCACCAATTTCTCGTTACTTACTTTGTCAAAATATAACCAACCACAAAACACAACATACAAGTATATGTATAAAACCTAAAACATTAAAAATTTGGGGCCTAAAGGCCGATGTAAATTACATGATGATTTTAAAAACTTTAAAGGCGTCCATTTTACCAGAGGGAACTTAACCTTGATGATGTAAAAAACATTTATCTACTTTCATTTAGTAATATGAATTTTACAGTTCTGTAAATCGTTTTGTAAGGGCATCTATTACAGCACTAGTGCTGTAATAGATGCCCTTACAAAACGATTTTTAATAGCAGGTGCATTTTTATTTTTAAAAAGGCCTTTTGCCAAATATTTTTATTCATAGATGAAAGTAGATAAAATTTTGTACAATATTCTTGTTGTAAATTCATATTACTACACTCGATGTTTTATTAAACTCGGCTGACGCCTCGTTTAACAACTTTAACATCTCGTGTTGTAATATGAATCTTTACAACACTTATATCGTAAATAACTAGTACCACGCATGCTATTGTGTGCATGGAGTACCATTGACATATTGTTGGTATTATTTCCTGGCGGTAAAATTTGAAATTTAAATTTAAACATTTTGTATGATATATTAAAGAAACCAATATAGGCATCATCATTACAAGTGATGCAAAGATGGTGGTATAACTTGCAGGCGTTAAATTTTAATTTTAATAATATGTATGAAAATCTTTTTGTATGTGAGGTTGAATTCATCAAACCCGTCAGATGCTAAGGAATATAAATAAATAATAAACTTGCACTAAGTACAAAATTAAAGAAATTCTTTCTTAATCTTTGATGGTGCACTCAGCCCCTTTCCTGATTGTTATCTTGTTCTACAAATGCCAAGAAAATGCAAGAGAATATTTCATTTCGGCAATATTATAGTAAATTTGTCAAATTTTTTGACTTTGAAGGATTCAAAGGTGATTATACCTTTATTACCTAGTGTATGTTTCAAACAGGTTAAAGTTAAATTATACTGGATAAACATTAAAATTTAATAAAAATAGCTGTCACAATACTAAATATTTTAATCAGAACGGCAAAAAAAAATCACTCGTTCCAAAAATCGTATAAAAAAAGCTATGTTCCATTTAAAAAACACCTTATCCATAGCGTAACTCTTTTGTTTCTGGTTCAAATAAATTTTTGGTGTCATTTTTGAATTCTGCAGGAAAAAGTACATCGATTGGCTATTTTGGATTTTTCTTTAAATACAAGGAAGCTCAAAAATGAGCCCCTGTTCAGTCCTCGTTGGAAGACCCTGTACATAATTAATTATGGAAGGTTACAAATTTTCAATGGTAAACAAATTGTTTAGGCACTTACTTAAATAAAATGCAAACCTAAAACTATAAAGATACAGAAACACATAGTATAAATTATAAAATGACAGATATTATGCAACTTTAGGTATTTGGTCAAATCAATATTATTTTTATAGTTGGAATTGGAAACTTTTGGTAAAATGATCTCAAAATGGTAGTCAACCTATCTTATTAACTCGCCATCAATAAACTCTTATATAACACCTAAACTAAATGTTAAATATTATATTAGTTAGTAGCCATCAGTTATGAATCCTCCAACAAAATTATTATTTTCAAATTTCTTTTCATTTCTAAAATTCTAAAAGGTTTTGTTCCCCAATTAGGTACATTATATAGTATAGATTTTTCTTCATCTTCAATCTGTTTTTACATGTTCAGTTTAGTTTTGCACTGCGTTTAAGCAATTGAAGAAATACTATCTTTTGTGTTAAAGCTAATCCAAAACGTTCAAGTAACTTGATTTTATGGAAAACACTGACAAATATAGGGATGTAAAAATTACTTACTTATTGTAGCTGAAGATGTAAAAAACTCTCAATGGTCCAACATTAGACATTTTGTGGTCTATTCACTGCATGATGATTGTCAAAAAATATGTAACATTTTGAGAAAAAAACGCCCTTGCAAGCCATTACAATAACTCATTTTTAGCATAAAGAACTAGAGGTAGCCGAAAGGCTATAAAAAAATGAAGTATAAAAAAATACCAGTCACGAAAGTTCAGTATTGATTTTTCTTAAAATTTAACCATGTCCTGCTGGTTGAAAAGTAAAAAAAATAAATAAAGTTAAACTTACAGAAACTGTTTTCAATAGCAACCTGAAATTCGCTTTTTGCTTATAAAACTTTAAGGTTTTTTTCTAAGGTAAAAAAAATCAAACGAAACAAACATTAAGTAAGTATATCATTTAAAAATGTATATATCAAAAATTTATTTATACCTAATTTTTACAAAAATTGTTACATATTTTTTGTAGTGTGTGGGTGTAGGGTGACGACATGGGTATCACCCAGTGTTTGCTACGAACATGTTGGCTATTCTGCTGAAGCACATTATCTACGTCGCTATTTTTACCATCAATCCTTTATTAATGCCTGTTTTAAATCCTTATGCGCATTATAAAGTCCTCAGAAAGTTATTGCTTATTGGTCAGGTAAGTAGTTTGCTAAGGTTATACCAAAAGTTAATTAAATAAATGAGCAAGTTCTCAGTTTTGACCCACCTCGTGACCCACCCATATTTTATTAAACTTTTGCATTTTGGACATTCACATAGATGGCGAATCATTCAACAGGACGATCCAAAAATTGGGTTTTTTGAATAAAAGGACTTGCTCTACCCAGCTAAAATATTTTCAACAATGCGTTGTTGCCGCTACTACTAGAAAATAGTAGCACCTTTGGCATATGGAACACCCTTTTAAATAAACTTATTTTTACAGTCTCTAGTAGTTTCTTAACAACTTTCCTTATTATTTCCCTACACCATGGCCAAAGCTTAGTTGCAATATACAGGGTGGTCTAAAAATACAGCTATTTTGGTTATACTTGAAAAAATGTCTAAAAGTAGATTTTTCCAATAGAAACGCTCTGTATACTTTTGCTGATTTGAAAAGCTGCTAAGTTCGCTATTCATATTTATGTATAGGTATGATGCCTGCACTCCTAACCTAACCAGTCAAATTTCTCGTTGACAAGCATTTATTTGAAAAAGTTATTCGCATTCATTCTTTAGTCAAGTGTTATGCATTGTGTGTCTCATTAAATCTTGTCTCGGGAATACTCGAGTGCTTCCATCGGGGGAATTTTCAGTCTGTCCTGTTCTGCGACCTGAGCATTATGTGCTTATATTTTACTTATATTGTGTTTTAAATTGCCAGGATCTGTACCCTGAGTGGTCTTTGTAATTTTTTTTTTTTTTACTTTAAAAGGATCCAATAAACAATAAGTAAGTAAGTAAGATTAATGTTGGAGTTCGGCCGGCCTCGGTTCTTTGACTTATACTATTTTTAATTTATATAAACGATCTCTCCAGTTCCTGTAGCCCTGAGGGATATATGCGGTTTGCTGACGATATGACTGTATCATTTGCATCTGGCACCTTGGAAGAAACGGGAGGGGAAGTTGATGGAGATGCAGGAGAGGTCTGAGTCCGTCTGAGACCTGGTTTTGCTTCAGCAGACTTCGGAGACAGCGGAATTCGAGACTGTACGTCTCACCGTTATATTCACAATTATAATACTCAGGCGGGAGGGAACTAGTTCCTGCCTGCTGGCATTGGCGGGGGTGTCAGTATGGCCCCGGGTACTGGGACATTAAGTTTTATAATGTCTTAGTACTTCTAGGACTTGTCAGCCCAAGAAATCTTGAAAAAGTATGGAAGAAAACTATTCTAACGCAGATATAGTGAATTTATTTGGTTTGTTTGGAAAATCTGATAACTTTATAAGCAGGACATGTAGAAAGTATCCAAATCTACCGCCAATGAACAAGAAATTTTTTTTTATGAATTCAACAGTTTCGTTGCATTTGGTTCAACTATTAAATGGCAAAGACCACAAACTGTAACCTCTGATGAAGAGAAGCAGATTCATATTTTGACATATTTTCATGCATTTCCCCAGTTATCAATACGAAGTGCTGCAGATGATTTACATATTCATCGCTCCAAAGAATTTTGTATATCAAGCATTCTTATAAATTTATGAAAGTTCAAGCTATGAAGCCTCAAGGTCCTCAGCAGAGAGTTAGAACGTTGCGAAATGCTTTTGGTGCGCACCCAAGAAGATCCACATTTTTAAAATAAAGTAATTTGGTCTGATTAGTCAAAATGTTCAAGAGAAGGGATTTTCAATAGAAGAAATTATAATTTTTTTTAGTTTTCTTTCAGAGTTTATAAAGATTTGTTCGACTGCCAAGGGCTAGAAGTACTAGAATATCGAAACATAACAACAGTGAGATTACTCATATGATAATGCATGGCACACTGTCTAAAAAATTAAGGTGAATAACTTTTACAAATAAGTGTTTATAAGTAGACCTCGGTGGTCTGATGGGAGAGATCTCACCTGGCAATCGAGAGGTCCTGGATTCGAATACTGGCTTAGACATGAATGGTTCCTAGTGTTTGTAAATAATATTTGTAATTGTTGAGTAAATACTAAATAAATATAGGTAAAAACATGATAATGGCTAAGTACCTCGCGGTGAAGTCAGAAATTTCACTAGTTAGGTATACATAAATGAATAGCAAACTGAAGATAAAATTTCCGCAGCTTTTCAAACAGTAAAAATATTAGAATTTATTTGAAAAAATATACTTTTAGACATTTTTTAAAGTAACCAAAATAACTGTATTTTTAGACCTTCCTGTATATTGCAACTAAGCTTCGCCCATGGCGTAAAATAATAATAATAATAATAATTTCTTTTATTTATCCAATCCAAAAGTAATAGGCATAGGCACATTCACATTCTTCTTCTTCTTAACGTGCCATCTCCATTAGTGGAGGTTGGATATCACAGTAGCAAATTCTTCTCGGTCTTCGACTGTTCTAATAAGCTCTTCAAAGTTCAGTCCAGTCCATTGGCGTATGTTTCTCAGCCATGATAGTTTCTTCCTTCCAAGGCCACGCTTGCCTTCGATCTTTCCCTTAACAATAAGTTGTGCGTAACGATATTTAGGGTTCCTCAGAATGTGTCCCAAATACGCTGTTTTCCGGATCTTTACGAGTTTAAACAGCTCTCGTTCTATCCCCAGCCGGCGTAGAACTTCTTCGTTTGTGGTGTGCGATGTCCATGTTATTTTGAGCATTCTACGGTAGGTCCACATCTCGAAAGCTTCTAATTTATTAATGGTTCGTGCTTTAAGTGTCCATGTTTCGGCTCCATACAAGAGGGTAGACCAAACGTAGCACTTTGAGAGTCTTAAACGCAGACTTAGGCTGAGTCGTGAGTCGCAGAGTAGCTTCCTAAGTCGCACGAAGCAGTTTCTGGCTTGTTCTATTCTACATCTTATTTCTACGTCAGGATCGAACTTGCAGTCCATCCAACATCCCAAATACTGAAACCTATCCACCTGTTCCAGAACTTCGCCGTTTATTTGAATTGGTTGTGGGACATTTTTTGATTTCTTGATGTTCATAACCTTGGTTTTCTTTATGTTTATTTTCATGCCAAATGCTTCGCAGGCCATGTGAACATTACTGAGGAGACGTTGTAGGCCCAGATCCGAGTCTGCGATCAGGACAGTATCGTCGGCGTATCTGATGCTGTTAATGTTCACGCCATTAACCTTAACTCCGTCTGAAGAGTCCGCCAAAGCTTCGCCAAATATTAATTCCGAGTAAAGGTTGAACAGTACTTAGTGGTGATAAAACGCAGCATTCACATAATTGGACAAAACATTACAAAAAGAATTCATTAAGACTATAACAGTTTTTTTGAATCTTAGGTGCTACTTTTATACTATCATCTAGGGCATGGAAAAATCTAAAACAATTAAAATAGAAACCCCTTTGGTCCGTTGCTGTTCGATAAGGCGGTGGTATTAATCTAGTGTGATCTCTGGTGTTATACCTACTTATGTTTGAGTTGATATCTCTCAAATAGGTATCTATTAGGGTGGTCCTTATTTATATAGTCATTTTCTCAAAACTATTGTTTTAACGGTAGGACCCCCTAGTTTTATTCCACAGTACTAAAAGATAAACTGTATAAAGTTTGAGCTAATAAGAAGTTTGCTTCCAAGTTCTTCGACATCATATTATTTGTTTACTGGTATCTTTGTGTTCATTTTTGTCTTCCTTCGTCACTTATTCTTTTATCAAATATAGATAACGTGACACATTCTTCACTTAAATACTATAAATGGTTAATACATTTCTTGATTGCTGTGTCTGCAACTAATGGGTCATTGATCTTGTAAGCTACCAAAGCTACCAATTTTTTCAGAAAATTGATATTGTTAAGAGGAGCTTCAATAAGATTCACAGCCAAAAACCACGCCTTGGCATAGCATTTTATTATGAAGCAACCTCCTTGCGGATTAATTTTAGTTGCTGTCTGAATAAATATATTTTCAAGCAATATATTGCCTTTTTTGTCTACAAGATTTACTTTCTCGTGTTTTATGCTTTTGCATATTACGTAAGGTTTCATACAGCTTCATACACTTTATAATCTGAGCAGTTCTAAGTCGGTATCCGAGTTTTTTATAATAAAGTCTCATCATTAACAAGAGAAGCACTATGATGTAAGTTCAACTTCACCTCACGCATATTATAAAAAAGTACACTTAAAACATATCTTCGGGATGGTAATTTACTACCAGTAATCAGTATAGTCTATACGAGGTCAATCCGAACAGCTAAAAGAAACAGTAATGTACCGGGTCTGCTACGTTTACCAATAAACTTTAAATAAAAATGGCCTAATTTTATTTAAAACCGATCGCGTATGATTTTTTTCTCGCCCACGCGTTCCCCCGCCGGCCGCTTCTAGTTGAAATAATTTTGGTGGAGAAAAAAATAAAATAATGCCTAAAAAATGTCTGTTCCACTGCGTTTTTTTTCCTGTTGCCCCTGACAGTGGTGTAGTAAATTTTTTAATTATCAAGATAGGGGGAAGTAAATTTAGTTTATTTTTTATTCGTTATTGCAAATTTTAGAAAGTATCTTAAGAGTGTGCCAGAGTGTAGTGTTTTCTAAGTTATTAGGTATATTGTTGTTGCCGTTGCTGCTGTTACTGTAGTTATTAAGTGTCGTGTTTTTCTAAATTGTTTTGTTGTTGTTACCGTTCTTGTCGTTATTTAAATATTTAATCAAGATGGCGTTGTGAGTTGTGACGATCTTTTGATGTTTCTGATAATGAAACGAAAAATGTGGAAGCTGATTCCATGGCGAAGTAAAGGGGCATAAGGGTGACAAAAATAAAACTTCTAGAAGCGTTTCCTTAGAGATTTTCATGTTCAGTTGTAAGCGCAGATGGATTATCCGCAGTTACAAGGATGTTAGTATTGTCTGTATAGCAAGCGACCTTAACACTCTCTGTGTAGGTCATTGGCAAAAACAAGGGGCCCAAGATTGACCGTTGTCGTACTCCTTGGGTTATTCGCTTGGTGTTTCCTTTAACTGTATTAATTCTTATAAATTGATACCTATTGTCAAGGTAGGATTTTATAAGATTAACGGAAATACCCCTGATACCATAACGATACATTTTTTTCAACAACAGAGCATGGTTCACGCAGTCAAAAAACTGGGAAAAGTCTATAAATAGCTCAGCCACAAACAGGCCCTTATCTAGAGTAGTATCGTTTTTTTCAAAGGAACAGAGAGCCGATTCGGTTTTAGGTAAAACCATGCTGGCAGGGTGAAAGCAGCTTATGGCTATTAAAGAAATTTATTAGTTGCTCATTTATGGCTAGCTCAAAAATTTTAGAAATAATAGACAAGATACTAACAGTTCTAAAATTATTATACTCGTTGGCATATCCCAACCGGTACTATGCATCCTAGTTTAAGTCAGGGTTGGGCTGATTTAAATTACTTGATTTTTTTTTTAATCATGATTTAAATCACTTGATTTAAATCAGCCCAACCCTGCTTAGACACTTAATAAATATCCAAGAAAAAAAGTACTAAAATAAATTACTAAAGAAAAAAACTATTTTACTTCCACTCCCTTGAACAATCAACATCAAAATACGCGAGACATATTGGGCCACGGCAATTTATAGATCGGGAAAGAATCAAGTCGCGACAAGAATTTTCTTGCAAGAAGCGCGTTCTGACAATATTTTGGGTAGAATTTAGACCTATTATATTGTTAGACCGACATTAAAATAATTTGTATTAATTTGAAAAGAGCGAAAAATGTTAAATTTTTAATAAAATCAATAAAAATCAAAAAAATCAATGATTTTTAATTTTTTTAATAAAAATCAAATTTTGCCCAACCCTGGTTTAAGCTGATCTCGAAAAACTCCTCTGGCAAACATGAGGTTCAGTAAGAAGGTCTAGACAGGTGGTGTCAATTCAGCCTTCCACTTTTTCAGTAGAACGTTAGTTATACCATCAACACCAGCCGAAATAGTTTATCAATTACCCTCTCAATATGATATATTGTTACTGGATTGAGAAAGAATGAGATGCTATTAAGGGGCATATTCAGTGAACCGCGTGGTCCGACTTGGGAATTTGCCGCGAAGGAGGATAAGTCAGTGTTATTGAACAATCAGGCAACATGGCTATTCCTAGATTCGTCGCCGCGCCGCGAGACATAATATAATTTACCGCTCCGAGCGGTGAGTGGCGGTCAGGACTGGCTAGATAAACCGCAGTGTTGCCAAATCGCTTTAGATAGTTCCGGTTTTAGGTATTTTTTCTCACAAACTCGGTTTGACGTTTTTTCACATTAAAAAAAAGGTATAAAATTAATTGAAATTGTAGATAGTTGAGGAAATACTTTCAAAAAAGACTGTATGGGAACATTTTCTCAGCTTCATCTATATTTATCGTTTAAAAAAAAATATATTTTTTTTTTAAATTCAAGACCATATAGTCATACAGCACCAAATTGCGAATCTAAATTCAAAATGTTAACAAATTCTATTCAATAGTTTTCTTGTAGTTTGTCAAACCTTTTCACCTTAATGGAGGTCACTGATAAGAGCTCTTAAGAGAGTTTTCTTTGGCTTAGAATTCGTAGTCTATTTTTTCATTATTTTCCCCCTTAATGGTAAATCTTCCAACAAAATTATTAGCCACCGTCTCGTCGGAGAGTATAACACCTTTGGAAATAGTAATATTTTTTGCAGTCCTATTTGTCTTAATCCTGTTTATTACAGACCACATAACCTTTGATTTATTATATGCATTTTTACAATCTTATCATGGTACCCTAGCCTAGCCGCCTTAAGTGCTTCTCTATATACAGGGTGTCCGGAAAATACGTGTACAACGTTTGACGACAAACTCCTGGCGTCAAAATAGGTCGATCTAAGCCGACTTAGTTATATCCAAAATTGTCTCGTTTAGCCGGTAAAGGGCGTCAAAAATTTGTAAAAATATTGGTTTTTCCTAAATTACGTGAAAGCCTGCCACTCGATTTTATTGATTTTTAGTATGTAGACTAATACTATAAAATTACGTTTTCTAGTAGTATAGTCACCGGCTGTAAATAAGTGAAAGTGTTAAAAAAAGTGATATAATACGTCAACATTTCTCCTGATTTTTTATATCAACGGCGTTATGACAACCCAGATATTTTTGTCGAGCGACTGGATGTATTTGGAAGCTATTTTACCTCTTCAATATTTTTCGTTGGATGAGCTGTTTTGCCATTTACAATTACCTGCATACATCAATTATTAACATTATTAATAAAATTAAAATCAAATTACCTGTAACAATAATTTTTTTAGTGACCTTGTTCCTATAACATTTAATAATTTGACAATTATTGACAAATTGTCACCAGTCTATGAAATTGACTAAAGTATACGATCAACATTCTTGAATTACAAGTTCATTTTACCATTAAACATGGAAAATTATACGAACTCTGAGAAGGTTGACATGCTCCTGGTATACTGGTTTTGTCAAGGAAATGGGCGTCAGAGTGTTAGGGTTTACATGGAGAGATTTACTAACCGTCGAATACCAAACCACCAAACATTTGCCAATATCGAGCGTCATCTTCGGGAAACGGGCAGCTTTGAGAAAAAATTTGAAGGCAAGGGTCATATGCGAACAACTCGGTTTGTGGAAACAGAAGAGAACAGTCTGGAAAGAGTTGAAAAAGAACCAAGTACCAGTACCCGTTGCTTAGAACGTGAGTTACATGTTCCTAAAACGATTGTCAATGAGGTTTTAAAAGAACAATTGTTACATCCATATCACGTGCAAAAAAAAGTCCAGGAACTTTTACCGACTGATCCCCCCATGCGGCTTACATTTTGTCAATTTATTAGAAACAAAAGAATTCGTGATCCAAATTTTTGTAGAAAAATATTGTTTACTGATGAGGCGTGCTTTACAAGATCTGGAGTAACCAATCTGCACAACGAACATATTTATTCCGATGAAAATCCACATGCCATTAAAGTTGCACATCATCAGCATCAATTTAAATTAAATATTTGGGCAGGTATTATTGATCGCTACCTTATTGGTCCTATTGTTATTCCAGACAGGTTAGATGGAAATATTTATTTAAATTTTTTGAAGGACATATTACCAATTCTTCTGGAAAATTTGCCCCTTTTACTTCGGAGGGAAATGTGGAATATAAATGATGGTGCCCCGCCCTGAACTAACCGATGGATTGGAAGGGGCAATGATGAACCAGTAAAATGGCCACCACGTTCTCTGGAGTTAAATATGTGTGACTTTTTTTTGTGGGGCGCTATTTAAACAGAAGTTTTACAAGACTCCGGTAAACACACGCCATGATTTATTGACGCGGATTTTAAATGCAGACAACCATTGTAATAACCCCGACACATTAAATAGGGTCCTAGTATCATTTTTTAAGGAGTGTTAATAAATGTATTCAGCAAGATGGCGGTCATTTTACACATTTGCTTAAGTAATGTTTTCGTTTTACTTAGTTTCTTACGATATTTTTAATACATTCGACAGTCGACAAAAATATCTGGGTTGTCATAACGCCGTTGATATAAAAAAGCAGGAGAAATGTTGACGTATTTATTTTTATGTTATATTACTTTTATAAAACTTTCACTTATTCACAGCCGGTGACTATACTACTAGAAAACGTCATTTTATAGTATTAGTCTACATGCTAAAAATCATTAAAATCGATTAGCAGGTTTTCACGTAATTTAGGAAAAACCAATATTTTTATAAATTTTTGATACCCTTTACCGGCTAAACGAGACAATTTTGGATATAACTAAGTCTGCTTAGGTCGACCTGTTTTGACCTCAGGAGTCTGTCGTCAAACGTTGTACACGTATTTTCCGGACACCCTGTATACGATTATAGCAGGGTTGGGCTGATTTAAATCACTTGATTTTTTTTTTAATCATGATTTAAATCACTTTATTTAAAAAAAAAATCATGATTTAATGAAACTATTTATTTTTAATTTGGAACAATGAACAATATAACATATTAAAAAAATATTTTCAAAAATCAACAGTATATAGAACTCGTGCTTTTAAGAAATAAAAAAGTAGTACTTAGGTATATACATCCAGTCGCGACAGGAATTTTCTTGCAAGAAGCGCGTTCTGACAATATTTCGGGTAGGATTTAGACCTACTATATTGTTAGACCGACATTAAAATAATTTGTATTAATTTGAAAAGGGAGAAAAATGTTAAATTTTTAATAAAATCAATAAAAATCAAAAAAATCAATGATTTTTGATTTTTTTAATAAAAATCAAATTTTGCCCAACCCTGGATTATAGTGATTGTAAATAATCCTGTAAATGCTATCCAACTTCGCAATTTTACAGTAAAGCGTTACCTTTCCCTTTAAATTTTGTGGAGTTAACTTGTACCTTTTCGAAGGTAACTGCCTCCGGGTAATGCGAAACTATTAACCAAATTTTGAAGAATTTAAAAGTACCATCATTTATTGTAGGTCAGGTTTTAAAAGAAAAATAGAAATTAATTAATATCAAATTAACAAATAGGTATAGGGAAATTATAAGGAGAGTTGTTAAAAACTACCTACTACAGATTGTAAAAATACGTTTTCACACAAAGTGTTCCGTTAAAAATATCTAAGTTGCTACTACATACTTTCTAGTACAAGCAGCAACACCGCATTGTCGAATATATTTTAGCTGGGTAGTTGTTTCTATACCAAACAAACAATTTTTTGGATCGTGCCGTTGACTCGCTCGCCATAAACGACTTACAAACTTCGAAACTGGAGCAATTCAGAAACCTTTCATAAACACTACTAACTACATCATGTAATTATTTTAAGATTAAGATTCTACCATCAGTTTTAAAACGTACACAGAGCCTTAAGACTGTAGAGGACTATTTTACTCGCTGAAGAAGGTTCATCCCACTGAGAACAATACCTACAAGCTCCATGAGTATCCCAACGGAGGATTTTTATATAGAGGAAGGTTGAGGTGGTTGTGGGACGATCTTATGCAGGTCAAGCGTCAATGGTATTGTATTAGTTGTTTTGTATGTAGCAGAGATTCACATTTATTGTCAGTAAAATTCGTTTCCTCTCAGTCTTAATTGCCAACTGTGTCAAAATATAGTTAAAATACTAAAAATCTTTTTAAATAACTAATGTTGTCTCCTTCCTGTGCTGATAATCATCTTGTGGTACCTAGCTTTATTGTTTATATGGATTTAAAACAGGTGTTATCTGTCAAATGAACTTTGCGGACATGAAGCGTAAGTTAAATTTTGCCAGTTAAGTTTTCGTATGTTTAGTTCATTTGATAGAATTGAGACTTACAATAATTGCAACAGGTCTAAGGGATTTTTGTATTTATAATGTTTGATAAAATAATTTATTAATATGTGAATAACCTAGATTAAGTAAACTCCCACTAGTTTTAGATATAATCGACATTTTTGGTGTTTATTCAATAGTCATTGTGGTTGTCTTAAGATGATCAATAATAATTAGAAGTTTTAGGGGATCTAATCAAAAATATTTTGAACTTTTTTAGAAGGATGATATAAGGATTCAAGGATTCAAGCATCATCAAATTTAAATATTAATTTACAGTTCAAAAACCATTTGGTGTTCACAAATACATAATATACAATTTGCTAAATCAATCTGTTAATAATGAACCATTATTAGTTATTACAAAAATTAATTTTGTGTACCTAAGGTTTAAAGATATTTTTCATACATTAGATTTCCCACAACTTTTAATAAGCGATTAGTTCCTGAACCTGAAATAACCCGAAATAACTAAATAGGTTGGCATTCAGTAATTCTCTGGAATATTACGCTAGGAGACCCCAGGCCGGCGAAAACCACACAGAGTATATTGGGCATTTTTTATGTAACGCTCATATGCTAATTTTCGATGGTAAAATTATAATTTTAAATCCTCCACACATTCATTAACCTCCAAAAACGAGCATCTTTCATCACTAAAATGTATTATTGCCTTTGATTTTGAAGTATATAAATATTTATGCAACTGGTGCAGAGAGTGAAAGGTTGGCGTTTTTAATATAGCTCGCGCATAAAATGGAAAAGCCAAGTGTTAACCAGAATCAATAACAAATAGTCATCAAAACTCTGGGAACTATTATTACCACAGGGGGGGGGGGGGGACAATGAGTACATGAACCAAGTAGTTTTTGGAGCAACCTGACAAACTTATTTTTCTGTTGGATATAGTTTTGAATCGGAGTTTACTTTCTCATTTTTACGATTGGGTGGATTTGGGCTACACTTATTGTTATCAACTTGGAAATACTTTTTATCTCATCCCGTAGACAATGCATGGTGTTAGGTGTTATAATTAGCAGTGGTTAAAGCGCTATAGCAAAAAAAATTTAACTGAGAATTTTTTTTTATTAAAGTTGCAGATTTTAATTTTCTATGAAAAAGGCCTTGACTATTTTTGTTTCACGATGCAATGTTTACAAATGAGGCCAATTCATTTTTTTTTTACCAAGAGGACAATAGAATATTAGGAATTTTGTTTTTTAAGTTGGAAGTTGAACTTTCCGGGATTAAATATACAGGTCCAGCCAGCAAACCTGGTAAAGGGACAATAGAATTTTGAGAAATAGGGATTTGACACCTTTAGCATTTGTGTTACTCAAAATGATAGTGAAATAACTCACATATACTTAATGCAGAACAAAAACCGATGCACGTCATACCCTTCGAGTAAGGTCAGTTATCGACAGTGTTGCCAGCTTGTAACCAAAATATCTGAGTGAAACAAGATATATATACAAAAATGTCCCATAGTTTATATATTTGTTTACTGCATAAAACCTTTTACCATCAACTTTAATAGATCTAACACTTTTTTTATTTTCATCTTGCCAAGATCGACCAATGGTACCATTCTGAAAAATCCCTGTTTCATCCAAGAAAACGAATTGGTACAAGAATGCTTCTCTTTCTTTAATATATTCTTTCAAAAATACCAGTTGTTTGAAAACTACATGGGAAAGTCCCATAAGCCCTCGCCTCAGTTCATCTTTTTACCATCCAAAGTCTATTGTCTTGAAGAGGCTTCTTAAAGAGTTAAGACAACCATCAAACAGTTGTCTGTCTTTAAATTTCTTACTTAAAGTTGTCAAAGTTACATGATGTTCTAAAAAAAGTTACAGCTTATGAATAACCCATGTAAAATATTATAATTTTTAAATAACACAACTTACTTGTTTCGTACATTTCATAAATAGTGTCACGGATAGAACTTACACTATCGGACATAAGTATTGCAACAAATTGAAAACAAATTTAAATTGTAATTAATAAAAAATTTTCATATTTCTTTAAACTTTAGTGTCGTTTTCATAATAGTTGAGACTGTGATAATGAAACAAAAACTTCTTTGAAGTAGGATTTAAAACCACATATGCAGTAAATAATTCTCAGAGTAATTTATTAAGAAATAGTGGCGACAAAAGTATTGCAATATTTTTTATTATTAACGTTAACTGATTAAATAAACAAAGAACGAACAATTTAAACACGCTAAAATAACAAGAATAACATTTAAAAATATACACAAGTTTAATAACCAATAGCATATCCATTGTTAGCTATAACCTTGGCACATCTTCTCGGCATGGAGTTGATTAAATTTTCTAAGTTTCTCCAAACCTCTGAAATTTTATTCATCAGTGCTTGTTTGTTGGGAAATAATTCGGTTCGTATTCGTCGTTCTACTTCTTCCCATAGGTTTTCTATCGGGTTCAAGTCGGGAGATTGCGCAGGCCAGTCTAAAACTCTAATATTGTTCTGTCTGAACCACTCTTGCACATGATTTGACGTGTGTTTCGGATCATTATCATGCTGAAAAATGAACCGTAAGGGCATTTCCCATTCTGCGAAAGGAAGCATAACATTTTCCATAATG
Source organism: Polydrusus tereticollis (assembly GCA_963920685.1). NCBI lineage: Eukaryota > Metazoa > Arthropoda > Insecta > Coleoptera > Curculionidae > Polydrusus > Polydrusus tereticollis. The sequence continues at coordinate 115,269,404 of OY987326.1, forward strand.
TTTCTGTACATGAACCTGTCCATTATCCCATCGATAAAGTGTAGAGGACCAATCCCCCCAGGCGAAAAGCAAGCCCACAAAATAACACTACCTTTGCCATGTTTTAAGGCGTTACGTACTTGTGATTGAAACGCTGGTTTACAGGCCTTCTAACTCGTCTCATGCCATCAGAATTAAAAATATTATAACGTGTTTCATCACTAAAAATAACCTTTTTCCAGTCAGCGGCAGTCCAGTCGATATGCCTTCGTGCAGACAGCTTTATTTCTGGCAGAAATTAATGGTTTTTTTGCTGGTCTCCTACTATATAACTGCCTGCACTAACCTTTGAATCGTTCTGCAGGAAATTTTTATATCAGGTACTTCGGCTTTGATTTGAGGACCAGACTTCCACGGATCGTTTTCAGAAATGCGTTTTATTAACCTATCTGTGAGCACATGTGTTTTTCTTGGCCTACCTGACTTGGCAATAGTATCTAAATGATGTCTTTGATTAAAATATGAGATTATCCGTGAAACTGTACTGGGAATTAACAAAAACCTTCTAGCAATGGCAGCTTGTTTTTCTCCACCTTGAAAAGCTCTTAGAATTCGTAATCTTAAATCTTTGGACACAGCAATTCCTTTTCCCATTTCCAAAAATACTTCTTTGAACGCCAAATTATAAAATCGTAATTGTTGATGGAATAATGTTTTGTTATGTCAGATATGATCACGGTCAACTCGAAAAACATTGTTGTTGTGATTTTTACAACAGGCCCTCGTTGGTCCGCTAAATATTATGCAAATTTTTGATTTTTCAATTTGTTGCAATACTTATGTCCGATAGTGTATATCCAATCTTCACACATTTACAACTCTCTTATTAGAACGTTTGTTTTAAAGTGATTCTAATAATTTATTTTCCTTAACTGTTGTTAATATCGCGCTTACAGTGGAGATGAGATATTCAAATTAAGGGCAGCTGCTACACGCTAAAAATTAGTAAAGTAGAAATTAAATATCTAAACCTTAACATTCTCTTTAAATTTACTTCTCTGTACTGCTGTCCAGGGTAACAATAGGCCATTGTTGTTAAGTTTTTCCAGAAAATAGCTTCTAGCTATTAGCTCTTTGCACCTACTGAAGAATATAAGTTTGTAGTAAATTTAATATTGCATAAAGTTTGAATACTTTTTGCCCAAATTTAATTTCCTGTTTTCTTACGGACTTACAATTATCAGCTGATTAATGACGTGCATCGGTTTTGGTTTTGCATCAACCATAATAGACATTTTGAGATGTTACGACTTTTCCAAAATGTTAAACAGTTATTGAAATAATATTAACTTATTTATGATCTACTTTTTTTAATAAAGTTAAAGTAATCTTCTTACAAATTGAACATTAAACATAAATACAGAAAAAACTAGGTATATAGAAGAAAAAATATGCAGATGTTTTACTTTTTGAATGAAATATTTCTGATTTAAATCTTGTTATGATGAACACCAAAAAGAAAATATTACTCATAGATATTTTCGTCATACAATGAGTTTTCTTCTTGCTGCAGTCCCTTTGATGCGCACGTTGAAGTTCCCGTTAACACATTTTTGTAGTCTAGCATATCCTTTTCCTTTATTGTTGTTACTTGTCTTGTAGTAGGATTCAACAAGTTTTGTTCAACTTTAATAAGCTTGTCGGTTCGTTGACTTTTGACAAATCCACAAAAAAAAATATTTGAGGTCTGGGTTTGAATTTTCTTTAAATTCAAATTGAAGGGGTTGATCTTTTTATACCGAAGAGACCTTATCGGCCAGCTGAAAGAGTGGCCACACACAGTTTTTTTCCAATTTGTTATGGCTTCTTCAAGTTTCTTGGTACTTAAAAAATCAGCGTGCTTCATTTCCGTGACATAAAAAACATACTCTTTTACTTTAGCGTTTCGTATTATTGAAGTCCATTTTTTCCTACTGTAGACTAGACTGTGATGGCGACTTGTATTTTCAATAATTCCAAAATCTGCATCATTAGGTAAGAACGAATTACCAGATACTAGAAACTTATTGTGGAAATCGTATTGGCTTAATCTTCAGCGAGTTTTAATAATGTTTAACTTATCTTTATGTTGCGGTTTTGACCAGTGCACTAGTCGGAATGCAGAATCCTCAGCAATATTTTCCTGGTCAGGATTGTACTCCGAGCCGGAATCACTGAAATCCCTGTGTGGATCCTCCATCATTAATACTATTTATTTAGGATAAACACTTCTTTACTGAAATTTCAATTTCGACAAGGTCGGCCATTAAAAATTATTCAATTAAAAAGTGGTCTATTTCCGACTATGTTCCGCTATTACTCTGAAGTTCGGTCACAATAAAAGCAATATGATGTCATCTAGTGAATAACCGGAAAAACTTGGAGTTAGACCACTTTTCGATATAAAAATATATATCACCAGAGTGCGTTGTACTAAATCCCGCCAAATTTTAAAATTTTGGGGTTAGTTACTATTATTTTGTATAACACATTTTTAATCCTTAAATGTAATATACGGCCCGACACTGCTTTCAGGGACATTGTACCGGGTGATTCCTTAAGAAAGGAGGCCAGCTATATCTAGCCGCTAGTCACGCAACTTTCCAATTTTTTATAGTGAAATTGCCAGTGAAAAATCGATGGAAGTTATGTTTAAGTTCCTACGACGGCCACTAGGGCGCGTTAAACGCATGGCCAATTAGAAAAGATAATTTATTTCCGGAATCTGCCCAATAAAGACGTATTGAAAATATTTGTTTTCTAATACTGATAAAATTTGTTTCCAAGCATTTGTTTAGCTCAAATAAAGTGGTGGGGGGACGTCCATTGTTTTTTGTTATTTTGATTGATTTAACCGAATTGAACAAACTTTGTCTTTTATTTTATCGCTTGCATTGTAGGCTGTTTTAATTATTTTTACAGTTGCCGCTAAAAGGCGCTGCTTGACAACTTAATAGTAATTATGATTTTGATTGGAATTTTTAAATGGTACTGTATGTTTGTTTCCACTCATTTAAATTGAGGTTAAAAATCCTAAACAGCCAGTGAACACCTCATTTCTTTAACTCTTTTTTAACCGGAGATACGACCATACGTATACGAGAATAGCCACCATGATAGATATTCTCTTATACTCTTTGTTTGGTCATATCTCCGGTTAAAAAAGAGTTAAACAAATTAGGCTTTTGCTGCCTGTTTAGGATTTTTATGCACAATTTAACTGTACATACAATATCATTTAAAATTTCTAATTAAACTCGTAATTACTATTACGTTGTCAAATAGCACCCTCTAGCGGCCACTGTAAAAATAATTGAAACATACAGTCGAAACGATCGTTCTTTGCCGGTGCGTCATGGATGAACGATCAAGAGATAACGAGAACACCCCATCTTTATTTATTATGGCGTGAAAAGTGAATAAAAACACAATATAGCGTATCCGGGGTTGCGCAATACGTCTCAAATTCAAAGTAACGTGCTAGACACAGGCACAGGATATTTGGAGAGTTGTATATTGATGTCAAAGTTTTCGATCTGTTACCTCTAACTTGTTTTTAAACATTTTTGTGCTTTGCAATTCAATTTAATCCTATAAACTGTTCTTTTCAGAGCCATTTTTATCGTACTTTCGTGTTGGCGGTAAGTAATGGATATTTGTTATTATTATTAAGTCCTAACGCTAGCCACGAAAGTTTCGACTTTTTGAACCTCGTAATTTTGATTAGATTCATATGGTTTTAGTTACGTGGAAATAATGACGCATCAGCAAAGAACGAGCGTTTCGACTGTAGTTTACAAAACAAGCGATAAAACAAAAAAAGCTCTTTTTAAACAAGACTTAAGCTTGATTTATAAACTCGAAAAGTTCGTGAGGTTGAAGTTATGATCAAGTTTGTGAGGTTAGATATTCCGAACTCCGAGCATAAAAATTGGTTATCTCGAACTACCCGGGAAGTTTTCGAACCTTACATGAGCTTTACATCAACAACATGAACAAGGGTATAGATGGAACTGAGTGTTCCCTTTAGTTTAAATTGAACTCCTATTTCCAACACCAACTGAACCTCAACCTCGCCAACTTTTCGAGTTTATAAATCCACCTTAAGTTTGTGCAATTCGGTTAAGTCAAACCGAAGTTATCAATCAACATAACAAAAACCAATTGACGTCCCCCTACCACTTTACTTGAGGAGATAAAAAAAATGGTGTCAAATTCTCTCAGTATTAGAATGCAAATATTTTCAATACATCTTTATTGGGCAAATTCCCGAAATAAATTATCTTTTCTAATTGGCCATATAAGTGTTGCGCCTTCTAGGGGCGGTCTGAGGAACTTAGAAATAATTTCCAACCATTTTTTTTTTGGCAATTTTACCATAAAAAAACAATTCCGAAAGCGATGGCGACTGCGAAATATCCTTCCTTTATCATTTTAATCACCCGGCACACCTATAATAATACATTATATACATACCTAAGTTGAGAAGTGAACTTTTCAGCTGAGGTACCTTTATGTAGATTTTTTTTCTACTACTAACACTGAAATATTTCATATTTAATTCGTTTAGATCTTTATATTAGCCATTTCTGCTTAATTTTTAAAATATTTTGAAAATCAAGTAGCTTGGGAACAGTAAAACTATATAAATGCAATTTTAAATTGTAGAAAGTTTGTGATCGTGTTGACATTTTTGAATATGCCAGTTTCCTTTTGAAATATTTTCCATTTTATGATGAAAATTCCTGTTTTATTAAGAATTTGATATTATTTTGCGAAATTTCTGGATTTTAATGGCTCACAATCAATAACATGTTATAGCAACGATGAGTAAGAATGCTAAAGTCGTGTGTAACTTAACTTCATTAAAAAGGGGGAGTGTGGCTGTGTACACTTTGGAAATTTTAGAAATGAAATGTTTTGTATTAAGTGTATAATCTTAACTTCAATGCAGAGCGCTTTCGGCCTTAAGCCATCATCAGTGCTTCTTTGTCAGGAACCAGGAAGGAAATACTGCCGAACAAACTTTAGTGGACATTTTTCTTTAAAACTATTACAAAGAACACTACATAAAACACATTAAAATACTTGTATATGGGACGAAACTTTGGGGATGAACCACTAAGAGGTCATTTTAATTTTTATTGTAACATTTTAGCAGAAGTATTTTGGCGGTATGGTTTCTGATTTCTATTGTATATATTAATAGAAATCAGAAACCATACCGCCAAAATACTTCTGCTAAAATGTTACAATAAAAATTAAAATGACCTCTTAGTGGTTCATCCCCAAAGTTTCGTCCCATATACAAGTATTTTAATGTGTTTTATGTAGTGTTCTTTGTAATAGTTTTAAAGAAAAATGTCCACTAAAGTTTGTTCGGCAGTATTTCCTTCCTGGTTCCTGACAAAGAAGCACTGATGATGGCTTAAGGCCGAAAGCGCTCTGCATTGAAGTTAAGATTATACACTTAATACAAAACATTTCATTTCTTAACTTCATTACACAGAAAGTTTTTCATTATTTACCTAGGTGATTATTCATTATCGGTATTTCCCTGGGGTGGAGAAATTTTGCTTCTCATTAGAGAAATGGAGTAAATCATTGGTGATTTCTGCATGAGGTTAGTAGAAAAAAGTATCTTTTTCTACAGTATTGTGACACTACTGAACTTAAACCCAATGCTTTTTCTAATAGAAAAGTAAAAATAAATATTATTTTAACCTGAATCGGCATAGGTACGAAGAGACTAGTAAATAGAATAGCATGCAAAGCTACATGCAAACATTAACAAACAAAATCATGCGCAGAAAAAATTTTAATTTTGAGTACGTCCAATGGACTATAATTAGTCTAACGTGTCAAACATTTAAAGAGAAAATATTACAAAGTATTGGATGTTAGTTCAGGTTAGTTATTCGACAAATTCTTTATACAGGGTGTTTTTTAATTGATGGTTAAAAATGCAGGATGTTAGTCCTATGCTTATTTTTTGACTAGCAGTTTATTAAATTTATTTCCTGAACTGCTTAGGTAACAGTTAATGTTCAGGAAGAAACATAAACATTATTCTTTGAAGACTGAGCGGTCCAGGACTTAATATTTAAACGCATGCTGCATTTTTAGCTTCTAATTATTAAAAAAAACACCTTGTCTGAGTATAAGCGAAATAAGAATTTCGACCCGAAGGAAAAATCAATATAAAACTTTGATTTGTATTGAACACAACACTAAAAATATTGCATATTTTGCTTATTTTATACTACATAATAAACTCTAAACTGGTTGTGGCTATTGTAATAAACCGATTTTATGTTTCTCAAGAATGACCAGCACACAGAACCCAGTCGTTTTACTGTCTTAAGTCATTAGTCTATAAATAAAAAGATCGTCAACCTTACGTTTATGAATAAACACCAAAAATGCCAGGAAATTTGCATGCTGTAGATTTTAGTGTATAAAAGTAGTTATTTATTTACTTAAATTTTAATTTTGATTTTCATATAAACTCCAAAAAGGTTAATAACTCCTGTGATAAATAACAAATGCATCTGATAATTATGGCTCTGGTTACTATATTTTTAAATAAGTTTTATTGGAGAATGATAAGGATTTTTGGTTCTTCAAAGAGGTAAACAAGAGTACCTTTAAAAGGAGAGTATCTAACAAATAAAATAATTGTTTAACCTAAACCACTCCTGTAATTTTTTCACAGTTTAGGTTTAAGTTTATGAGATTTTAATAAGAAGTCTTAACTGTAATTCATATTCTCATGGCCATAATATAGTTCTTCATAAAGAGTGTGTTTGTCTGTATTTTTAGCATTTTCGACGTTTGCTCGAACTTTTAATGACTTTCAATAAGATGTGCACAATGAACCAAAACGAATGTACCACAGTACATTTGGAATTCTAAACAAATTATACGTTTTACACACAATACATGCACTACTTACCAAATCAGGATTTTTTTATTTATATCATGACTTTAAACAGTTAACTGTTTCTTTTCTTTTAATGAAGTATTGTATATTTAAATTTAAAGATTTTTTAAACAAACACTTTCTTTATTTTAAATAATTACGATGAGTTTCGAAGTCCCACGTTTAAAAAATTACAAAAATACTTTTCTTGAGCTCCGGTACAGTAAGTATATGGCATACTCTCGGGGACGTATAGGGGAGGTCAAAATAACCCTAATTTGTCACAACGGAGATACAGAGCACCAAAGGAGTACCCAGCGACTTACCTTTTTTGCTATAACTTTTGAAGTGACATTTATAACTTAATGAAGTCATACCAGAGTAGATGTTTTACATCGTCAGGGAAGGCAGGAACGGACTTGCCACCACACTCGTTGGGACAAAATCTTTGACCAGGGTCTAACTTATGGACAAGCACTCGGCAATTGTGTAGATGCAAGGAAAATTTGTTCTGATATACAGGGTCGTTGGTATGTATGGAAACGGTCGATTATTTCTTAAAGTACAACAGCTAGCAAAAAATATTCAAGACAAAAGTTTGAGGGTTTTTTAAAGTCTAATAAAATTTAAAAAACTTAAGTATACAGGACGAGTCGGAAAGCCGTAGAGAAGTAAAGTTACTTTTTTTTTAATGAAACACCCTATATCTTAGAATATTTTTGGATTTTACATAAAATTACAATTACATACTTTTTAATAAGTGCATTATAAGTCTAAATTTAATAGTTTTCGAGATATCGACTTTTGAAAAATGAATTTTTGAATTTTGACAGCTTCTAGCTTAGAGTAAAACGGCTTACGTGTCCCTATCTTAGTTTTCAATTATCTTTCTAAAAGTGTCAACTTAAACCGGATGTAACTCAAGCGCCGGAAATATAGCACTTCCGGTTCAACCGGAAGTTGGTATTTTTGGGAAAATAATAAAAAAGTAAAATAGGAACATGTAAGCCGTTTTGCTCTATGGGGCGTACCGTTAGAAAGCTAGAAGCTGTCAAAGTTCAAAAATGTCATTTTTCAAAAGTCGATATCTCGGAAACTATTAAGTTTATACTTATAAAGCCCTTATTAACAAATAATTATAATTTTATGTAGAATTCAAAAATGTTGTAAGATATAGGGTGTTCCATTAGAAAAAAAGTAACTTTGTTTTTGTAAGGCTTTCTCACTCATCCTGTATACTTATCTTTTTTTAATTCTAATAGACTTTACAAAACCATAAAACTTTTGTCTTGAATATTTTTTGTTAAAGTCTGTGCGTTTTAAGAAGTCCGCTAAGCCATAAAACCTCTTGAGCATTATGTCGGTGGCTCTCAAACAATAAATTATATTGAAGGTAATTTTGGATGTTGATGAATTACATTTTCTAAATAAAATAATTTAAAGTAAAGAAAAAATTAGTTTAGGTAAAGAAAAATAATAATTTTTTAGCTTTTGTAGTATTCAGACAAATTAGTTTTACGAATTCTTTTTTATAAAGTTTTGGTTCTAAAAAGAACCGATTTTGTAGTCTTGCGACAGAACGTACCTACTTGTCGATAGGTACTACTAAAAGTAGTCTTCCTCTGCATTTGAAATTTCACCCATGCTTTCAGACTCATCAGAATCAACATCATCGTCATCATCATCATCATTCGTAATAATTAACGGTCTTACTTCGTCTATAACCTGTTCTGTCTCATAAGATTCAAAAATATTTTTTTCTGTGTGTTCAATGCATTTCCGCCATTCTTCTTTGCCCGCTTGGCTAAGCGCCTCCTCCCATAACTTTATAACGCTAGGCTTACCGATATTTTTACAGGCATGTTTGTCATAATAGTTCTTGCTAATACCCCATACCAATTCAATTGCGTTGTAATGACAATGGTAGGGCGGCAATCTCAAAACTTGATGTCCATATTTGAGGGCTAATTCGTCAACAACATACTTTTTTTTAAATGACTGCTCTTTACACTTTTTGAGGGTAACATATTCCTTGGCTTTATACATATCATAAACAATATTCCTAATAGAGAGTCGAACCCTTTTATATGGTCTGTCCAAATCCTCTTCACTCTTTTTTCGAAGTCTTCTTAAGGTCTTCTCTGAAATGCCGCAAGCATCAGACGTTCGTTTTTGCACTGCCAAAACAGACTCTAACGGGCCCGAGTTATCTTTTTCTAAAGTAAAATAACGTTCCACTTGTAATACCAAACGGCGTTCACCTGGAGATAAATGCCTTCCAGGCGATGTGCCACCTTGCTGACCATTTTCCATAACTTTGCTTAATAACTGATTTTAATTCACACACAATGAGAAACAAACTAAAAGTGAAAAGCACAACTACTTATTGAAAATAAAGTAGAACATACCATCCCGCACTTCAGCAAATTTTAATTATTTCTTGGAAAATAGTAATTATTATGAAGATTTAATTATAATAATCCCAAAATAATGTCATTATCGGAAAAGTATATACCTGACAAAATCTTTAACATATTTAACCATCCCGCACTTGAGCAAATTTTAATTGGTTCTTGGGAAATAGCGATTATTATATAGATTTAACTATAATAAGAGCAAAATAATTTAATTATCTGTTTAATTATTATTTATGCTCAACGCGTAATTCTAAGATAATTTTGTTTTGAAACCCCTGATTTCGCCCAGTAATAGAATGCGATGTTCGGTGTGATCAAGTATAGCGAAGATGCGAAGATATTGTAACTTAACCGACTTACTGTTTTAAAAGCGATAACATCCCTTGGTGATTTAATCCGATATCGGACTTCTTAAAACGCACAGACTATAGCTGTTTTACTTTAAGAAATAATCGACCGTTTCCATACATACCAACGACCCTGTATTTTCAAGTCGCATAAAGGAATCATTGATAACTAATGGAATAACTACATAACTAATAAATCGCACTAAAATAATAAAATTTGTCATTACATCTCATTAATGCTCAAATACATCTAACTTATGGACAAGCACTCGGCAATTGTGTAGATGCAAGAAGAATTTGTTCTGATATATTTTCAAATCGCATCATAAAGGAACCATTGAAAGGGTTGATATTTCGGAAATCACAGAATGTTAAAAAGTGAAAGATTTCCTTCTTGTTGACTTCAGCAGATTTTTGATATGAACGCCCTGTACCTCTACATGCATTTCCTTAGCCGACGAATGTTTTCTCGTTGTACTTGAAACCACATTCCAGGATTGTCTCGATTTTCGTTGAAATGGTGTGTTATTCTTTCTATCAGATCTTCCGTGGTGTGAACTGGCGTCGAATATACAAGCCTTTTTAAATTTCCCCATAAAAAAATTCCAATGGAGTCATGTCGGGCTACCTCGGTGACCATAAAATAGACCCACCTCGACATATCCATCGATTACCAAAATTATTTGATAACTGCTGACCAACTGAATTGTTAAAATGGGGCGGTGCACCTGTGATTTTTAAGGGCGCATTTTCTAATAAACCATTTAATCTGCCTTCAATAAAGAACGGTCCCATGAGATGATTCTCAATAATCCCTGCCCACATGTTAACCATGAACCTTTGTTGGTGATTTGTCGGTACTATTGCATAAAAATTTTTTTCATGCCAGATATGCAAATTATGACAATTTATTGCTCCGTCTCGGGTGAAACCGACTTCGTCCGTGATCAAAACAATGCTGCTAAAATTTGCGTAGTTGACTCTTGCAGGATAATCAGCGGGAGGCATGACATGTACCTTTTGGACTTGATAAGGATGTAGCAGCTAGTTCTTCTCGATGGGTCTCGTGAATGCTTTGTCGCATGAATTTGCACCGACAGTTTTCTTACACTATTAGAGGGATTTTCAGCAATCTCATCCAGAATGTTAGCCTCTAATTGAGGGTGCCTTGCACTTCTTGGAGGCCCTTCTCCACCACGATGCCACAGGAAAAACTTCCCAAAATGCTTTAGCAAAAGATTACCTACTTTTAGCATTCTTTTAATTTTAGTTGACTTTTTTTCTTACGATTAACCCTTCAGTTCTAGAATAAATGCTTCTATTCTTCTCGCCTCCACACAATTGCCAAGTGATTGTCCATCAATTGCATGCATGTCTGCATATTCACTATAGGGATAATCCTCCATTAAGTCTTATGTAGTCAATCAATCTGACAATTAAGAAAAGCGTTGTCAATAACACATCGTTAACGAAATGTCAACGACTGATGTTCTATTGCAGTATTCTGATTTATCATTTCAATAACGTGTTATACAAAAAAAATATTTTCCTCGAAAACGGCTTATTTTATCGAAGCAAATGTAGAGTACCTTTTTTATAGAGGAATCACCAGAGTATTGAAAAAATCAATTTTAAGCTCTGTAAAATGACACCTGTCCAAATTTTGGCCCAACAAGTGTGGTGGCAAGTTTGTTCCTGGTTTCCCTGACGATGTAAAACATCTACTGTAGCATGATTTTATGATTCTATGGCCTACATAAAATATTAAAATTTCATTAAGTTATACATGTCGGTTCAAAAGTTAGAGCAGAAAAGGTAAGTAGCTAGGTGCCCCTTTGAGGCTCTGTATCTCCGTCAAAGGGCACTTTATGATTTTTTTTTTCCATGACAAATTAGGGTTATTTTGACCTCCCCTATACGATCCCGAGAATACCTATGCCATATACTTACCTGAACTCCTGAACCCTACACCGGGTCCGCCAAGGAAGCGGGAACGGAAAATTACATCCTTATCGAAGAACTTATCAAAAATACTGAAACAGCATGAGGTCTGGAATTAAAAGTGGCATATTTTAAAAATATTTTACATTTATGGCTCAAAAAGGTAAAGCGAACAAAACTTATATTTTTTGAAAGGAACACCCTATATTCTACACTATTTTTGGATTCTACATGAAATCACATTTATTTTTTAATAAGTGCATTGTAAGCCTAAACCTAATAGTTTTCTAGATATCGACTTTTGCAAAATTTAATATTTAAACTTTGACAGCTTCTAGCTCTTTAACTGTACGTCTTAAAGCAAAACGGCTTACACGTCCTTATCTTACTTTTTTATTATCTCCCCAAAAATGTAAACTTTTGTTAAACCGGATATAGCTCGAAAGCCGGAAATATTGTACTTCCGGTTTAACCGGAAATTTTTATTTTTAGGAAGATAATAAAGAAGTAAGATAGGGACATGTGAGCCGTTTTGCTCTAAGACATGCCGTTAAAAAGCTAGAAGCTGTCAAAGTTTAAAAATGCCATTTTTCAAAAGTCGATACCTCGGAAACTATTATGTTTAGACTCATAATGCACTTATTAAAAAATAATTACTATTTTATGTAGAATTCAAAAATAGTGTACGATATAGGGTCTTCCATTTAAAAAAATACAAGTTGTGTTCGCCTCACTTTTTTTCGCCACCCTGTATAATGTAAAATATATTTAAAATATGCCACTTTTAATTCCAGACCTCATGATGTTTTAGCATTTTTAATAAGTTCTTCGATTAGGACGTAATCTTCCGTTCCCGCTTCGTTGGCGTACACGGTATGTAACCTTATTGTTATTTTATAACGTTAAATCCTATAACTCTCTCATTTTAAATGGTAGGTACACTAATAACTAGTGTCTACTCTTTGGTCCAATGTCAAATTAAGTTAACTTATAACCGCTATATTGAATTACCACCGTTTTTAGATCTTATAAAAGATGCTCGAAGAGTTTCTAATTTTATTAAAGGTAACTACATGATTTCAAGTTGACCAAACTACCAAACGTTGAAAATATATTATTAATAACATAAACCGAATCTCATAAATGTGTTTTTAAATGTTTTTTCATAAACATATTTTCAATAAACATTTTTTTTGTTAGTGCCTGTCATTTATGTCCATATGAGACGATTTACGCGCGATTCAGGTAACGAGTTTTGGATTGCGCGTTTGTCAAAAGACTAGAGATCCATATATTCCGTTAACTTGCACTCACGCGTAAGCCGCAAGGAATACGCGGAAACCTGGATTCGCGCGTCTATCAGGCGTTTTTCATGGAACTCGAGATAGGAAAGCCATTGATGCGCCCAATAGTCGCGTGACTCTTGCAGTTAGAGTGTATTTAGTTTTTACAATAATGGATCACTGAACTCCGAAAACTCCCGCCTAAAACACATCATCTGGGTGCAACGAGAAGAATCGCGCGATCCGAAACGCGCGTATATCGCCTGATATGAATAGGCGCTTAGGTATTACTTTTATTAAATAAGTGATTTATTATTCGCCAAATTTATGTTTGCTGGATTAAGCGGTCACTGGCTCACGAGTTCTAATCCGGTTTTAATGTCTACGGTGCATACAGAGGTTTGTTAACCTTTTTGGGATTTTTTGTTATTTTGGTTTTTTATTGCTTTTTATTAATTAGTTTCATAGCCTTTATTTTAGATTTATTTTAAATTACTAACTGCATGAAATTTAAATTTTTAACCTTGATCGAATTTTAAGAGAGGTTAAACATTTATTTTTACACTTTATTTTGATTTAAAGCATGCTTTTGATTTTATTTTTTTTTCATTTTTATTAAGTATACTTCAGTACACTTTTACGTTTTTCTAAAGTTAAAAAATCTCCTGATATGCTGAATTATACTTTAATTTTTATTTTTTTTTTATTTTGCATGAAAAGAATATATAAAAAGTTTAGTTTTGCTTTTTAAGAGCTAAGTACTTAGAGGTTAAATCGCTAGCTTTTATATGAAGGACAGTTAAAAGAATGCAAAACTAAACTTTTCCCGCATGCCTTGAGATATAAGATAAGAGAACATTTTAAAGAATAAGCTAGTTCACACTTCGAGACTATACTTTTTTTTTGAAAATTTAACGGATTTTATCAGTTTTTGAATTCAATCACAGAAGCATTTTAAATGGACATTTCATGTCCTGTAAATATTTTTCTTTCATTTTTTACTTAGGCGTTTTCTTTTTTCTAATGTTGTTGGTTCCTCTCCAGAGGGGGTTCTACGTTTCGATGTAAGACGTGACCAGATTATTATTCTCTGGGGGCCTTTATTACGTGCGTGTAAATAAAATACACCTATTTTTTTTTTTTTATTTCGTGATCATATATTCAAAAAAGACAAGCGAAATAATCGGAATCTCTTTACATCTTTTAATTAGGGATGACGCTTTGGAACAGGATCTGTTTTTTTTTAAAGAGGTTTTAATATGGAACAGGTATGAATCCATAAGTTTGCCTATTCAGATGAAAGAGTTAACTAACTGCGATCGCGGTTCGCAATCGCCTCGTTTACTTGTTGCCGTTCCAGCTGTACTGTTCTGTTGCAGCAGTCCAGTCGGATAACCTTTTATCTGTTTTGCGAGTCGGCTCTTTTACCTCGTCTGTTGCGGCGCTCGGTGCATAAATAAACGAGAACCCGTGGCTTGGCCCGCGCGGTGTTGTCGATGTTCATTATTTTTTAGAAAATACAAAGAAATACAAACATATTTATTACTTTTCATAACAAAAATATTAAATTAATATAAAATAAAAACTCTTTGGATAAAGTCCAGCATCAGTACACATTAGTACCTACACAATAGAAATATTAATAAGAAGAACATACAAATAAAAAAAAATCATCCTTGTCACAATAAAACTATTAAGTATATTAGATTGTACCGTAATGATGAAAACATATTTATAAACTAAGTGGAGTAAACAACGAAAAGTAGCAAGTATAGGCACTTAAATTTCTCAAAATTTATAATAAATAACTAACTTAAATTATTATAAATTGACCGAAAATCAAATCAAAAAACATTTATTCGTCAAATAATGACTTTTATGACAAAATTGGACTGTACCGCGATTATGTAAAAACCGGTAGTTCTGCGCTCATATAATATAAGCGCAGAATGGTACAGCTAATTTAAATAGTACGTTCTTCAAAATGCTTCCGATTTCATAACACACTAACCTATACAAAAAATTAGAAGAATGGGCTGATGAAAGCAGAGGAGTGGATGCATGCCGTTTGAAGGCATTCGTTGGCCGAAAAACCCACAAGAATAATGCTTTTTTAAGATTGTTATTGAAGATTTATAAGATATTTTCAATTTGCACATATTACACTGTGCATTTGTCTTATCGATGACTAAAAAAAAATTCACACTGGGCTACTTTTCTTTCACATTGTTAAACTTTTTATTAAACTCATTATAAATTTTATTTCAGAAAAAAAAACTCTTTTACTTACTTAGTTACTTAAATCGGCGACATTAATACACAACACAATTTACTACGTACGACGTTTAAAACAAAAATAGTAAATACAACAACATGAAAACAAATACAAAACAGCGGAGTCCCTAAAAGCGAATATTTTAATTCTACTCTAAACGCTTCTCTGCTATTAACGCGACAACCGGCAACCTTGTCTGGAACAACGGACACCGCGTGATCGCAATGCATCGCAACAGGATAAGAACAGTGTCAGCCGCCAGCGCGAAACAAGTACGTACAATTACGTTTTGGAACAGCTCGGAACTGAAACAGGTTTCTTGAAACAGATACTTTTTAAAACTGGAACGGTTATACCTGTTATTAAAAAGTCCCTGTTTCAACTATCCCTACTTTTAATATAATAATCCCACTGCGGAAAATAATTGTTCTAATTCTTACAAAAAAAATCATTAAAATTTTCAACACAAGAAAGTCTTGGTAACATTCTTTTAGATTTTCAAAAAGTAAAACAAATGCAGCGCTCGAGTGTGAACTAATTCATTTAATGACTATATTTTACAACTTTTATATTTTCGGTTAAGTACTATTATTGTAACGGTTAAATTTTTATTGTTTGATTATCAAAAAGTCCTTGTTGATGTATTAACTACTATTAAGGATTAAGCTTTATATACCAGAGTCAAAATGGTCAATATAATTTTACAATACAGACAACAAAACTCTTTTCTAAGTTTAAATCCTGGGAAGAAAATTGCTTAAGATTATTACAAAGTTAATGGCAGTGCTTTTAAAAATTATTCACACACTTGCATAATCTTGATTCACTCACGCCTAATAAAAATCTCTGTGGGCGATAAAAGCAGTTTTTATTCATTTCATAGTTTTATATGCTAAAAGAAAAATTAAACTTAAATACTTTTGTTTTAATAGTGTGTTTAATTTGCTAATACAGATACATAATCAAGGTATGAGGGTTATTCTTAAATCTTCTGTAATTCTGACAGGTTTTATTTACATCAAACAACGTTATAATATTATAAAAATTTTAACTCTAAACCTTAACCAATATACCGGCATTTGGTAATTTTAATTTTATGCCACATGACCTAAACCTAATTAAAAAGAGTTATGCCAAAATAAAGGAAAAAGTAGTACAATATAACTTTTATTTATTTTTCATTGTTTCATTTGCTCTGTTTATTTCATTATCTATTTTTATTTATATATAATTCGTTCTTTATACATATACAAAAATACTTACATGGTATAGTTTTTTATCTAAATGGAATATGTCAGAAGTACAGAATAAGAAAAAGCCTTTATAGAAATACTAAATAATAGTAAATTTAAACGTGCTTCTTCATTTAAACGGAACTAATTGCGATAATTTTCAATACTTATTAGATACTACCCACCATTTTAAATAAAAGGTTTGTTGCATATTTATTTTTTAACTGTTTGTTGTAGATAAATTGTATATAAAATGTAAATGGTCTTAAATTCGATTTACAGCAATTGGGGGTGCCGGGCCCCCTCAGTCTACCGCTCCATCATTTACCCCCCAACCTCCGCCTCAGGCTAATCCGCAGGTTCATACACCACAGCCTTATGGGGGTAAGTATAAATACATTTTTGCAATTCAAGGTTAATAAAATATGTTCAGATACAAAATTATATAAGGTTTTCTTAACTAGTCAGTACAGTTCCATTTTTATTGGAACCTTTAAACTTTAAGACTATTTTTATACTGAGCAATACGCGTGTTGAAATAGCAACAATTTCGTGTCCCTTGATTTTATGTACCTAATTTAATAATTTGATGCTGTGGTCAGAATAACGTTCATGGAATAGCCGGTATTAACACACACGGACATTATTTTATTTATTTTATTTGTCCTGGTAGAATATTTAATATTTTTTTGTTTTTAGTTATGCCTGGAATGCCGGGATCTCCCTACATGATCCCTGGTCAGACACAAATTTACCCTCAGGGACCTCCTCCGACTTACGATCAAACATTGACTCATCAGGCAGCCATTGTAGGACAACATGTAAGTATGACTTATTGTTTCATTTTCATTTACAGATTCCAACCATGTAAACAATGATCGCCGCGTGATATTCACCTACGACGTCGTATAGTGCATTTATATTGGTCAAGCGGTTGTAATTCTTCTTGATGTACGAATAAGATGTATTACTGTTCACGTGCTGTTTGCATGCATTTATTTACATCGTTGGAATCTATAAATGAATTTTACTAAACTTATTGTTCTTGGAAATATTAAAAAATAAAGCATCAGGAAACTCATGAGGGGTACAAAACCAACTTGGGACCTATCTTCACTTACATGGCATGCAGGTTTAGACAATTAAAAATTTTGATATGGCAACATGTTTATTCTCGCCGCATTTAATTAAACTGTGGGAACATATTATATCGCTTGTGACATATCGTGTTGATATTGTGCGGCTTTGTGAGTCTTAAATTAATAATTAGGAAATTGATGCATACGTTGATACGCCTCATCATGCTGTCAAAAGCATTTCACAACAATTCTTGTGTTATGGTTGCACATTCTTCAATAATTCTTTGTTCCAGTTCTTGCAAATTATGTACAGGAGTTCTAAAAATTCTGTTCAAGTAAGGGAACAAAAAATTGACTAGAATCATCAAACAAGGTGACCTAGGAGGAAACATAAATTTGGTTAGGCCAGTCCTGACTTATGGTGTGCCAACATAGTGCATGATAAGCAGGACCAAGCTTAACAATCAGACAAACACACTTATGTTCTCCGCCAGGCTCCACCTATAAGTACCCTAAGAATTAACTACCTCCAGTTATTTTTGCCACTCACTGAACTGGAGGGCTCGACGAGATAAGATAAGATAAGATACTTTGTTGATGTCAATACATAATGTCAATGATAAAGTAATACAAAACGTTGTTAATAAAGTCAAAACAAAAGTTTAAGCACATTTAAATAAATATAAGGACACAAATATACATCCAGCATTAGAGATAAGCAGCGATTTGACACTATTTTTATAGGTATTAAGTAGTAGTTGTTTTACATTATTAGGCAACTTGTTGAAAATTTTGATGGCAATAAAATCTAGTCTACTTTGACACTTCCTCGGTCTGCAATATGTTGAAACCAAAGCATTTCTGACCCTTCATGCATAGGTGCATGAGTATGAAATGCACTATGTGTTGTAAGAGATTGTTCATTCTTTTGGACGTGTATCACGCGCTCTAATATGTACTGAGATGGAAAAGTAAGAATTTTTAGCTCTATGAATGCCTCTCTGCAGTCTTCCCTTCAGCCTAATCCTGCAATCACTCGAACTGCCCTTCTCTGCAGACAAAAAACGGGCTTGCACGACCCCAAGTCTGCATAGGATATTACTGAGTGGAAGATTACTGGACACCCAGGAAATGGATCCCCTTCCAGTTGTCCTCAGCATTAATACCCTCCCGAAGTGCAAAGATCATTCTACTTGTTTTGTCCTGGTTGAATTGAGGTCCACTAGCACCAAGCCAGTCAGATGCCACTGACTGCGCCTCTTCTAGTTCGTTCTACCTCTTCAATCTCCTTTCCCGAAACCGAGGGTCGTGTCATCAGCAAATGAGAAATACAATATTTTAAACAAGAAAACCAGTTTCGAAAAGAAACAGCGATAACAACAAGCAAAATAATGCACTCTCGAACGACAGTCTAATTAGGGCATTGCCCAAACTAATTTCCTATGTGAAGTTCGACCAATAAAGCCATAGATGATCAAATACAAGTTAAAGGCATGAAGCCTGACTTAGAAGACCAGGAAGATCCCTAATAATTAACCCATCATCAAAAACTCGTGAAAAGTTATAGTGTCTATAGTCTGTGTCTTACCAACTGGCAGCGGCAATAAACCATGATCAACGCGCGATTTTGGCGTTCGAGCTTTACTATTGTTCACGTGGCAATTTAACCTTCGACGCGACCAACCAGATGTGTTTGTTGTGACTGGCTGCCAATATTAAATAAATAGACTTGAGTATCGTATGTGCTGTTGCACCGTCCTGCTGGAATTAGCCATGCTGAAATTCATTATCGTATAGTTGTTGAACAAATTCACCTAAAAGGTTCTGTACCTCTCGGCAATAACGGTACCTAGACTCAAAAGAAAATATGTACAATTATTCTTCTGCGCGAAGCTGCCATCCAAACAAGTTTTTGAGCATGTAGTGGAGATTCAACCCGAAAGATAAAACGACGCTTTTTCAGAAACATATTTTATATTTAACAGGTCATCATTCATTACATTCTTGACAAGCCATTGGTAGTATGTAAGACGTCTGTGACGTCTGCCAGCAAAATGGCTTGATATGATTGCATCTTATATGGATGCATAACTAAATTCCTGTTTGCAATTATTTGGCATGTTCCATAAGAAATATGCTTTAATCATGTAAATGTGCTCAGACGTGAAACCCATAATTCAAGACCAGCTTATAATTAGGCCGCTCCCTGACTTGTCGGTACGGTATCGTTTTACTCGGTACAGATTCTTTACCGAGCGCCTATATTTTAATGATTCCTCCCTGACTTGCGCGGTATGTGCAGGAGCGAGGCGAAAAGGCGGTATATCGCGTCGCGGTACAAGCGAGTGGTAGAGGCGCGGGATTTGTCGAGCGTTGTCAGCGTGGTGTCTCGCTAAAATGGCAGCGGACAGAGATATGCATGTGATGTTGGTGTCAGAAATAGAGAAAAATATTGTTTTGGTATCTTATACCTCGCCTGAAATTTCGCATCATATTCTAGAAGCTGTTGGGCCGCAACAAATAGTCGACTATTAATATTCGTGGCAATGTAGGGATGTTGTCTGTGCTTCTTTCTTTTTTTACGCAAACGCAAATAAATCTTCTGAGGACGACATACGGCACATTCTATTCTGCAAGATTCTACCGAAGGTATACCGACCAGTGAGGAGATGAAGGCGACATTGGCTAACTTTCGGTAAGCAGTAAATACTGCATACAGATAGCGTACCGACAAGTCAGGGAGCGGCCTTTCACCAGAATTTCTTGACAAATTTTGTCCAGCAAAAAATGAACGTGGATTTATAAAACTTTTCGCCACCGTTCGAAGGATATTTATTTATAAAACATGGGCTGCACCATTTCAAATCCGCGAAAGCAGTAACTATTTTGGGGTTAGGATTTCAGTTTCCTTCTAAAAAGTGACCAATATTTAATGTTATTTTTTAATGAGATAAATTACTGAAATTGTAGGAATATGGCAAATTTACTTCTGGAGGTAGTAAATCGTAAAATGTTGTACTTTGCGCGGAAAGTCAAGAAAGGAGCGAATCGTTTATTGACAAGTTTAATAGGAAGTTAACAGAACTGGTTCAGTATAACTCGCTGAAGTTAAATATCACGCTTTTAAAATATGAACTTCCGCCATTCATTGTTACATTAATTAAAAGGAAGAGACAATTTTACAGACACATAAAACAAAATGATAACGATGTGGTGCTAAAAAACAATTTAATGAATTAAATAAAAATATACATAAGCTCATTACCGATTTTAAACAAATGAAATGAGTTAAGTGTTACAATAATAAAAACAAAATACAAAGAAGGAAATACTGGTTGGAAATAAAAAGAAAAAACAACAAAATATAAAACATCTAGGTTATCAATACCACCACTAGAGCATGATAATGTGTTATACAATAGTGACCAGGATAAAGCTCATGTGTTTTCCTCATATTTTAAGAAAACCCAGGAAAATAATTCAGATGAACACTCAAATAGCGAACAATTGGTTTGAGCAATTTTTACAAATAGAACAACAAAATGATATAGAAGTTCAAGAAGATGAATATTTGAAAGTCTTTTCTCTGGTCAAAACACATCCACCTGGATATGACAACATTAATAGAGATATTTCAAGAAAACTTAGTAATGAATTCCATATAAAGATCAGAGATGTACAGGGTTATCCAACCAAGACTGGACAAGGCGATTTTTTGACTTTTCCTGTACTTTTATAAAAAAACTGAAATAGCCATCTTAAGTCATTTTCTCCCGCGAATTCGAATATCTTCAGCAAAAAACAATTGAACATCAAACAAAAGTACTAGGGGTCACTTTGATATTTTTTTAAATGGGATGCCGTATTTTTAATGAGCTTATCCGATTTCTCATATAAATTTTGATCTAAAATGTTGGATTTTTAATTCAAAAACGCCTTTTTTCTTCAGTTTTAAATTCGGAAAATGTTCCTCTACCGTAAGATTAATACCTGATAGATGGATACCCGTTTCACCTGTTCACCCTTTAACCTGCTTTAAAGCGTCCGTCAGTTAGACAAAATAATCAAGTTTCAAATTTCTATATATTTTTCACGAATTAATTACAAATAATGAAATATTCTTTAGAAGAAAAAAAATTTATAGAAATTTGAAACTTGATTATTTTGTCTAACTGACGGACGCTTTAAAGCAGGTTAAAGGGTGAACAGGTGAAACGGGTATCCATCTATCAGGTATTAATCTTACGGTAGACGAACATTTTCCGAATTTAAAACTGAAGAAAAAAGGCGTTTTTGAATTAAAAATCCAACATTTTAGATCAAAATTTATATGAGAAATCGGATAAGCTCATTAAATATACGGCATCCCATTTAAAAAAATATCAAAGTGACCCCTAGTACTTTTGTTTGATGTTCAATTGTTTTTTGCTGAATATATTCGAATTCGCGGGAGAAAATGACTTAAGATGGCTATTTAAGTTTTTTTATAAAAGTACAGGAAAAGTCAAAAAATCGCCTTGTCTAGTCTTGGTTGGATAACCCTGTACAGTTTTTGTCTGAGCAATAGCTTATTTCCAGAAGCTTGGAAAAAAGGAGTAGTCACCACTATACCAAAACCAGAGCTTGGTCACTCAAGAGCCGAGAACTACCGTCCTATTACATTTTTACCTGTAATGGGAAAAAGCTTTGAAAAAATTATTCGTAATAGAATAACCAAAAACGTAGAACATAAAATGCCTAAACCCTCTCAGTATTCTAATATCAAACACCCAATCCGCAGACATAATGAGACTTAGCAGTACATCAGTTTTTTTTTGTATATAAAAAAGGCATTTGACAGCGTCTAGCATAAAGGCATTCTCTTTAAATTGTATCAACTTTAATGTCCAACCTATTTAATCTGGATTGTCGAGCTTTTTTTGGAAAACTTCAAAAATGTTGTTAAAGTAAATGGGAGTTTCTTCAATACCTTTTCTTATGAATAGGGAGCTCCTCAGGGCTCATCACTATCACCCCTCTTTTATATAATGTATTTTGTTTAGACATATTTCCAGAGATAAATTATGTTCTGCTGTAAATACCGTATCTAATACAATTTGCCGATGATACTTCAATGATTATTGCTCATCATAAAAATGCAGCAAAAGTAGTGCAAGCACTACAAATTGCCCTTAATACGGTTATAACGTGGTTTCAGATATATGGAGATTGAAAATGCACCCAGGGAAACAAAATTACACATATTAAATATTTGGGCATCTACTTTGATCAGAAACTGAATTTTAAACAACACCTAATACTTATAAAGAGGAAGATGATAACCAGAAGTAAACATTTAATTTTACTTATAAAAATGGAAGAATTAATTTAATATTACTTCTCATATAATATATAAAATGTTGGCTCGACCAATGATGCGGTATGGACAAATAATTTTAAGCTCTTGTAGAAGACCTGCTGTTAATATCATAGAAATAACCCAAAGAACAATACACCCAGCCAATCCACTGCACAACCCATCTAATGAATGCCTATATGAAAGAACAAAAGTTGAACCATTTATCCAGCGATTCCACAGACTTACTGAAAGACTTACCAGCAAGTGACCGAATTTCTATAATAGAGCCATTCATTATGAACTTTCCAAATCAGTACACCAGAAAAAGACAATTCCCAGAAAGGACAGTTTTTGAGTTACTGACCTTTTCTTTTTTTTCCTTTTTCTTTTGTACTTAACACTCAATATCACTATTAAAAAAATATTTTTTGTAATTTACTATTTTTAATGTAGATTAAAGACTGAAAGAACTAGGTTCATAGTTTTTTGGACTTCTGTATAATATAGATGTTAACAATATTTCTATGTTTTGTATCGTGTGACAAATTTCCTTCTTCCCATTAGCTAGAAGCCTGAACGACCAAGGTCAGCCAGTTAAAAAATCGTCATGTTGGAACTACGAACGGGAGCGGTGGTGGCTTTTATCAATGCATACGTTATTTCCCTTTAGGTTAAATTGCGATGGGGACAGTGACGAAAAGTTTTATGAATACAAACCAACCTAAACTTGATAGAATTAAAAGCTAAGACATCGTTTTGACCAATAATTTTTGATATCTCAATATTTAATACTAGTCAGGTTTTTTGCAACTCTGGCAAAACTAGCCTTTTAAATTTCAGTTATGTTTTCTAGTTAAGTGAGTTGTATGTCCGGTTGTACAAACAAGGCTTAAGGTGGGTTTAAATAAATAAATAAATAAATAACGTCTTTATTTCAGAAAAAGAAATACAGTAAGAATGGCGAGATTTAACATTAGTTAAGTAACCTTAAGCTAGCTTATACTGTTGTTCAATTATGGCTTAAGAGTCCATCACGGTAACCCCTGACCGGCACGCAACCGACCATACAGCAATGTAAATTAAATGGGGTTTCTTGCGCTCAGCTGTCAACGAATTTCGAGAAAACTGGTAAATTATTTAGCTTTGGTTAAAAGGATATTGAAAGGCAACTCTATTTGCTAAATTAACCATGTTGCAGATTTTTCTATTTGGCTTTCGTTTTCGAAATCTATGCGGTAATATATTTATCGCTGTTAGAATTTCAACTTTACGCATGATTTTCTCCACAAAGTACCTACTTAATAAAGAATCTGCAACATTTTTTTTTATGATACGGCACAGCACTGCAGGATAAATCCTTTATGGCGCTCTGGGAGCGGTGCGTGTGCGCAGGAAACGATTCACGTTGGTCTTGAATCTTTGAAGATTATAGTCGTTGGGGAACACGATCTCGGGGAGGTCGTTCCAGAGTGATGACGTTCTCCAGATAAAAGGATTTTGAAACAGTGTCGTTCGAGGGGCACTAAGCTGAACCACGTACTGGTGGGCTGCAGTGGCTCGTCGTGTATTTCTACCATGCACCGCTCTGGGTGGTATCAAGCGGGCAACCTCAGTTGAACACTTGCCATGAAAATATTTGTTAGCAATCTCAGGGTATGTTTAGGAGCAGAGCCCCAAATATGCGAACAGTACTCCAGCGATGGTCGAATTTGGGCTTTATAGAGCATCAAAAGTTGTTGGGGTGTATAGAGGTTCTTTGTTCGGAAAAGTACTCCAAGCTTCTGCGAGGCTGCCTTAGCAATGGCCGCAACGTGGCTATGCCAAGACATATGACTATCCAAATTAATGCCCAATAAATGAATTGATGAAGCCAAGGGAATCGAGTGTCCCGCCATAACTATATCCGGTTCTTCAACATTTTAGAAAAAACTGCCGCCTGGGTCTTTTTAGCATTAAATTCTACTTGGTTACTGTCACCCCAATACAGAATTTCTTCCAGGTCTTTGTTGAGATGTGAGACCTCTTGCTGCCTATAGAGATGTGCATTAGCAGCCGATGTCCGAGCATCCAAAGTAAAAGATGAAACGAGTGTGCTGTCATCAGCGAAGCTATATATAGGATTTTTATTTTTTTTTCCAAAAGATCGTTAATGTAGAGTAAGAAAAGGGTGGGCGACAATATAGAACCTTGAGGGACTCCGGCGTTGATGTTAAATGTGTCTGAAAGAAATCCGTCCATCGCCACTCGCAGAGAACGGTCTTTAAGAAAGCTCGACAGCCATGAGCAAAATTGAACCGGCATTCCGTATGCTCTCACTTTAGTTAGGAGCCCCTCATGCCATACTCGGTCAAAAGCCTTGGAAATGTCCAGTGCTACCGCCCGGGACTCTCCATGATGTTCTATTGCGTTGTTCCAAACATGAGTAACATAAGCGAGGTCTCCTGTTGATCTAGACTTACGAAATCCATACTGGCGGTCACTAATAATGTTGAAGCCTTCCAGGTTTTTTAATAATTTTTCGTTGATAGCCTTCTCCATAACTTTGGATATAACCGAAAGCAATGCGACTTGACGATAGTTGTTTGGCAAGGTCTTCTTGCCTTTTTTGGGTATGGGCTGGACACGCGCAGTTTTCCAGCAAGAAGGAAATATTCATTTTTTGTAGGATAAGTTAAAAAGCCTACAAAATACCGGTGTCAGTTCGTCAGCGCATGTCTTAATTACAATGACTGGAATATCGTCAGGACCAGAAGCCTTTTTAGTGTCAAAACTCCTCAAGATTCGTTTAATATGGCGGTGGCGAAAAACAATCTCAGGCATTCTCGATTCTACAGGGGGAATGTTCGGTGGAGTACTTTCCTGAAAATTTACCGTTGAATGTGAAGAGAATAGTTCCGCCAGTAGGTTTGCTTTCTCCTGTACTTAGGTCGCAATGGTGCCATCAGAACGTGTTAGAGGTGGAATGGTTGACTTGGTAAAGTTCTGACTGACGGCCTTAGCTACCGACCAAAATGATCTTGAGCCGTTAGGACATTCAAGAAGTCTGTCTTTGATCCTCTGGTTGTGTGCTTCTTTGCTTTGGTTTATCGTTTGCTTGCAGTGGTTTCGAGCGTTAACAAAGATGGTACGATTTTCGGCTGTAGGATTTGTACGTCATTGTCGGTAGAAATAATTTTTTGATTTAACAGCTCGTTCGCAATTTTTGGTAAACCAAGGCTTGCCGTTAGAAGGGCACTTTTTTGAGAAAGGAATGAAGGCTTCCATGCCAGTAAGGATAACCTCCGATATTTCTGTTGCACAGATGGATGGATCATCAGAGGTAAAACAAACGTCCCGCCAAGGAAACGTTCGAAAATGGTCCCTTAGGTCATCCCACTTAGCTGATGTATAATGCCATACCTTGCGTGGTTTAGGAGGCTCTTCGGCACTAATTGGTAGTGTGTTCAGTGCCGAAATAAGGTTGTGGTCAGACGTTCCTAGCGGCGGCTTCACGGTGACAGTGTACAAGTCGGGGTTTGAAGTTAAGAAAAGATCCAACAAACTAGCAAAATCACCATCTCTGTCTGGAATCCGAGTTGGTTCACGCACCAGCTGGGTGAGGCCAGAGCTGATGGCAAAGGATTCGGCTTCACGACCTTGTTCGTCGGTCATGTTTAAGTATTTGAGCCAGTTGACATTATCAACGTTGAAGTCGCCAAGGATGACAACTTCGGAATTGGGATGGTGGATTTGCAAAAAGTCGATAGTATTAGCAAGAGAGGAGAACAAGTCTCTATAATGAGTATCACTTGGCGGCCGGTAAAGGCAGCAGATGAATTTAGTAATTCTCTGCGTTTATATTTTAAACCGCATTACATCAAAGTCGTTAGGCTCGAGTGTCTCCTCTCGTTGACAAGAAATATCACTCCGGACAAAGAGACAAATGCCAAAATTTCGCCTAAATCGGTGATGGAAGTCGTACCCAGGATATAAATAGCTGACCGTATTAATCGATGATCTGACTTTGGTTTCGGTTAGTGCAAGTACATGAGGCTTGGTAGATTGTAGATGTTGATGGACTGCATTGATGTTCGTGTTCAGTCCTCTTATATTACAGAAGTCAATTTGGAAGCTGCTAATCTCGGGTCTTTTAACAACTCCAGTTTTCACACCATTTCCATTTAGAATATTGTTCGAAGGACCCGCATGGCTACTGGACATGGTGGATGATTGGACAATTTCGCTTGATAAGGCGCCAGGACCCGCCCCCACCCGGAGATCCGATCGGGGGCGTTTTTAACTCCGGAATATATTGATCTTGGAACCATCATCATAGCATTTTTTGTATATTTCCCACCCTGGAAACCGGAGACATCGGCACAGTGACGAAACGTTAGCTCAAAGAGCAACTTCACGCCACCTAAGCCGATGCGATGGTATTTCACCGGGCGATGTCGGGTGAGCCAACATCTACCATCATATTAAATTTAGCAAATAGAGTTGCCTTTCAATATCTTAAAGAAAGCTAAATAATTTACCAGTTTTCTCGAAATTCGTTAAGAGCTGACCTCAAGAAACCCCATTTAATTTGCATTGCTCTATGGTCGGTTGCGTGCCGGTCAGGGGTTGCCGTGATGGACTCTTAAGGCAAGTTTTAGAAGCAAATAACCTGAAAAGTCAAGTTTGACGTTTATGATAAAAAGTTGAAATTTAAAATGAATTTAAATTATTTCGAAAATATTACTGATAATGAGGAGTTTTCAGAATTACTTGTGGTAGTAGGTCGGTGCTCTAGTCCAACGTTGCCAATTTGGGCACTCAGCTTTAATCAAGAAAGCCAAGTTTAATTAAACTAAGTTTGTATGTACAGGGTTATCCAACCAAGACTGGACAAGGCGATTTTTTGACTTTTCCTGTACTTTTATAAAAAATTTGAAATAGCCATCTTAAGTCATTTTCTCCCGCGAATTCGAATATCTTCAGCAAAAAACAATTGAACATCAAACAAAAGTACTAGGGGTCACTTTGATATTTTTTTAAATGGGATGCCGTATTTTTAATGAGCTTATCCGATTTCTCATATAAATTTTGATCTAAAATGTTGGATTTTTAATTCAAAAACGCCTTTTTTCTTCAGTTTTAAATTCGGAAAATGTTCGTCTACCGTAAGATTAATACCTGATAGATGGATACCCGTTTCACCTGTTCACCCTTTAACCTGCTTTAAAGCGTCCGTCAGTTAGACAAAATAATAAAGTTTCAATTTTCTAGATATTTTTCACGAATTAATTACAAATTTAGTAGTTTTTGCAAATCTATTATTGCTTACGTATAAAAAAAGTATGACATATTAGAAAAAACTATAAACTAAAGTGAATAACTTTAATCTCAATAATATAATTGTTCTATGTGTCCTCCATTATTTTCAAAACATGACCGATGCCCCCTTTTCAATCTCTCCAAAGAATCTCTTACAATATTTTGGTCCTGGTTAAGTCTATTAATTTCATTTATAATTTTTTGCTGAATGTCCTCCAGACTTCTGTTGGGTCGTTGATAAACTACATTTTTTAAATGACCCCATAAAAATGTATCCATTGGCGTGATATCGGGGCTATGTGGTGGCCAATGAATTGTTCCGTTACGGCCAATCCACTGATTGTAACGCTCGTTTAGGTATGTTACCACTTCTCGAACTGCATGAGGCGGAGCACCATCCTGCTGCCAAATGATATTGTTGTAGGCTTGCAATGGCAACCTTTCCAAGAAATCCTCGATATCGTTATGAAGAAAATGGAGGTATCTTTGGCCTGTTAAAGAGCCACGATAAAATAGTGGTCCAATAATTCGATTTTCTAACATCCCACACCAAACATTAAGTGAGCTCCAACCTTGAAACTTTATCATTTCATATCTATGAGGGTTAACTGCTGCCCAGTATCTTGTATTTTTCCGATTGTATACCCCCGATGTTGTAAATGACGGTTCGTCACTCCATAGAATTTTATTATATAAATTATAATCTTCGTCTTGCTCTCTCATCAGCATTGAAGCAACAAATCGAAATCGCAGTTCTTTTTGAAGCTGTGTTAAGTATTGAACGGGAAGGATGCAATATGGTTTTAGACCACATTTTTTTAAAGTTCTGTGAACTGTTCCATAGCTTACTCTCCGGAGCCCTGGACCATACCTTACTTCTCGTACCGCTTGCGGAATAGAACTCTTCGGATTTATAGTAAAATATTGAACAATAGCTCGATCCCTTATATTCCGTCTTTTCATCTTTCTTGGCTTATCTTTCAATGTCTTAACTTTCTTCAAATAGGGTCTTAATTCTGAGAATTGTATCCACTGAAATGTGTCTCTGGAAACTCTCAAAAAATGTTCTTTGTGTTTGTCGAGCATTCTCTCCACTTTTGTAATATAATTTTATTACATTTAGCCGTTCTTCTAAAGAATATTTCATTATTTGTAATTAATTCGTGAAAAATATATAGAAATTTGAAACTTGATTATTTTGTCTAACTGACGGACGCTTTAAAGCAGGTTAAAGGGTGAACAGGTGAAACGGGTATCCATCTATCAGGTATTAATCTTACGGTAGACGAACATTTTCCGAATTTAAAACTGAAGAAAAAAGGCGTTTTTGAATTAAAAATCCAACATTTTAGATCAAAATTTATATGAGAAATCGGATAAGCTTATTAAAAATACGGCATCCCATTTAAAAAAATATCAAAGTGACCCCTAGTACTTTTGTTTGATGTTCAATTGTTTTTTGCTGAAGATATTCGAATTCGCGGGAGAAAATGACTTAAGATGGCTATTTCAGTTTTTTTATAAAAGTACAGGAAAAGTCAAAAAATCGCCTTGTCTAGTCTTGGTTGGATAACCCTGTACAACGCTCGATGAATTTAAGTGGCGGTTTATGACGCACCTCAACTCTGGCTTAAGCGTGAATGGTACAACCGGGCATTAAAGTATAATTTACGACTCGCTGAGAGGTTTTGGTGGCAATAAGTATTCGTAAAAATCACTAAAGAATTTCCAGACTTTCAATAATCATCTTAATTAGTTTCCATTATATAAAATTAAGTATAACACTCAAGTTCGCCTCTGAAACTTATTAGCTTACCTTTTTACATTTGTTCATGTCTTAACTTGACAAGAACCTCACTAACTTGATATCCAGTTCAACTATTTCAAATATCTGTCGACACATTGGTGTGATATGAATCTCATAGATGGTAGGCTACTACTACTATGATCATGTGACTTGCTAAGCTAGACAATGGTATTTAGCTTCTTTTTCTTCATAGTGATACTGTTCAATAGATCTTTAAAATGGGTTTCGGAATTAAATCTTTATTTGTTTAAAAATTAATTGTCCTTGTCCATAAAATTTTGATATTGTGCTTATCGCATATTATTAAGGCCTAGGTAGAAGCCAGTCTCTTGGGTGTTTGTAAGGTTTATAAGAAGACACACTGCAGACATCCAGACCGAACTGATGTTAATCAATGGATAATGGTACCAATTTTCATTGATACCGACTTAATGAGAAGTAAATAATCAACTGACACTTAATTTGTTTTGTTAAAGATGTATCCTCCAGGGACAATGTATGCAGCAGCAGCTGCTGGATATCCGACGTATTTGGGCTATCCCACTTACGCACCGATGCAGTATTATCCTTCTTTAGGTGCTTATTCATATGCAATGCAGCCAACAGCACAGTTAAGACCTACTATTATGATACCAGTAAGTTCACAATAGTTTTTTTTTCATATGGAGTATTTTAACGTGTATAACTATAAGTCGACTATAAGTTAAAGGTAGAATATTTTTTTTTTTGGAGTAATTTGTAGGGTAGTTGGGGCATGGGCATGTTATTATAATAATTTATACTTATACATAAAAAAAAATAATCAAGAGTTTAAGTGCAAAGACATTGGTTCATGAATGGGGTTTTACGTCAGGGAATCCCTTTGACATCTTTTCGTTCTTCAAGTACTTTTTAGGTATTTTCGCATAAAGTAAGTACAAAGAGTATGAGCAAATTAATACATTTTTTATGCATTTTATTAAAATGCCTGGTCCCCTAATAAAGTTACAAAAATGTAAGGACTATAACTACATTCATTGCTATAATAATTGAATTTAAATTTAGGCATTTGGTGAAGCGCGCGCAATTTAGTCGTAACGTCACTATACGTATCAGAAGCAAGGCCACAATAATAGTGCCCAACCTGATTCAAAACACGATAAGTTGGTCGTAATAGGAAGTTGTGGGTTTAATGTTCACTGAAACTAGTATACCGGGCGGCGTAATTCCGAACCCCGGATAATTTCAGAGCAACCTTGTTCTGAAATAAACTTGGGTTTGCTATTTAATAATTCCGTTTATCGTCTTCCAAACCCCAGCGCGGTGCGGACAAGGCGCGCTCGGTATTGCGTGGGGGTTTGCATGTCTGTACGCGCTGTACGACTTTTCAAATGCCAATGCAGTATAGAGTAAACGTTAGATAAACGATTGTTTTTCTTTGGAACAAAAGGTCAGGTTAGTTTTTTTAGAGCCTCTTTTCCGATAGTTTCTTAATATTTTCAAATAATTTTTGTAGATTTAGAGTAAAAAATTTAATTTTGCAACAGCGCCAAAGGTCATGATTAAGAATATTGCCTGTACTTGGCTTCCCCTGTACAGTTTGATTATATACTTTTTTTGCAATTAAGAATATTCACACAAAATTTCAGCAAAATCCGCCAATATAAAAAAAATATATTCAGAGCCAAATTAGGTTCCAAATAAATTTGGCCCACAGTGTACACTAAAAAATGATTTTTAAATATCATTTAAGATTACTTATCAATCATAGTTTTGTTTACCTTCGTTATATGTTTCCTTTCGTTCTTTTGTATCCACCATGTTGATTTTGATTTTTTAATATTTTGTATCTTAAAAATAGGATAATCTGTAGTTAATATCACAATATATTGTTTTACTTTTATGCCATTTTATTAGACAGCAGATAATATTATGAACGGCGCCGACGCCGTTCTGAATTGCACTTGGGTTTGTAGTATCATGAGCACATTTAAGTTGTCCAAAATACAGTCCGTCATAGACTAGTGTATTCTCTGTAATGCTCTGTATAGTTGGGGTCAAGCAAATATTTGACGCGTGACACTTCCATATTGTCATGGGTGTCAAATACGGCAGGCCACTCATATTATAAAAGTTACCAATGACTAATTTATCTTATAATAATTACCACTCACTCGAAGTATTCGTATCTTTATCCTTTTATATGACTAAAAAGAGATATACATAAACCGAGTTATCATATGGGCTTCAGATCCGCATTTTATTTATTCCAAAACGAGTGATGTCGTCGTCTTGTTGACATTCTGTATTTGGTTTTGGATTTTGAGTATCATTACAATGCACAGAATTTATCAAAACAAATTTATTTATATTATAATTCATATTCTTAGACCAATTTCCCAGCAATCATTTTCTGCAAAGGTTTGTAAATAACAATATTCGTCAGTCCGGCCCTGACTAAGTATCAGCTGTAATAAAGTTGGTGAAATCGAAATAACTAGTATTGGACAAATATGACAAGATGGAAGTGTCACGCGTCAAATATTTGCTTGACTCCAACTATTTATATCACACGTGGATTTGGAGTAAGTATTTTTCATTTGCGTTGTACAAACCAGAATTGAGTACAGAATATTTAACGTTATGTGACACTCTGTATTGCACTGTGGTTCGGAATTACGCTACCGGTCGACAATGAAATCGTTAGACAGAACCCCCACTTCATTTCCATTTGATATAGGAATTTGAAATTTTAATAGTAAATATGGGTTTCGAGAGTTTAGGGATAAGCAAATCTTCCAATAAAAATATTATGAATATGGCCGCATATATTAAATGACACACTATGTATTTTTTTAGATTTAGAGAGGTCTAAATTATCTTTTAAATCACAAGTTTTCATTTGTTTTAAGTATGGCTTCGTACGATATATTATACAAATTTGACTCGTGAAATTATAGAAAACACGCTACAGTAATCGTGGTTTAAAATTTCACACCTTTTTTAGCCAATCAGAAGTTTGTTTTTTGTTTCGCTGCCATGGCAGCCCACAAAAAGTATGCCATGTGACAGCATTAGAAAAGTCTTAAAAATACATACTTATAAAATAAGCTATCAATTATTTCTGTAGTGGAAGTCATATTCAAGATATGCTATTTTTGCAACTACCTGCAGGAGCTAGATTTTTAAAAATTGGTAACAAACTGCTGGTTCAAAAAATCCAAAAAAAATTTGTTTAGGGTATTATTTTACCTCACATACACTACTTATAGTATTTTACACCTTACCGCTGAATACACTTAAGTCTACAAAACCGCTAGACCCAAATAGAATCCCCACCTGTTTCAGAATGGCTACGATGCAGGCGCTCGTTTCGACGGTCTCGGGCAGCAGGTGCTCCCACCTGCGCCGCCCGGTGTTCCTCCATCTGCGGCGCAGCTCGCCGCCATGGCCGGACATCAAGTTGCACTTGGACAAAAAAAGAATACCTTCCTGGCCGGCGGGTCGGAGGGAGGGTATACGTTTTGGTAGTTAAGTAATAATTTAGTTCTAGGTGAAAGATAATGTAATGTCTTTTGTTTGAAAGTCGATGCTTTTAATCGAGAAAAGTTGGACTGAGCTGTAGTGGAATGTTACAGGTTAGTATGGGTTACTGGCGAGGTGGTGTGACGACGCGCCAGTGATTTTAAATAACGGCGCAGTCACACAATCTTAATTAGTTCAGATCTGAATTTTGCGGCTAAATTTAACAAGCTAACCTCTATTTTATGATCTGTTTTTTTTTGAAATGAGATTAATGTAAGGATCTTTTGTCAGTTTGTTATGCTAACTTTTAATATTCCATTCTGCTGAAAGTGTTATTTCTTAAAGTACTGTTAGAATTTTGGGAGAGGAAGTAAGATTCGATCAATGAGTCGCAGCAGTTGTCAAGTTTTTAGGATGGTGTTTGTGCCATAATTACTAGCGTAGAGAAAAATCAGTAAGTTTCATTTTTGAGATAAAATATTAGAGTTTTTACATTAGAAGGAGTTAACGTTAACAGCAGCGTTCCTTCTTCAGACTGATCAAGCAACATTTATTCTAGAATAAAAACTCAACTAATCAGAGTTTTATTAGAATAATTATTGTTTTTAGTTTAGAATTGTAGCTTGTTACATCTTACAACAGTATTTTTAGAAATATACACTAATGTTTTTGTTTGGTATAAATGAAACCGACAAGAGTTTGCATTATTTCCAGATTCCAGTTATGTCCAATAATGGTTTTGGGAAGATTTACATGTTTTTATCTGTTGTCAATCGCCATACACGTCTTTATTAAAGCGGCAAGCTAATACCTAAATCTAGAAGTGCATCCGTCTAATAAATAATTAGAGAATATCATTTGCCATAATATGGTATTAGATTGGCTATTTAATAATATAAAAAAAATTTAAGGGCATGTTTACACAATAAGGCAACTTGAAACGTTTCATTTATCTAAACAAAAAATAAGGGAGGTTTGTTAGTTGCCACAAGGTAGATTACAATTATTTTTTCAGCATTTGTTTTATGATTTGGACAGTCTGTTGGTTGTAGTATTTTAAACTACTCAAAAAATTTTGTTACCTAATATTGATATTTTTAATTTTTGTGTGCACTCGTTAAATACCTATACATCTTGTCACCTAATATTTAGTTGGCTTTCACACGAAAGTAGCATGGTACATTACGCGACGTGCTACCTGGGAGAAGAAAATATGCTGCTTGTTTTAAAATGTATATTACCAAACAGATACTTCTTCATTGATTAAATTGTTCTTCTTCTGACATCTCATAGTAATAATAAATAAAAACTGAACAACAAAAAATGAACTCCACAACAATGCACATACGTCCAAGTCAAGTCGCAAAGTAGCAAAACTATACTGCTTAAAACAAGCAGCATAATTATTTTCTTCTCCCAGGCAACATGTAGCATGCGGCATGGGCCTTGAAAATTCTTTAGTCAGTTATACCTGATGGAAATTTTAACTAGCAAATAATCAAATTTTGACTTGACCATTTCCAACAATTTCAAGAGGCTAAAATATACTTTATATTTTGACTTGGTAATTTTTGGCAGTATGTTTTACAAAACAAACAAATCTGCACCTCTTGTAAAGTCAGGCCTGACCTGCTGGGGGCAATTTGATTTTTAAGCAATAGTAAAGGAACCTATGGTACTTTGGTATCACTCTTGTGGCAGAAAGTCGCTATTTTATGTCCACTGGCGTAGCCAAACTAGGGCGAAATCTTTTGGAGACGACATATGTGTTTAAATTTAATTGTTACAATATTTATACCTAACTACTGTTATTAGATTTGTTCAAAAATAAAATGAAACCACTTTGTCCCTCCCCATGGCTACGCCACTGTTCATCTCATATGTCAAGATGGTGGGAGACGGGCACTGTATACGTGACTAAAACCAATGAACTTAATCTCAAGTCCATAAACAAATCCCTTCAACAATTTACATTGTGGCAATAAGTAAAAATAAAAAAAAAACTATAATAATAACGAAAAGTAATATTATTTAACTATAAGGTGAGACTACACACTTTTACCAGAATTATTTATTAATAATAAAAATAATGTGAACTCTTCAATATTTGATGTGCATCAAACTATAAACTGGGCTCGGGAAGTGTTTGATATTAGGGGCGCAAGTGTAATTTAGCGAAAATTACTAAAATACCTATGAAAACCGGGTCTGATAGAAAATGATGCAGTTCACATGTTGTTCAGTTTATTTAGGATATAAATATAATATACATGACAGTCGCCTACTTTTTTAGAGCGACTCAATCTTTATATTTGAGGTTATTATTTATTATTATTTTTGGATTGTTGATTTTTAGCGATTGTAGAGAAATAAAGCTGTTTTTTGTTACGTGAATGGTACAAAAAAGAACTCTGACACTGGTCTTGTTATTTAGGCTTTTAAAAACCTTTCCATTATTTATTCTGGCCATACATACGTTAGATCCCCGATCCCGATATACAAGGTGTTTCTTAAGGAACAAGAAATATAACAAAAGTAAGTAAGAAATTGTAGTACAAAATCCTACCTCACAATATTACAAAATTTTTCTGGGGGAATTCAATACATCATCGGTGGCAGACTTATTATAGAACATATTAATTATATTTATATAAGACCCACACGAAAAGAGCTTATTACATAACCATTTTAGCCTGTTTGCGTTATGCAATATACTATATTATCGTACTGAGTGATGTAATGAACTTATTACATTACTCATTTTTAATCAAACTATGATTTTTTTGTTCCGTCAGTCACTGTCATTTTTTGTGTAATGCCACTTTCATAATATAAAAATCATTTTGACTACATAAAAAAAACAAAATTCTGGGTCTTATATAAAATGTTGTATATCACACGTACGGTAAGGCTCATTACAGCACTCGTGTGGTTACTACGACCTCGTCGTAGCCATATTCCCCACTCGTTACTGTCATGAAGCTCAAACCGTACTAGTAATATAAACAACTATTTCATTGTCAAGTAAGAAAAACCCCGCCAGCTAAGTTTGTAATGGCGGCCGGCGTCATTCTTGCCAACCTGTGATTTAAAAGTTCCTCCGGACATCGGCAATCGCTGCGTTGATTCCAGGGCCACTTGCACTAAAATTAACTTTAAGTTCTTAGTTAAGAATAACCTAAATCCTAAGTTAACCTTAAAATATTCCGTTTTGCACCAACTAGCTTTTAATATATTTAATAAAAATGTAAAACTTGCCGTGTATTTTTCATTCATTCATGGAAACGTGAATTTCAATTTAAACAGTTGAGTAGGTACGGCATCGCGTTTTTAGTCTAGGAATTTTTAAAGTTATAGGTAGTTTCGCCCGCTTTTAAATCCTTTGCTGTAGAACAAGTTAATATGTTTCTTTAGCAAAATATAACTCGCAGACCCTACCGAACTTGGATGGAGTAAAATTTTCTCTGTGAATAGCTCTTACCCATCATGGTTGATAAATCCGTTGGAAAACGAAATGCGTATACCTTCTGTCCATAACTATAATTTCTCCGACATCCCAGCACACAATTAACAGGATTGCGGCATATTAAGTATCAGTGAAGTACCGGTATCGGTAAAACACCGCAACACAAAGGGAAGAAGTTATTGCTTCATTCACTCTCACGCACTACAAAATAACGGCGAGTCCACGTACACCTCACTGTGTCTACGCCTTGCGACTCTAGTCGTATTCTCGGTGTTATTGGCCGCGCTATAAAATATATATGCGAGTGTTTTCGCCAGCGGCGAAACTACATCCACCGCACAGTTCCGTTATGGGACTTAATTCAATGCATAAAAATGACAGGTAATGGGCGGACCTTAAATATGCGCAACAAAAGAGTTTTTCTAACCTAAACTTTTTTTTTTAATTTCGTTTCTTAAGCAGGGTCCACACTTGATATAACATGTAGCATAAACATTGTCATATATAACAATGTTAATGCTAGATGTTGAAATAACTGAGTTTCGTCCACACTTAAGTTAGTGAGAATGAACTCGTCGAGTGAAAAATAAGCGCTGCTTGCTGCAGCGGCGTGCGTTATCATTTTTGAGAACGAAAATGAAAAGAAGAAAAGGCGAAAAAGAAGATTTTGGATTCGTCCTACCCTGAGGTCAAGAAACATATACAGTGTGGCCCAAATTGGGCCTACATGTATGGGGATCTTGGAAACTATAGAAGATAGAGAAACGGTTAAATGGGGAAAGTTTTTGACAATTATATTTCTAACTGAAAACCGTTTAGTACGCGGCCCTATCTTTTTTGGTTTTTGAAATATGTTGCAAAAACCAAAAAGATGTATTTTCGAAAATATGCTGTAGATTTCTTATTACTCACTATTTTGGCAATCTGTAAAAACATTTTTAAAGCAACTTTTTAAGTAGATTTCAGTTCTGCAATTTAATTTTGAACACGACGTTTCAGTTATTTTATACCATCATCAGGTTCCTTTTTTCTTATGGGCGCCATATTGTATTTTATACTTAAAAGGTAGCTTATGACGTCCGCTTTTCAACGATGTATTATTTGTTGGAAAATAAATGAAATTGACTTGAAAAATAAAGAAAATTAATTTTCGCAACACGTCAAATTTGACACATTGTAACACATATTTGCGGCAGTAATCAAGTATTCACTAAGCAACTGTTCTTCGTCATCTGAAAAGATTTGGGAATTTCCATGATGCCTCTCGAAACTGAAACTTGCTTTTTGCTCTTCATCGACACTCTTATATTTTGTTTTTTGTAACATATCTGTGTAATGCGGATTTGGTAACCTTATATTGACCAGCAGCATCTCTGATTTTAATATTTTCATTCATTACAGCTAACACAGCTTGCTTCATCTTGGCTGCATTTTGTATGTGCGTTTGCTTACTGTCTTTATGAGATTTGTTAGTTTTCCT
This sequence comes from Polydrusus tereticollis, assembly GCA_963920685.1. NCBI lineage: Eukaryota > Metazoa > Arthropoda > Insecta > Coleoptera > Curculionidae > Polydrusus > Polydrusus tereticollis. Next base: position 115,307,811 of record OY987326.1, read on the forward strand.
AACCCTTTTTTTGTTATCCATTTTCTGCAATCAAAAAGAAACACCTGTTATCTATGCTCTTATAAGTAGGACCAAAGTAACCGTAACTTAACCATATTACCATACGTAAATCATACGTAATGTATTTTATTAAAAATAAAATTTAGCATTATACCTAGTCAAACCATAAAACATTATTTAAATGTAATACAATTGTTTGATCAAAATAATTACTGTCAATTGCAGTCCCACTATGCACAATTCAATTAATTTGCCATTATAAACAGTAGGGTTTATAGTGGGACAGTCCCAGTATGCACCCCATAATTGTGTCCCAATATACAACCCTAGACCTTTTTTAGGTTATGAATTTATGTTGCCAACAGAAACGTAAACATGACCAATATTAATCTCTGCTTACCTTGTAAACACTTTAGGCGGTATGTAGAGAAATTTTCACATATATCTTTTAGTAAATAACGCCGATATTCGACTCGATATCGACACGAAATTAGAAACTTTGCTTCTGAGAAATTAGATGCTCGCCGGTTTCAGACAAACTAAACAATTTGCTGATAATATTTTTAACTGATAATAGAGGGCAGTACACGTAAATGTCACTCTAATTAATTCGAATTTTTCCTTAACTTATTTTGCGGGAAATTTGAATTGTCCCAGTATGCAACCTGTCCCAGTATACAACAGTCTCCCCTACATCTTTTTGGTTTTTTCAACATATTTCAAAAACCAAAAAAGATAGGGCCGCGTACTAAACGGTTTTCAGTTAGAAATATAATTGTCAAAAACTTTCCCCATTTAACCGTTTCTCTATCTTCTATAGTTTCCAAGATCCCCATACATGTAGGCCCAATTTGGGCCACACTGTATAGTGGAAGTAATCTTTTACATGATCTTAAAAGAGACGATAGTGGTGCTTTAAATCGTGGCCTAGCATTTAGGGGAAGCTTTCAAAATTTTTGTAGAATCAGTGATACAGATTTTGAATATCTATTAACCCTAATTGGTCCAAATATACATAGAATGGACACACGATTCAGAGATGCAGTACCCATCGTGGAACGTCTGGCAGTGACTTTACGGTTTTTGGCTACCGGAGACTCCTATTATCAAAGCTTGATGTACCTGTTTAAAATTTCTAAACAATTAATATCACTAATTGTGCCTGAAGTTTGTGATGCAATTGTAGAAGGATTAAAGGAATTAATAAAGGTAAATGATAATTAAAAGTTATTCTTCATATTCTTAGAATTTTATTAAAAAAAATTTCTTTTAGTTACCTATATAAGTGCGGATGAATGGCACGTTATTGCTCAAGATTTCTATAATCAATGGAATTTTCCTCATTGTCTCGGTTCAATGGATGGCAAACATGTCACGTTACAAGCTCCTTTTGCAAGTGGAACTGAATACTTTAATTACAAAGGCTTTTTTAGCATTGTTCTTTTTGGAGTAGTGGATGCAAATTATTGCTTTACTTTTATGAATGTTGGATGCCAAGGGCGGATTTCAGACGGCGGTGTTTATGCAAATATAAGTTTGGCAACATTAATTGAACAAAATGCACTCAACATACCTGAAGCCTGTTCACTTCCAGGAAGAACATTACCCGTACCTTACTTGTTTCTAGGGGATGATGCGTTCCCTTTAAAAGAACATATCCTAAAACCATACCCAGGTCTTCAAAATGGAGGCTCAGGAGAACGAATTTTTAATTATCGTCTGAGTCGCGCTCGAAGAGTAGTCGAAAATGCCTTTGGAATTTTGTCGTCCGTATTTAGGGCATTAAGAAAACCACTACTTCTGGAGCCAAATAAAGCTACAAAAGTCGTGTTAACTTGCTTATACTTGCACAATTTTCTGAGGAGAAGCTCTACATCAAAGAATATCTATACACCTCCCGGAACGTTCGACACAGAGGATTCTGAGAAAGGTAGGTATACTTATTCCCGGACAATGGAGAAAAAATTAGGGAAATTTTTCATCATTACTTCCCTTACGCAATGCACCGCGTCGAGCGGCAGCCATTGCTCACGAGATAAGTGAATTTCGAGATTTTTTTCTAACAGAGCAAGGAAAAGTTTCATGGCAAGATAAGTACTGAGTCGTGTGTCATTGAGATTTAAGTCTGTAAATGTTGTTGCAGAAATGAACTGTTTATCTCTATTTTTAAAAGTTTTATTTATTGAAATACTTAAATTTTACATAGTTATAGGTTTAAAAAGTACACTTTATTCGTTAAGATCATTAAAGGTTTGAAAATAGTTTTTAACAGTATTTACCAGTTCACTGTTTGATGATGGATTAGGCTGAGTTTCAGCAAAAGAAGATGAAGTTGTAAGTTGGGAAAGGGAAGGCTGGGTTTGATTAAAAGGGGATGGTGGTTGGGAAAATTGGTTTGGAAAAGAGGATACGGACTTGGAAGGTGATGGTGGAGAAAATGGATATTGAACAGTAGATGATGAATTAGATGTGGATGGATTTGAATACACATGCGTTGACGGAGAAAATGCAGAAAACTGATTTTGCGGTATATGAATTGAAAGCGGTACTTCATGCTGTACTGCGAACGCTCTTGTTTGGCTTTTAGAAGTAAATGATCTATCTGAAGCATAATATTATCTCTAGCATATTCGTCTAGTTTCCGTATTTTAGCTGCCACTACCTCTCCAAAAGCGTCGTATTCATCTCGTTTATTTATATTTTGTTGAAGGGACGGACGTAAGTACTGCATAGGCTTCTTCTGATCTTTTACTTGAAGTAGTTACACGTGTTGATCGCTTTTTTATAGCTGCATTTTCTTGTGAAATCGATGCTGATCCTTAAATTAGAAAAATTATAGAAAATATACACAAAAAATTAATAATAAAATTTTGTTTAAAAAAAAAAGCTTTTATTTAAATGCTGTAAAAAGAAGAAAATATACTTTAAATTGAATGAAACCCATCAATTTATTAAATTACACAATTTATATGATATAAAAGCTTGTCACGAGATTTACTTGTGTAGATGTACCCATTTACCTATTTTATAAACTACATACCTACTTAATACATAATATGTACATACTTGTTTATCTACACAAGTAAATCTCGTGACAAGCTTTTATATCATATAAATTGTGTAATTTATAAGTATGATATAAAATTTTATTTACCTGCACCAGTGAAGCCTTCTCTCACATTCCCTTCTTCGATTTCGATTTCATTTGAAGGAGCATCAGACTCCTCTGTTTCACGATCCTTTAAGTATAAAAATCAAATAAGTGGCTATTTTATTTAACTTTATTATCTCGACTTACCTTCTCATTTACAATAATGCCTGATTCGATTGTTTCCCGTGGCATATTTTTGTCTTTGAGAAACATTAGCAATTTAGAAGCAAACCATTTCGAGGTATATATTTCGTCCGAACCTGCTCCAGATTTCTGGAGAGATTTCCATTTTTTTCCTCCCTTTGAAACTGGCCTACTAAACAACGCATCTTTTTTTCAACTTCGGTTTTTTTCCATATTCATGACTTCAGAAATTCTCATCCACGCATCATGTTTTTTGTTTTTTAATTTAAACAATGGACTACGGGTGTCCCATAATTCTACACTTTCTCTGTATAATTCTATTAGTTTCGAAATATTTTCTTTATTCCACTAATCATTTTCTAACTCCATTTTGTACAGAAAATAAGGAAAACTACACGACCGTCACTGATGTTTACCATACGTTTCCTAACAGAAAAAACCGCATATTGCAAGTCTAGACGTGTTAGTTGCTATATGTTAGAATAACATTTTGTTGTACGGTTTTCTTTGATCTTTACCGACAAAAGATGGATAGCATGTAGCAAGTTATATAGCAGGAAATTTTGCTATATTTCATCATACAATCTCTAACATGCTATATAACTTGGCTATATATATAGCAGCGTTATATAGCAAGTGTGGACCTTGCTTTACACAAAAGTTAAGTTCTTTGCTTTACACTTTTTTACAGGGGTTTGTCACCAAAATACGAGAGTAGGGCAGCAAGCAATTTGTAGACCAATCGGAGGGCGGAAGGGTTTGACATATCTGCTAGTAACTTGGTTTTCTTATTTTAAATTAAGATTTCATTAATAATCTCCGCTAATCGAATATTTTTAATAAGTTTTAGTGATTTCATTGGATATGTAATTAATTTAACTTCATACTATCATCATTTTCGGTTAAAATCTTACAAAAACATTAAAAAGCTAGTGTTCTTTTTTTGCAACACTGATTTATTTTATGACAATAATGACAGTTTACTTCTTATCTAGTCTTCTTACACGTTTGTGTTTTTTTTCCACGACTTTTCTGTATAAAGTGTGTTTAATTTGATCATGGAATCAATTAGTGATTCTTTTTGGTAAGTTTATAGTAATATCTAAGTCCTTACTTTATTTTTTCATGCGCAAGTTCCTTCTTGGGGTATTTTTTAGCTGAAACTTTGCTCTCGACCATGCTTTGCGATTGATGATTTTTGAAAGTATATTTATTGAAAGTAATATACTATAAAGTAGGAATTTCAGAAGATATATTTTTAAACTGGATAGAAATTATCACAAACTGTTCACATCTGCTTATTAAGCGAGCAGCTTGTGTATTCCCACCAAACATATGTCTTTTGAAATCCAACTGCAATGTTAGAGTCCAATCAAATCAAAACTAAAATTTATTTAAGAATTATAATATATTCAAATATTCCCGCGCATTTTTTTAGTCGGTATGTCTGATTTCTATAATGCCATCATCACAGTATCGGTAAAATATAATTTTTCCACTACTAACCTATAACATCGCCATTATTGACCAATTATTAACGTTGGAAATCGTTTTTCTCTACCCTATAAGTTATTATTGACCATGGTCAATAATAAGGCATTGATAGTATATTATTAACCAAGGTTTAGACAGCCATCATTATTGCCCGAGCGGCGAGTTTAAATCACGAGGAGCGAAGCGACGAGGGATTTAAGACGCGAGGGCTATAATAAGCTGTCTAAACCGTGGTTAATATATTATTTTTTCCACTACTACAAACTTTTATATGAGATTTATCTTTATAGTATTAATAATTATAAAAAATTATAGGTAGGTATAAGTATATTTTTTAATCAAGTTACCTGCGCTTTGGAATTGGCAAAATATTTTGTTGTTTTGTCAGGTGGCTTTGTCAATGTCAATTTGTGTTCATTTGTGTCATCAGATTTCACGAGTTTTGCGTTTTTTTAAAAAATGAGGGAAGAAAATGTTAGTGATAATATTATGTGTACACCTCCCGAATTAAGGATGGAAGCAGAAAAAATGTTGATTGTATCGATATTTTACAATATCAAGTAATCTAATATGTATTGATAATTATCTGGTTGCCTAACCACAATGAATTGATGTTGTAGAATTAAAAAATCAAGTTACCTGCGTTCAAACAAAATTCGGTTAAGGTCAAAGATCGGTCAATAATGGATTTCAATGGCTTATTATTGACCATGGTCAATAATGACTTATAAGGTAGAGAAAAACGATTTCTAGCGTTAATAATCGGTCAATAATGGCGATGTTATAGGTTAGTAGTGGAAAAAATCCATTATTGACCGATCTTCAAAAATTTGAACGCAGGTAACTTGATTTTTTGATTCTACAACATGAATTCATAAACATCATTTCTTGTGGTTAGGCAACCAGATAATTATCAATACATATTAAACGCTTGATATTGTAAAATATCGATACAATCAACATTTTTTCTGCTTCCATCCTTAATTCTGGAAGTGTACACATAATAATATCACTAACATTTTCGTCGCTTATTTAAAAAAAAAAAACGGAAAACTCGTGAAATCTGATGACATTAATAATGAACAAAAATTGACATTAACAAAGCAACCTGACAAAACAACAAAATATTTTGCCAATTCCAAAGCGCAGGTAACTTGATTAAAAAATATACTTATAAGTACCTACCTATAATTTTTTACAATTATTAATACTATAAAGATAAATGTCTTATAAAAGTTTGTAGTAGTGGAAAAAATATTATATTAACCACGGTTTAGACAGCTTATAGCCCTCGCGTCTTAAATCACAAACTTGCCGCTCGGGCAATAATGTTGGCTGTCTAAACCTTGGTTAATAATATACTATTATTTTGCCGGTGGTTTAGTTATACATATAGTAGGTTCATAGATGGCCTATGTTTCGAAACTAACATTGTTGTAACATGTCTCTAAACCTTTATCTGTGCTCTTTTGCTTGCACGAGACCATAGAATAGGAAGGGACACTTATTTCTATGCACGAGACACTTTGTTTTATGGTGGAGCAGGGGCGTGTCACTAAAATGCGAGAGTAGGGCAACAAGCAATTTGTGGGCCAGTTCATATCAGGGGTGCGGGAGGGTTTGACATATCTTCTAGTAACTTTTAACTTTTTAGATATTCTAAATAAATATGTTTTAATCATATTTTCTTTAATTATGATAATTTAGTAGACTTCAATAATGCCATCATGACATTATCGGTGAAATATAATTCTATTTTGCCGGTGTGTAGTCATACAGTTGGTTCATAGATGGCCCATGTTGTAACACTTTTAACATTTCTCTAACCCTTTATTGTTCTGTGTGGCGGAGTACCAGTGCCAAAGACATTTGTCTTTGACCAGTGCCATCAGGATCTGGATGAGGCAGTAACTTAAAAGAAGTAAGTACAGGGGTTACTGATTATAAATGGACCGCCCATTTATATCAGTAATTTGACGAATCACGTGAAAAATGTAAATATAAAAGTTGCAGTTTTTTTGTGGTGTTACGCAAAAAACAATTGAGCATCACATTTATGACAAATGACACAAATATGTTAGTTTTTAATTGTATATATTGTTTTTAGTTTTATAAAACTTTTAATTATCTTTTCAGCTATATCTAGTTTTATGATGTTTTTGTGTAAAACAAAGGAGAAAAAAGCGTTTATAAATTTTGATAAAGTTGGCCATGCCACGCATTGCAAACTAAAAATGACGTCTGTTTATATAAGAAATTGGGACGTTACTTTATAACCAGGCTAGGATAACTTAATTAAATGGTGAAGATCGTTCCTCGTTCGTTTAGTTTTTCAACCAGACGATGATGGCGCTATTGTAGGGATTTTGTTTTATAACGTTGTTCATATCCTAACGTTGGTAGCGGCAAAACATGTACTTACCTATTTAGAATGAGCGTGGGGAACGTTCTCTATCTTTCTCTCTCTGAGTTCAACCGCACCAGCTAAGGTGCGATAAAGATAAAAATATGACTTATATGCGCTGATCCATAATAAAAATATCTTCCAAAGTCGGACTCAAGCGACATTGACATTTTAAAATTAAATTTTTAAACGAAGCGCCGCGACGTATAAGATTATTAAGTTTATTCTGGTAAAATGGTGATTTATTGTAGCGTTCCCGGATGTAAAGTACAAAGCGGGAAACGTGTGAAAATGCACAGGTTTCCAAAAAGCGACCCGGTAAGTTTTTTGTTGTTTTAACGAAGTAATAAAAAGGGTGAATCGTGAAGAGCCAAAAAGGCACCTTGCGCCTATATATCTCAAAAAAAATCTATGCAGGACACCTTTTGATCCTGAATAATCATACACATCTTATATACTGATTTTCTTAGAGTTTAGACAGTTTTACGATCTTAGTATAATGTCCGTGTATTTTTAGACGCATAAACTTTGGGTAAATGCTATTCAAAATCTATTACTCTGTTATATAGACAAGATTGGCATTCAAAAAACTTATAGAGTTTGTCACACACATTTTGGATATGACCAAAAAATTGAGCATGGCAGAAGAGGATCCTATTTAAAGCTGCATGAACGCTGTTCCTATGTTAATTCTTTACAGCACAATCCTAGGGAAAACTTGGATTGTTATTATATTAATTTATGTAAATATCTAATATTAATAAAGCTTGTCGCCATATCAGAAACGTTATTACAACTTCCTTTTAATCTCCCAAAATATATTGACTTTAATTCAAAAGGTTCACTTTTCTAACTTTTCCATCAGAGTTAGAAGCGCGAAAATTCGAATTCAAAGTTGTAAATTTTAAATTTTCATGCGTGGCGCCGACTCCCCACCCCTCGCCCACAGTGCTACATTTAGTTCTTCAACCAGACACGAATGGCGCTTTAAGGGAACCAATTTAGTATGTTAAGTCGCCTATCTATCCCTACCATAAGCGCATCTCCTTTGTCTATGACTTATAACTTATAACAATTAACGAGCTTCTTCGATAGTGAAAAAATTTAATTTAGTAAAATTAATTTTACAAACAAAACTTGCTCAATAATTGCATTATTTTGTTCAATACATTTTCTGTATGTTAATTTCTGGCTTTCTATGGGAGCTAAAATAATGCCTAGGCCATTATTTTCTATATTCAAGAATTCACGAATTCAATTTCCTGAAATAAGTGTTTTTGTTTATTTTATTATTTAAATGGCCCTATAAAAACATATCTAATAATGTTAAATCTGAGCTATTTGGCTGCCACCTAAATGTACCATATCTGCTGCCAATTCATAAAAGAAAAGTTTCATTGAGAAAGGCAGTTATTGCTACAATGTTGTGTGGTGCTCGTACAGGACGTCCTGCTGGCATCATTTCATTTTGTATCCAATTTTCGATTACCGCCCTTATCGTTACCAAGTATAGTTCGCCATTTAGGTTTCAATCAAAGAATGTTGGTCCAATGGCTCTATTGTTTAAAAATACACATCAAACCTTTAGGCACTGCCGCATGATTGATAGAATGTTTAATTTCTCGAATTGCTCAAGAATTTTCGTTGGCCCAAAAATGCGTTTCTTCTATTAAAAACTTTGGCTGTCGAAAATGATGACTCATTCGACCAACAAATTTTATTAAATTATGTAAAGTATTTAGAATCTATGGTATGATTTTTGAATTTTAAACCAAACTGCAGCGTGGACGTGGGATCGCGATGGCTTGAAAATCAAATTTCTTTGATTGTAACAAGTTGTAGGTATAGCAGGTTTTGTTTCGTAGGAATGAATGCTGAAAAATAAATAAGTGCAATTTAAACACGTCCTCGCTTGTGGGATCAACATTCAAGACGGTACCTACCATAACCGAGATTTTTGCGGTAGATTACCTATACAGAGTGACAAAAAAATCGCGCTTAATGCCTGTAACTTTTCAATTACCTTGTATACGAAAAAGTGACCTTCATGAAAGTTGTTCAGTAATTTATTCCCCACATTTCTACCTGCATGAATTTTTTCTGTCATTTCTGGTTTGGTTGCCATAGAGACCAACTTACTTTTTTCAAATGGAACACCTTGCATATGATTGCATTTTGGATTCTACTGCGAAAATTCTGAATTTTTTGTATTTCAAATTTTCACCTATCTGCAAGCGTTTCCGAGATAATGACAGCTCAAAAATAAAAAAACTTCCTAATTTCCTATAATATTATTCTTACCTAATACCCACCAGTTGAGTTAAGGTGTTTTCATGACAGCGACCTAAGAGGTGTCAATTTTGAGTTCCTATTTAACTTTCTGTTGTCTGATTTCTAATTTGTTTACACTATGGTTCATCTGAATGAGAAACATCGAGTTGAAATTTTAATAATGAGCGGTTACGGAATTATGAAGAGATCGCAAGATCAGGTTTGTCAACTTTTCAATGAATTATATCCAAATAGGCCTCCAATAAATCAGTCAAGGGTGTGTCGAGTAGTAAAGAAATTTCGAGAAATAGGCAGTGTTAGGGAAGCCGCTAGATCAGGTCGCCCTAAAACAGCAACCGGGGGAGACAAAGCTTTGGATATCATGCTCTCAATACAATCATCCAAGCCAATGGCAATGGATTTTAATGTATCTCATCAGTCAGTGAAAAATTTGTTTAAGCAGGAGAAGTTGCATTCCTACAAGATAAAGTTGGTGCACGAGTTAAACGAGGACGATTTTGATAGAAGAGCTGAATTTTGTGAGCTGATGATGAAAAGATGCAATAACGATAATAACTTCGCAACAAATATAAATTAAATTGCATTGTTAATAGACACAATCATCGTTATTGGTATGCTGAAAATACTCACTAGTTCCAGAAAGGTCATACTCCGAGCCCCCATAGATGGTAATTTGAATGGCGAAAAATATCTAGACCTCGTCAGGATTCACATAATTCTTTTTTGTAGAATGGTTTAACTGGGTGTAAATAATGGCATAAACGAACAAGTATGGTTCCAGCAAGACGGAGCACCTGCGCATTTCTAGGACGTTGGATATGCAGAAGAGGTGCTATTGACTGGCCAGCGCGATCCCCGGACTTAACCCCGCTCGACTTCTTTTTGTGGGGACACTTAAAGAACAAAGTCTACGTTAACCGTCCAAATGACTTAGAATCTTTAAAAGTCAGAATTAGTGCTGAAATTCGGGCCATTCCAGACGACTTTTGACGTTACAAGATATTTCACCTACAAATAAATAAACACCTGACCGTACTACTGATGAGATATCGATTGGAGGAAAAATAAACGAGCCTTTAGGTGTTGGGCTCTTGAAAATAAAATCCCGCACACAGCAGTCGACCAACTATTGGGAGTATTGTTAACAGGTGGTTTAACTGATCTGCCCAGGGACAGTAGAACTCGTCTGCAGACGTCGAAAACAGTGGTAATTAAGCAGATGGGCACTGGAGAATTTTGGTACTATGGAATAAAAGAATGTTTACAGAATATGCTATTTGATATTGACCAGTCCATTGAAGTGCATCTAAATTTTCAGGTAGATGGTGTGGTGAACGGCATTTTTAAAATATTATAACTATATAAAACTCGGGAAAACTTTCGGTCATTTTAGAAATAAAGAATTTATTTTTATTATCAATCAAATTAAAAAGAAAATAATAATTTTATTAAATTTATATTCAGTGCGAGGGGTCTTTAAAAAACAAAAAATATTTTATTTAAAATAAGTTTTGGGAAAAAATATTAAAAATTAAAATTATTACAAAATAACATAAGAAAACTTTTTGAAAAATTTTAAAGTTAAATTGGACAAGTTTTACCAGAATAAGTTAAAATAAAGTAAAGAGAATTAAAATATCTTAAATATTTTCGGATAAATTAAATAAATAAAATTTATAATTTAATCATCAACAAAAGTGTTATTAGAATTCAGCCAACTTTAAAATATTTTTATAAAAAGTTCAAGAAAATTAAAATGAGTTAAAAATATTTGGAAAACTCACGTTTGAAAAATAAAATAATCCAATATGGGGTTTATTAACCGATCACAAATAAGTAAAAAAACAGAATAAATTAAAATTAAATAAAATTTTAATTTATTTTCCACTTCACTGTTTATTTCCGACTAGTTATTTGACCTAGCAAAAGGTACCGTCCGAGAGAAACTGATGAAATTAAGCGCTGCTAAAGTTTAAATAATCTCTCCCACCTCGGAGATGACGCGCTAGTACGATTTCTGATTGGTCAAAACTCTAACTTAAGCTAGTTTTATCTGGATAAATCGCGGAATGGGGACGGATCACGTTGGTGTCAACAAGTAACACCTGCATAGCATCTGCTGCTCGGCTGCAACTGTTTTCTAATAACTGTCAAATAAATTAAGATAATTGCCTTTGTAAAGAAGCCGAAATATTTTGTTTTTCTCGTACCGAAAAAGGGATTCCAGAAACTGGAACACTTGTGTAAACATCTGCGAGCATTTTCAGGTGTTGTTTTAATCAATTTTCCCCTATAGATAGGTGGGATTGCTAGAGGAATAGTTACTTAGTTCATTTTTAACCGTCGTAATACGTAAATACCTACAAAGTTAGTACCGTCGTTCGTTGAAAGTTGCCGTGCTGTTACTCAAGTGTAGTGGTGAAAAGTTCAGTTCGGAAGTTGAAAGTGCGTTGATCCGAAGTCACACGGAGATAGTATAGCATCGTCGTGGCGGCAGAACCCTTTACTTATTGACTTGGCACGGTAACGCGAAAAGTTTAATTGAATAAAGCGTAAAGTGAGCGCATTTCTAAAAGTAAGTGTCGATGTTAGGATTATATGTAATTTAAGAGGTAAGTGAAAGATTTGTTTGTGAATTTAAATTTTAGTGTTGGTGGCTCCGATTGAAATTTAATATTATAATAAATAAGTGAAAATAATAGTGACTTTGTCGTTTTACTGCTAAAAATTAGAAGTAAACTCATTTGATTTACGATTAAATATTGCTCCCTTTAAAAGAAAAATATAAACTACTTTGATTTAACTATAATTTGGACGTATTTGGTATATCACACTGGTACTGCGAACCCCGTTGAGGATTTTTGTCGCCGCCTTGAAGGAATGAGGTCATAAAACAATAAGTACCCATTTGAAGATAGAAGGTGGGCGCTACAATGGTTTACCTATCAATGCAAGCTCGAAACACCAGTTTTGGCCAATTTCAATGATAATTCACCTCACTTTTATTGAACCAATCAAAACGCTCATTTTCATAGCAACCACCTTGGTAACGGTCGTCTTACCCGATAAGACTACCGATAGCTCGAAAAGACGCTTTCGAAAAGACGCTTGTAGCTTTTTTACTTAAATAAAAAATTAGTAACACCTTTAACTTGTATATTTACCTTTATCAAACGGCCTTCATTTTTATGTTCAGTAAATTATCCAATAAAATACACCTCTAGAGGCGGTTTCTTATCTTCATACCTTCGTTTTTCACTCGAAACTCGATTTTCCAAGAAAATTTTCACTCAATGTAATTTTTACTTATAATCAAAGATAAGACCCTCGAGCTAAAGCTCTCGGGATCATATCAGATTATAAGTAAAAATTACATTTCGTAAAAATTTGTCAGAAAATCGATTTCTTGTTAAAAACATCGGTATTACCGATAATTCACCTCACTTTTATTGAACCAATCAAAACGCTCATTTTCATAGCAACCACCTTGGTAACGGTCGTCTTACCCGATAAGACTACCGCTAGCTCAAAAAGACGCTTTCGAAAAGACGCTTGTAGCTTTTTTACTTAAATAAAAAATTACTAACACCTCTAACTTGTATATTTACCTTTATCAGACGGCCTTCATTTTTATGTTCAGTAAATTATCCAATAAAATACACCTCTAGAGGCGGTTTCTTATCTTCATACCTTCGTTTTTCACTCGAAACTCGATTTTCCAAGAAAATTGTCAGAAAATCGATTTCTTGTTAAAAACATCGGCATTACCGATAAGACGCCTCCTCTATCGGTATATTACCGTTGATAAGACGCCTCCTCTATCGGTATATTACTGTTGAAAATTGCCCCGTTGCTAAACATTCCACCACAAAGTTGTAGCAATTTACTATGGTACAAGTAGGTAAGCCTCCCAGTCACATTTCACAAAACAGATAATAAGCCGGCAAATCAATGAAAAAAACAATAAAAATTAAATGTTAACGGCCTACGGCAACCGGCAACAGCTGTTAAAAGTCAAAAAGTAACATATTGTTACGGACTGCGAAGTCCTGATGTATTTCTAAATAAAAATGTTTCAAATAAGATACCTAAATCAATGAAAAAGAATCCATATTATCAAAGTAACATAATACAAGTTTATCTTCTCAAAAGGTTATTAGCATCACGTTATTCGCCTGCCACAAGCGTCAGAAAAAAATGGCAATTACCATATCAGTGCGCATATCTCTCCACGCCCACAAAATATTTCTAACAGCTAAAGACAACCCAGAATCCTACTATTTCAAAATATATTAAATTTTCATTGGATAAATCAAACCACCAAAAAGTTCAAGTATTCTAATGCCTTTCCACAAAAAATGAGATCATCTCGAACCAAGGTTACTCAACTCTGAAATAGAAGCCTAAAACGGAAGACGGTCATAAAAATTAATCGTTTTACATAAAATTTTATTAGATTTCACATTAAATTCTTAGAAAAGAACGCGTAACTGATGATCGCATATCACATAAATCAAGTAGCACGGACACTTCAATCCACCTCTTGAAGGCGGAGTTCGACTTAAAAATTTCCATTACTTACTCGGATGGGATGGTCAAGATTCCCATTTTACACCTACGCAAATTTAGAAAAGATATAAAAACGCTAACTCGCCTAGAAAAAGACACTCCAGTAAACTTCAGTACAATACACTTCAGTTCAGTTCAGAAGAAGTCGGTGCAGTTCAAAGTAGAAAGTTCAGTTCAGTGCAGTTCAGTTCCCTACAAAATAATTGAAAAACAAAGAAAAACCTATCTACGTCACACAGTACAGTCAAAGTATCAAAAAGTAAGAGACAGTTTTATTATATTCCTAAAACATTTCCACATAGTTATATCCAAGTATAGTGTCGCGACCTAAGTCTAAATTAGTAAAAAGTAAAAACGTACACCGCTTCTCGCAAAAGTTTAGTAACCAAGTCCCCGAGAGAACGATTCTAAATATTCTTTTTATATCGGTTAAGACCCCGGGTTAACCAAATAAATTAAAGTTAGAATTACAATATTTTAAAAACAGTTTAATTACCAAAAACATACTCAGTTCGAGGTTAGTATTTATAGGGAAGCTCTTCTCATAAACTTTCACTGAAAAATAAACTTAAACATTCGCAAGCGAAACTTCTCTAAACCTTCAGCAAATTCTTAGAAAAAGGGATTCTTTACGTAAAAGTAGAGCTAAACGACCTATATTTCAGCTCTAAACGTTCAAGTGCGGGTTAATAACCGAGCTGTACAGAGCAAATAAACAAAGAAACATCGAGTGTGAGAGATAAATGCTAGGTTACATAATTGTGATTTACTGTTGTAAGTAAAAGTTGAATTAACCCATTTTTTTTATGCATATCTCGATTTGAACCATATTTTCTAATTATTGTATTTTTGTCAGTGACTTTGATAATTCCTGAAATCTGCCATATTTAACATTGTGATTTGCTGTTACCATAATTTCTCTCGACTTAGATTGGAAATAGAATATTTTTGAAAACCTTTTTGTAGAGTTTTTACTTATCCCAAGGAACCCGATTAACAATTAATGCTTTACCGTATACCACGCCTTGCAAACCGCTCCCTTTCGTTGCCTGCTAATACCACCAACCCGCGGGGTATCACAATATGACAGCGGGTCGGTCACGAAGGTGATTTCTTTACCAACAAGTCGGTTAAAATCAACTGTTATTGTTAAGTGTATTTTTTTGCACAGCTGGTCGGCGGCAGTCTAGTTTACGTAGCATTTATGACCGAAGTCTGAAGTGAGTAGAATGTTATTACAAATATGTTAACTTGCCGCGACTCCTGGTCCAAAGTGGAAATGTTTTAGGAATTCTTCCAACTACGCCATTTTTCAAACCTTATAGGGAGATAATTCGGTAGCCATTTGTTAAAATTGCTGTTTCTTCTTATTATTTTGGTGTTTTTTTTTTAAGAAAACGCAAGATAATGCTTTTAATGGTTACTAATTATGTGAAATAAATGACTGGTTTACTGTTTTTACGAAAAATATAATACAAAAAAAAATTAACACATTCCGAATAAATAGGTACTAATATTTTATTAATTATTACTTTTTGAGAGGCCCTTTCCGTTTTTAAAGCTAATACATCCATTTTTATCAATAAAATTACTTCCGTTTGGTTTTTCAATCCATAGATCACTTATATTATTTTCGAATAATATAAAATATCTACATACCTACCTACGCGGTTTGCTTTCTAGTCATCTATTTCTTTTGAACGTAAGACAATTGAGCATTATCCAATCTTAGTTATTTTATTTTTACTAAAGAAATACCAACAAAACTTTAGTACAGTACTAGTACTAAGGCTTACTATTCAATTGATGAATTTTTGAATGATGTCTTCTGATTTAATGATGTGATAAGTTGTTTGTGTTGTTTACTATCTTTCCTTTAATTGTTTTTTAATTTTTCTGCCGGGCCTGTTCTGAATGACGTCGTGATTTGTTTAACCGGCACTGCATTGGGTGGGTATTATCATAAAAAGTATTATTGTTATTGAGTTGTTGTCTGTGACTGCAATTTTTTATTACTGATATAACCGTCTTTACTTTTCCTGATTTGGGGTACACCTGACACTTGCATTTTTAGTGAGAACTCTTTGGGTGGGGGGGGGGAGGGCTTTTAATTCTTTCATCCTCATTTTTTTTTTTTAATATCTTTTTGTTTGTGTAATGCTGAGATTTTTAATTGTTGACGTTGTTGGTTATCATAGTATTTATAGTGTAATTGTACCTTTATTTTGTATCATTTATTTACTGTTTCTTCTAGACTTTGTCAACGAAAGTTTACTTTTTAGACAATAAAGCATATTTTGATTGATTGATTGAAAAATGTAGCACGCCCGACTTCCGTCGACTAGATCTGTCGGAAATCGTGAATATGGCCAACGTCAACTCGACTCCAAATTTGGTTACGGCAAGTGAACTATCAAGTTGGATCCGACGTCGTTCCAACCCATATTTGATTGACCTCATTGGTGCAAAAAAGGGTCGTAGCGTCGACGGACCGACGTTGTATACCAACGTCGTGGTCGCTTACAACAACGTTGTAACAACGTCGGATTGTTGCTTGGGGTATACGAGGTAATTCAAAAGTTACGGGCATTATGCGCGACTTTTTTGCCACTCTGTATATGTATACAGAATATAGAATAGCTGCAGAATTAAAGTCATAAAGTAAGTAAAATAAGTATTTTTTTTATAAACTGTTCTGTATTTTAATTTGCTTTATTATGGGTGAAATAATAAGGTTATGTTAACTTAATAAAATTAGGCACATATTTTTTATAACCACGTTTCGAATTTATACTAAATAACACTCTGTAGTAACAAGAGGAATGCAAATACGCTACTATACTACAACCAATGGGAACACTCAAATTTTTAGAGCGAACGATAATTGTAGAATAAAACCTAGGATATCATAGCACAGCATCGTATAGCATGCAGTGCGAGCAGGGGCGGCTTAAGGCCCGGGCGACTGCCCAGGGGGGGCGCCAAAAGTTCAAACAATAGTGTTTTCATTACAACAATAATTACGTAGTATTAAATACTTTTACCTGTTACGGTGGTCGAAATTAATTACCGTGTGATCGTGCGAAGAGTCACTGTTTTGTTTGGGAATATCCACTGCGCTCGCATCTTCGCCAGAAATATCTAGATGGAAGTTGCTTGAGAGGCCTGGCCGCTGCATGGGTATATATAAACAGCTGAAGCGCGCGTCTTCGGCGTCTTGGCAAGTTAATGTTTTAAGATATAACGGTACGAAAAGTGTGATCAATAATTATAATTTGTTGTGTTACTTGTGTTAGTGTATAAATAAAGTAGTTTATTGTGGTGTGTCGAGCGTTCACATCCCTACAGGCTACAGGATTTTTTTTTAAATTGTTATTTACTTTATTCGAGACGCGATATTTGTCGTTTGTGGCAATTACCAATTTGTCTGAAATAAAGAAGCATTCTGGTTCATTTTATCGAAAGCGAAAGTTACAAAGAGCTGTAGAAAAACAAGCGACTGCAATGAAAAAATTTATTTGTAGTGGAAGCGCCATTCCTCATGTCTCAACAACACGTCATCATTTGTATCCGATTCGCCTCAGGTAGGTGCCTACGCAAATATTAATAATAATAATTTATACATAACTTAAACAGCAATCAGTAGCAACGTTTAGAATAGTCTCCGCTGTATGGTATTTTTAGGAGGATGTTGATGGCATATCACAATCGTGTAATACAAGTGTTCAGTTGAAAGAAAAACAAATCAGTGATGAGGAAAATGAATCACATTCTGATGATAAAAATCAAGAAAAAAATCATAGAAATGACAAACAGTTGAAGTCAGCAAATGATAATTATGATTATGAGATTCGCTGTAGTACATTACTGCATTTAATATCTTGCAGACGCCGACACCTCAACAGGAGTTCTTGGTCCCACACGATCCTGGAGCATGGCTGATACATATTAAATACAATATTCGTCAATTTTATTTTAACGTTGTCCAGAAAAATGTTCAAATATTGAGTTTTTCGTAAACAAGAACGGCCGCAGATTTACTGTAAACAATTATCGTAGGCGTATTCCTAATGGGGAAGACATTCTGCGCGTCTTGCTGATTTATTCAGATGTCGTTTTCTGTTTCTGCTGTTGCCTTTTTTTTATGTTTTATTCTGATTGAAAACATTTATCTGAACCTTATCAGAACATGAAAGACTCCGGGGCACATGAAAGCATTTCAGTCGTGGACAGCATTCAGTGGCGCAACCAGAAAATAATTTCAAGGGGGGGGGGGCTGGGAAAAAATAGCGGTGCAGGCGAAAAACTTTTGGGTGCCACGCCCTTTTTCAATGACGATGCTTGGTTTTCAAGTAAGAAAAATAAAAAAAAAAAACACAACAGAAAATCACAAAAACAGCCAGACTTGTTTCAATTTTTGTGTAATTTTACCTATCTTAGGTAGTGATGAGTTTATTTTTCTTATAAACAGGTAGTTAGACGACCCGAGCTACGCTCGCTCGGGGAGGGGGGGGGGGCTGCAGCCCGGTAGCCTCCCCCTTGGTTGTGCCACTAATCAGAAATGAAGTTGAACGCTGGAAAGAAGTGCTCAAGCGACTAGTTTTGATGATTGAGTTTCTTGGTTCACAGAATTTGGCGGTACGCGGTTAAACTGATATGCTCTACTCGAAAGATAATGGGAATTTGTGAAAACTGTTGAAGTATGTGGGGACGTTCGACCGTAGGAGTCATGCATGTTAAATGTTCTACAGGAAAACTCTTGACAGAGACCCTTTTGTCACAACTTGAAGATTTAAAATTACTTTTGACTAATATACGAGATCAAGGGTACGACAATGGGGTTGTGAGGGAAATATGCAGGAGTCCAAAACAGAATTTTAAGCATGAACCCACGGACATTTTTCGTCCTATGTAGTGCATATTCTCTCGACCTCTAGTTGTCCTTGATGCAGTTTTGTCATGCAGTGAAGAGGTTAGTATGTTCAACATTTTACAAAAAGGCATATAACTTCTTCTCTGCATCTACTTATAGATGGTCAGTGTTAAAAGAACATGTGCCATCGTTCACTTTAAAGCCCTTAAGCGACACCAGATGGGAAAGTCGTATTAATGCTGTAAATCCTTTTCGTTATCAAGCTAGAGAAATATACGATGCGTTACTTAATATATCAGAAGACTAGAACTGATGCATATGGAAAGAACGCTGCTCTTGGAATGGCTCGTAAAATAAAAAAAAAAAACTTCAAGTTTGTTGCCTAATTAATTTGCACAAAATACTCTTCAGGATAAATCTTATTAGCCAACAAATTCAGAAAGAAAACAGAAATATTCCAACAGCAAGTCAGATGATGGAGAAAGTCCAATGTCATTTTAAGGAAATGCGAACTGATAAAGGTTGACGCAAAAGAAATTGCAGCTAATTTAGAAGATGAACAGACTTTTCACGCTTGAGTCTGTGATATATATACTCCGAGCTAGCAAAAACCAATAATCGATATCGCGATATCAGCAGGCACATAACAAAAAAATATAGAATGAAATTGCAGGAATTTTTTAGGGCGACTAATGATAACAAGATAAGAGCAGCGCAGAATAGAACGAAGGCTATGTGGAGGGTTATTAACGACATACAAAAAAAGAATGCAGGTAAGCATGACATAGAAGTTTTTGAGAATGATATCAGATTACCTGACGAGGAAGTGGCTGATAATTTCAACAATTTTTTTCTTTCGATTCCTGCAGACGATGACTACGAGACTGATTTTGTAGATAAGTATGTTCCCTATTCCACTAAGACTTTTTTCCTGGCACCAGTGTGTAATATGGAAGTAATGTCTCTAATTGCCAGACTAAAAAATTCTAATTCTGCGGGAAATGACAATGTTTCGAATAACTTGCTAAAGCAATGTTCTGTGCAGCTAAGCGATGTTATAACCTTTCTAATAAATCTTTCCTTCGCGACAGCTACTTTTCCTGATGGACTTAAAGCTGCGATTGTAATACCAATTTATAAAAAGGGCGATAGAAATGTTTATGCAAACTATCGTGGAATAAGTCTACTCACCAGTATTTCCAAGTTATTTGAGTTAGCCTTGAAGGATCAACTTTTTTCCTATTTTAAAAATAATAAATTGCTTTCCAACGCACAGCATGGTTTCGTGGCTAATAAAAGTACCGAAACGGCTCTATGCGATTTTCAAGCGACAATAGTAGAAGCCCTCGATAAGCGACGGTACGCAATGGGACTTTTTATTGACTTTAGCCGGGCTTTCGATATGGTGAGTCACCAGTTACTATTGTATAAGTTAACTCGTTATGGAATAAGAGGTATACCACTTGATTTCATAACTTCTTACCTGTCCGATCGATTTCAAACAGTTATAGTGAATGGTAAGTCAAGTCAGCGGTCAGTCATTAAAACCGGGGTACCGCAAGGTTCCGTTTTGGGGCCGCTACTTTATATTATTTATTCTAACGATTTGATATATTTTCTCAATAAGAGTTCACCTAGTGTCAAGACTATATGTTATGCCGATGACACAAACGTCCTTATCATCGAAGATGACCTAAATAATTTAAAAATCACAGCCGAAAAAGTCTACGATGGAGCAATAATCTGGTCAGACAAGAACAAACTTAGTTTAAATAGAAGCAAAACTAAGGCTTTAACTTTTTCCTGCTCTCGGCAGCAACAATATGGTATAACTTTATTCAATGAAAACTCCACTAATACTGTCACATCTTCAGAGAACGCCCCATTATTGGGAATTACTATAGACCAAAAACTTCAATGGCACACTCAGATTGAGAACATTTGCGTCAAGCTACGCCGGAATTGCTACGCACTACGCTTCATGTCTCAACACTGTGGCAGGGATGTTTTGTTGGCACTGTACTATGCGAGTATACACTCATGTATTCGATATGGGATACTGAACTGGGGGACATCTGCGGGTGTCAATCGCGTTTTCCTGCTTCAAAAATATGCTGTAAGGATTTTGGGTGGGTTGAGTTTTCGCGAGTCATGCAGAGAAACTTTTCAGGGTCTTGGTATTTTGACTGTGGCAGGTATTTATATCTTGGAAATTTGTTCTTTTGTTTACCTGAACAGGTCAACTTTTGAGTCCGTTCGTACGAATCATCGCTATGACACGAGAACGCGTGATTTATTACTCCCTGACCTGCATCGAACGGCTTTCTATCAGAGAAACATTGCGTTTGGTGGATGCAGGCTCTTTAATGCTTTGGATGATGGCATCAAATATTCTCCTAATATAAAAATTTTTAAACGTAGGCTTAAACAACGGCTTCTGAGTAAAAATTGTTACTCCGTTCAGGAATTTTTCTCGTGAGTGTTGACTCTGGTTGATTTCAAATATTTTGTTTTATGATATATGTATTAGCGACTTGTTGATATTGAATTTTATATATTAGATGTAAAGACTATACAGAGTTAAGATGTTGTTATTAATAAATGCCTCCTTACAAGAGTCTAGTTGTTTTATTTTAAAGATTGTTCTTATGCATCTTTTTTGTAGTATAAAAATCCTTCCACTGTCAACAGAGTTTCCCCAGAAAAATATTCCATATGTAACTCGAGACTGGACAAAAGCATGATATACCGACAGAGCCGCAGGGATGTTAATGTTATTGGCAATCACAGAGATGGCATAGCAATATCTCGCAACATCTCCAGCCAATAGATTCACGTGTGCCTTCCAGTCTAGCCGTTTATCAAGATTCACTCCCAGGAATGGCAAGCTTTCAGCTGAGTTAATTTCATTATCTAGAAATTTAATGTTAAGTTCCTGTTCTTTCCTAGCCCCGAAAGTTAAAAGCTTAGTTTTATTAATATTTAGGAGCAGATTGTTGGAAGTAAACCAGTCATTTAGATTATTTAGTGTTATTTCGATGTGATTCTTACACTAGTCTAGATTATCTGCCTTATATAGCACAGAGACATCATCCGCAAAGAGTACAAATTTGTTATTTATGACATTTACAATATCATTTGTGTATATTAAATACAAAAGGGGGCCTAGGATTGAACCTTGTGGCACTCCCCTTTGTATAAGTTTGCTGTTGGACATTAACTTTACTCCCCTCTCATTAATGTCGATTACTCTCTGGGTTCTGTTTGAGAGGTATGACTCAAACAGCTGCAGCGAGATACCCCTTATACCATATCTATTCATTTTTTCCAGCAATATCTTATGGTCCACACTGTCGAAGGCCTTGGAGAGATCCAAACACAATGTTGCAGTTGCTTTTTTTTCATTTAATGATTGACTTATTGTTTTTAATGCTTCAAAAATCGCTGTTAATGTAGACTTGCCCTTACGAAAGCCATATTGTTGGTTTGCAAGAATTTGGTTTGCCTCAATAAAGCAAATAAGACGATCAAATAATATTTTCTCAAATATTTTATTAATGTTTGACAGCAAAGATATCGGTCTATAGTTGTTAAAATCATCTTTCTCCTTTTTTTTGTATATAGGTCTCACCAAAGCCTCCTTTAACAGCTCAGGATACACCCCATTTGAGAAGACTAAGTTTACTATGTGAGTAAGAGGTGATGTTATTAGTACAGCCACAGTTTTAATCAGTTTGACGGGAATCTCATCATATCCAACTGACTTTTTATTTTTTAAGTTTGTTATGTAGTCAAATACTTCCTGTTCTAATACTGGCTCTAGGAAGATACTGCTTTGATTTGTTTTGATTGAAGAGAATTGTATTGTTTTGTTTTTATTAATGACCGGGCACGCCGTAATAAAAAAATTGTTAAAATCATTTAGTAAATCATGTTCTTTTTTATTGGCAAATGAATTAAAAGTTGGAATGTTCTGAGTGCTATTACTGGTTAATTTTTTAATAAGAGACCATGTTGCTTTAGATTTGTTTTCTGAATTTATGATTATTGAGTGATTGTGCAGGATTTTAGCTTTTTTATTGATGTTTTTAATATTTTCGAATAGGCTTTATAATGTTGCTCAGAGATTATTCCCAGCAGATAATTTTCATATAGCTTACGTTTATTTTTACATGAAATTTTTATGCCATTGGTTATCCATGATCTTGACTGTTTACTGGTCTTGCAGCTCCTGAGAGGAAACACCATATCAATTCTCGACTTTATAGTATTAATAAAAGTGGTATATGCTTTGTTTACATCAGCTTCTGTCAACACGTCATGCCATGCACAATCCTGCAAACTCAGAAAAAATTGTTCACATTTGCTATTGGAGAATATTCTTTTCTGAACCCCTGCCATCTTCCCCTCTACAAGCGCAACATTCAAACCAATACACTGGGCTTTATGGTCAGAAAGGCCAGAGAAAATGACTTCATTATCATAGAATTGATCAAAATTGGTAAAAATATTGTCCAGCAGAGAGGCAGTAGTCTTTGTGACTCTTGTAGGTTGAAATATTCTTTGTTCAAAGTTAAAATTATAGAGAAGGTCCTTGAATTCCACTTTCTCATTACTTTCCAGCATAAAATTAACATTAAAATCTCCACAAATTACAATCTTAAAATCTAGGTATTTAATACATATAACATTAAGAATAGCTTCAAAACTAACCTGAACTAACCTGAATAAAGATAGTAAAATTACCCAAGCATGTTCTATATATTGACAAGACTAAAATTTTTGCTTTTTTATTTGATACACATGAGACTTCTAATTGACCTTCAATGCTGCATAGTTTGATCTCTTCTACTTCATAGAAGTCTTGTAAGTCTTCTCTTATGAGTATGCATGTTCCTCCATGTATCATACTTTCCCTGGAATAGCAGGACATCATTTTATAATGGTTCAGGACTATGAAATCGACCTCCTCTTCTTGCAGCCAGTGCTCAGTGAAACATATCAAATCAGGCAATGTGTCAATTGTATTTAAAAATAATTCAATGTCTAAGGTTTTGTTTCTCAGACACTGAATATTTTGGTGTAGTATTTTTATTGTTGATTTTTGTGTTCCCCGGGAACTCTCATCATTGATATGTGAGAGTTGTTGTGTCGGCCCCGTTCCTGAAGATTCCGAAAATGGTTATGGCCTTTAGGCAATAGACTTGGAGACATTATTTCTTCCTTCGCGCTTTGTGGAACTGCTAATCTAATTATAAATATAAAATATAAAATAAAATATAAAATATTGAAACATTACAAAAAAACCTCAACGTATATACAAGACATTTCCAAAAAAAAAAAATATTACTACTCCTCTGTGATATAGTTTGATTTTTGTAATTATTATTATCAATTATTATATAATATTTTTGTTTTTTAAAAAAAACTTTATGTTGAGATGTACCTAATATGTTTATATGTTATATTTTAGCTATTTTAAATTATTACTCTTGTAATTTTAACTTTACTTAGTTTTTAAGTCTTGTTACTTAAAAAGTTTTTTGTATAAATGGGCTACAGCCCGTGAATTATTAAATAAATAAATAAATATTTTACCGAAACCTAAAGCAGTAAGATTCTTCTGTTATTATGATTCTTAGCAAAAATATCAACAATTTTGTCGAGATTAATATTTTTAATGCGTTCTTTTTCAATACTTAAAATAGATACCGCTAGAATATTGTGTGATTTAGTAAATTAGTCGAATAGGTGCTGCTATTCGTAATTATATTGCAGTACATTGTAGGCTTTTTTCATGCGACTTTTGACATTACAGGGGGGGCCGGCTAAATTTCAGGAGGGGCCCGGGCCCTCTCTGCCCCCCCCCCTGGCGTCGCCACTGGACAGATGTTACCGAAGATATTGACTAATGCTTTAGGAGCATCGTTAGAAGCAGAAAATTATTTTTTAATGCAAGATTTGGAAGAAATTTCAAAAAAACCTTTAAAAACTTTTAGTACGCTTTAGTTACAACTATTCATATACATACATGCCCTTATGTATGCACAGGGATATCAATGCTATACCTGATACAATTAATTTGAAATATATATTATGTAGATTATAAAACAATGTAATAAAAATAATAATAAATATTTGTTTAAATTTTTATAATTTCAGTACATCAAATGTTGTTATAAGGTCTACAGTATTTCTAAAATTCCTGATCAATCTGATGATCCACAGCCAGCTGCATGAATAAGGCTTACTGGGATATAGCTCCTCAGCTGTTCTAACTTCGCTGGATTTAGTTTTTTGGGCATTTTGTAGGCACTTATTCTTATCAGTGACTGATAGGTAGTAGTATCCAAATAATGCAGTTGTGATATTTTATTCCCGCTAGAACATACACAGTTGGCAGATATTGTGTTGCATTTTTTGTTTAGTATAATCTACAATTAAAATATTATTTTGCATGAAGTATATAAAAAAATTTGTGATAGTAATTTAAATTACCACAATATTATAACTTTTTTCTTTCATCATAGTGTGAACTTCTCCGATCTGAATCAAATTGCATCCATAGGACACGGTTTGACTCCATTACCCCTTATTCCCATAATAATATTTGCTCTATTAGGTACCTTATAAGTGATGTCCGAGCTTTCCTTTCTTTTATTTTTGCAGGGAATACAACAAACTTAAAAATTTTCTGTTTGGGTAACAAAATACGTAACCACGTTAGCCAATATTGAATCTATAATATAAATTATTTAGGCTCTAGACTGGGTCTACTTCATATTAATAAATAAACACTACCACAAGCTTTATTTTCCAAAAAACTAACAATTAATAAACAATAATGTAAACAACAATAACATAACCTCAAACTTTTTCAGATGGCGATCAAATATTTTCAGGAAACACTTACCTCTATCTGTGGCTGTAAATGGGTCAATCATATCACCAAAAATATAAATAATTTGAAGAAATTGCTTATTTGTCGCTTATAAACTTGTACCAATGCTTGCAAAAATGTCTTATGGGATTTTCAATGCAATTTATTTTTGTTTGGAAAGGTTTTTTAACACGCCCCTTGTGACGTCAGACTTAGGATGTCCATTTAGAGAGGCGGTGCCAGGAAAAGTCTTAGCGCAGCAGGCGAAAAGTTTTTGGGTGCTACGCCCTTTTTTGTTGATGATTCTTGGTTTTCAAGTAGGAAAAATACGTAAAAAACGGCTAAGTAAATTTTAAGAAAATTATAGATAGGTACCTACCTATATTATATTATACCTAGTACTTACTTAATTGTTTTTATTAATATTTTTTGCCTTTAAATAGGTATTTTAAAAAATTAAGGGTTTGACATGATTGGTCAATTTATGGAGGCAGGGCTTTTATAATGTAAACCACCCAGTTATTGGACAGTTAAGGATTTTAATTAATTCAAGTGGGAGTAAAAATTTTGTTTTTTGACATAGCAATGTAAGGTATCGGTCAGTTTATTTAGAATTATATTGTTTTCAGTCCCTAGTACCGAAATTTAATGATTATCAACTGTGTGTTTTTAGATATATGAAAAACGAATACAATGCCAAATCCTCAGTTATTGGACATTTTTTTTAGTAATTGGACATACTGAATCTAGTTATTGGACAGCTCGTAAATAAATATCAAATATTTATTTATATCTATATATACCTTTAATAGTAATTAGCACGTTCCTTTATATACATATTGTATAATTCATCCACTTCTTGCTCTTCATTCTCATCATTTATTTGTATTTCTTCTTTTTGGCTGATATGGTCATCATTTGTTTGCCCTTCTCCTTGTTTTGTGTTTTCCTTATCATTATTGTTTTGTATTTCTTCTGGTTTTTCATTTTGCTTGTGATCATTTTTTTGCAATTCTTCTTGATTTTGTTTTTCCGTGACTTGCTTCTCTTCTTGTTTTTGGGGTTCCTTCTTTATATTTTTTCCTATTTCTTCTTGTTTTCGATTTTCCTTGTCAGGAATTTTCTGCTTTTCTTCTTCCATGTCGTCGATTTCTTGCTTTTTTTTTTGTTTTGGATTGTAGTTTGTAAATTTATCATCGTTGTCCGCCTTTTGATCTCTGCGGTCCTGGCTGTAGTTACTTTCATCATTCTCAAAATCTTCAAAATTTTCATCAGTGACTGTTTCATCACTTTCCTCCTCATAACAATTATGGCACATAAAAAGATCGCCATCCTCGAGATCGGGAACATGTTTCATGTGGCCTTTAGGAATGCATGAATAATGAAAATTATTTTTGCAGCTGTCACATCTTAAGAATCGACTCTTAAGAGTTAGGCGTTTTTTACACACACAGCAGAATAGTTCCTCTTTTGTTTGTTTTGATTCACGAGGTTTTTTGAAATTTACTTTCTCTGTAGCCTTTTCTATTCTTTGTCGTTTCCTTTCCAATTTTTTATTCTCTTCTTCTAATTTAATAGCCCGTTTAGCCTCAAAATTTTCTTGGTAAAGCTTCGACGTTATGGCAAATGGAACGCGCTCTATTTGGCGCTTGTTTTTTCGTTGGGGCTTATCTGGAATCTGAAGGTATTTGTCAATACACTTACTTGTAGATGGCAAGATGGTTGGGAGCATCATCGTATGGTTAATATTTTTCATTATTGGGATATCAAAGTTTCCATTGTCAATACACTTACTTGTAGATGGCAAGATGGTTGGGAGCATCATCGTATGGTTAATATTTTTCATTATTGGGATATCAAAGTTTCCATTGTCAATACACTTACTTGTAGATGGCAAGACAGTTGGGAGCATCATCGTATGGTTAATATTTTTCATTATTGGGATATCAAAGTTTTCATATTGGTTTGTATTTTCGGCATTTTTATTTACTGATACTATGTTCACATTGTCAGACAAGTTTGTACTAATAATATTTAATTTAGGTGAGGCTGAAATTTCTGCTACTTTACCTCCAGGTCTAATAATAACGTTAGAATATATATGGACTCTGTCTTTACGTTCTGCCGTCAAAATTGAAGCTTCCAATGATGAATTTTGGGTATTATTTTCCAATATTTCAATATTTGGTTTTTCTTCCCCAATGACAGGTATTTCAGATTTTTGCTCTTTCAATTCAGTATCCGGGTTTTCTGAGTTGTATCGAATTGGATTTATGTTCGTCCCTATTTCATTTTCTGTGTTAGGCTTTCCAAAGTAGTTCCACATTTTGTGAAGGGCTAGAAATTCATCATTAAATCCTTCTTTAACCAATATTGCATCGTATGATTTTTTTTTTGAATTTGGCAATAAGCTTTTATTTCCAATATAATTAGTAAAAGTTGTCTTATCCATCGTGATAGGGGCAGCATGTGTTACCTGAAATAAAATGACCATAAAATTTAGGAACTAATAGACAAATACTATAATACGATTTAAATATCGGGGACATCGGGAGAGACCAACCTCTACAACTTTATTATTTTTCCCTAAACACTTTGAAAAATCTATATTATCGGGGTTAAATGGGAAGAGTCCGCATGCCCTGAATCCATTTGTTAGTGTCTCCGGCTTAATTACTTCTCTCACAACCCTTTCTAAGAGAGGAGCAAAAGTGATCTTATTGAGAATATGTCCTGGGTTTTGCTCATAAAATTCTTTTACACCTTTTTTCCAGCCCAACTTGATCGGCCTAAAAACTGCAACATCGCAAGGTTGCAGAATTCGTGTCGCATTTGGATATAGGTAATGCAATAACTTCGATATTTAGTTGATTACAAAGTAGACTAAGTTCATAAGTCAAGTGTGACTTATGTCCGTCCAGGAAGAGTATTACTGGAAACTTTACATGGTTTTCTATCAAGTGTGGATGAAATATATTTTTAACATAATCATAAAAGGTCTCTGATGTCATCCACCCATTATCAGAGCGACCAACTCCCCAGTCAGAATTAACTGTGGCAGCTATTTTTTCAGGAATTCTTTTGTAGGGATAAATGCCCATTGGTGGACATGCCATTCCAGAGGCAGAGAACGAAAACATTACGGTAATATTTTCTTTTTGTGAACCTTTATCAATGGAGTAAACATTCTTAACACCTTTGCCAGCAAAAACTTTGCCCGTATTAGGACAAATCTGAAAGCCAGTTTCATCACCATTATAGATAACAGAGGGATCATTGAGATCAATATTTTGTGAGTTCAAATATTCTTTAATTTTATCAAACCACTTACTTATATCTCCTTCCGAAACACAAGCACTTGCTGCACTAACTGGTTCGCTAGTTCTCTGCACAATTGTGGTATGTCTCCTAAGAAAAACCTAAAAATATTTACCTAATTTAAATATATATTAATGCTATTTAAATATTAAATTATTTAAACTTCTTAAGTAGGTAAAGGTAAATGCTAAAAAAATATCTAGTTTTACCTTAAACCAACAATCACCAGGTCTATTATTTGTGAATGGATTAGGTCTCGGGTTTTCCGTTAAAAACTGCTGAACACTATTTAGAATATCCTCTTTTTTTCTCGGAAATCCCCTATTAGCTAATTCTTCTATCCATCTAATAAAAAAGTATTAGATTAATACCTACCTTTATAATACTTATCTAACAAAATTATGATTAACCTACTTTTCCAGCTGAGACTCTTCTCTAATCGTCAATATGGGTGACGGACCGCAAGTTTCTTTATGGCCAGGATTTTTAACTTTAAACTCCAATGTGGATTTGGGTACACCATATTTTCTTGCGGCGGCCCTTAATCCCATTTTATTGCTCATTACATCATTTATAGCAGACTCCATTGAGCCTGCATCATATGGACTTTTCCTTGGCATTACTTATTTAACTATTAAAATCCCTAAAATATATATATGGTAGCTATTGGACAGTTTAACAGCTAGCTATTGGACATGTGTCCAATAACTAGTTAAAAGATGAATAAAATATCACAACTTATATTCAAAAATACAGCGTAAAAAACACTTCAATTTCAAGCATAAAACAAGAGCATATGATCCAAATCAGTAATTGGACGGGTGTCCAATTACTAAAAAAAGTTTAATTATTCATCTAGTTATTGGACAGTCCTTAAATTATAACCTAACTAAATTTATTTTTAACGGTAAAGTTGTAAATCTCACCTTTTGTTTAACCTAAACAAAAAGTTGCTTTCCTTCGTCGGATTCTAAGCTTCACTGACGAGCTGTTATACAGCGAAACGCGTCTGAAGATGAATCCGGCGAAGGAAAGCAACTAACTTTTGGAACTAGGATAAGAGAGGTAATTTTTCGGATGCGATATTCGTGATTCGCATCTATATGAACTTTACTAAGCTTTAACTCCCCCTAATTTTATTAACTCCAGCGCCCCTAAATGGGCGTTATCGTCTACTTTGAGAAAGACTGGGCTACTCGATCGAGTCGAGCATCGAATCGTTCGATTGTTTCGTATCGAGTATCGTGATCCCACTACAGATTTCAGGGATTGGAAGGTTACCGGCTAACTTAAAAACTTGTTACTGGAAACACAATATAAACCTTAAAAAACCGAGAGCTGGCACAACCCAGATTCTGTCGCCAAAGAAGGACGTTTAAAGTTATTACGAGTAAAATATCGAACGCACTATAAGAATTATCGGGTGGGCTTCGCGCCAACCCGAGGCCAGGAAATTAAATTTGCTGGTTAGGGTTTCATCTTTGTTTGCGACTTTGCTTAGCTTTGCAAAATCTGCGGTAAATAAGTTCTACAGACTTTATTCCAATATTTGATAATGATTGGCTGATAAACGCAGCACAAAATGTCTCCTAAGGAAATCGATTGTTGTCGATTATGTTCATCTCATTTAAATTTGATTTCCATGTTTAGTGGAAAGTCGCGAACAATACGAGATTTTTTACGCAAGATGATAGAAGAGACTGTAAACATTCGGGTAAGATGCTTAATAATAAATGCATGATAACTTGTTAAAATACATAAAAAGTAGTTTGTGTGTATACTCATTCCCTCCAGTTTATTTACAGTCATTCAAGCTTCTATGTTCCTTGGACATTTCTTTGCTCTTTAATGGCAAACGGCAGAAATTTACCCAAAGTATTTGTATCAATTATATAAATATAATAATATATTCATATTAGGTTGCTAAAATTAATACTTTCAATCAACCAGGTATCCATATGGTATATGAGAGACAGTGACGAATTGGGCTGGAGGTGCTTTATGGCCATTTTCCTTGAGACTGTTAGTTGTAATCATAAAATAATAAGCAGGTTAGGTATCAGTAGGAATCTACTTAGTTGGTTTTAATGGATCTTTTAACTTGATTATAATCGATCAGGTAAAAATGGAAGTTAAATAGCTACACAGATAGGTATTTAAAAAATATTTTGTACCTATGCCCATTGTAAAATTTAAATAGGTAGGTACCTAGATTAGTCAATTCACATTGTCAATGGAATACGGCTATTATGGGAAGGATTGGGCATATTAGGAAGTACAGTTAGTAGTTGTTTTAAATATATATTATATACCTATATAAAGTTCAAAGATTACAATAATGCATCTTCAAAGAATGTAGGGTTGTATGTTCACTGTTGCAAAGTATATAACCATTAAGAATTAAACTTTTATTTCGTTCTTTAAACATAGTTTTTGTGGCTGCCTATGGTTTGACCAATAAACCTACAATAGGCTTGAGAAGTACCTAAATCTAGAATATACCTATTGCTTTTATGCTAAACTTCCCTTGATTCCCCCTTTTGTATCATGCATTCTTTGGCTTGCAATACCTTACATACCTATACCTACCTACATTTAACCATGACAAAGATTTTTACAGCAAGTAATGAGCTTTTTTTTTTTAGTATGTACCCCCAAATCCCGCCCCAAATATATTTTAGAACTTTGTTTTAGAACTGATGCCATTTCAGTTATTTCAGTAAGGTAGCATTATATTACAGACAATCGAGCAGACAATATTGTAAATTGGGCCTTGATGACTGACCGGGCAATAACGTCAGTAGCCATATTTATGGTCAGTGTCTTGTTGCCTTAATGAAAATGCCCATCACTCATTAGACAATGTTGAAAATACTTGTATTTAATAGCTCTTACTGGGTATATGTAATTTTTACTATTTTTGTCAGATGATTACTACATTCACTATACATATTTTATTATTTTAGTGGCAGCAGTTTGTTGAAAGGGGTCAAAATAAAACCTTTTGTTAAAAGCCAATCACTATATAATAATATATATTTACCTTACTTGTTAGAGCTTAATAAATTTAATAAATTGTTTAAAATAAATATTTTTTGTTCTTTACAAGAACTAAGTATATAAAAATATATTGAAATCTGGTGGCGAAATGCAGTTTAGGTGCTATGGTGTGGTTATGGATCAGGGTTACCATTTAAAAAAATTCAAAATGGCGTCGTATCTGTCACTTTTGAAATAGTTCGGCCACGGGAAATTATGTTACTGTGAAAAGAATTGGGGTTTTCAGCTTAAAAAGTCTATTGATTAAAGGGGTCAGACACTTAAAAGACAAAATCGATGAAGGCAATTCAGGAACCCGGTATTTCCGGAACAGTTGGAAATAAATATCGAGAACTATATGTTTTCGAAATTGGATCACGAAATGCAATTCACTCATTATACAGGGTGATACGTTAGGTCGTTTTAAGAAAAAAAGTTCCTATGAACATATGTTCGGAGTTGCTTCGTTTCTGAGATACAGGGCGTTGAAGTTTAAAAAAAAAACGGTCATAAATATCCTTAAACCGATTGGGTTGAAATTTGGTTCAGTTGTTTGAAGTAATATTTTATATTTTGATTCCTTCAAATTTTCCTATATAAGTGGGGGTTTAGAACATTACCTTATTCTCGTTTTAATATTTATTTTTGTTGTTGTATTTTTCATTAGTTTTAAGCTTGGCAGACTGCATCTTGCAGCGACTAGATATAGGTATATTGTATTCAATTATTAACAAGTAACATATGATTAAATGCTAGGTATTTGAGTATCAAAAATAATTTATCTTAATTTTGTTGCACATACGGATGTTTAGTCATCTAGGTGCGACCTAATCTAATTTTTAGAATGTAGTCAATATAACTCCTGATTTATATACAAATATTGTTACATTGTTAAAGTTTGAAAAATAAATGAGTATGAGTACGAGTATGAGTAATAAGGCGCCTATTTAGCCCTAACTAGATTGAAATTATTAGGTCCAGTGTGTCCCTGAGGAAATGCGGAAGAAGCATGGAGAATTTACCAGGACAGATATCCTAACAGAGTAATCCCATGTGCTAAAACATTTAGAACGCTACATGCAAGATTATGTGAAACTGGGAGTTTTAATAAAAATACAGGTGGTGGAAGACCAGAAAGTGTAACAACGCCTGAACTAGAAGAAGCTATACTTGATGCGATAGAAGAAGGTCCTTCAAATAGTACCAGAAAGATTGCAAAGCAGCTTGAAGTCAGCCCAAAATTCGTTTGGAAAGTTCTAAAAAGAAACCTCCTGGACCCATATCACATACTACATACAGCGGGACCAAGCTCTACTGCCTTGGGATTTTCACCCAAGAATAATGTTTTGCAGGTGGTTGATTCATAGCATGACACACAATAATAATTTTTTACCATTTTTTTATTATCAGGTTCAGTGGCGTCTCAGTGGGCACCACAGCCAATTATTATTGAGAAGAAAAAGAACGCCACTGCCTTTTTTTAAATTTTTTTATTTCTTCAGATTAAGCAACTATAAATAGGTACAACTTTTTGGTTCTCTTGTGTTTTTTTCATATCTGGCTTCGTTTGCTAGAAAAAAAATAAAAATCACTTTAACTCATTCTAAAAGCTATCCATGGACAACATAAAATAACAACCAAGAATAAAAAATTAACAATTTTGACCTTACAGTAAATGAGCAAAATGTCCACCTTCTAATAAAATGCACGACTGCAATCGATTTGTCATTGATTGTCTGCCACGTTCAAAAATACCTGGAGTATTCCTTATGACATTGCAATTGTCAATTATCCGATTCCTCAAGTGATTCACATCTAGTAACATAGGTAAATGATGTCGCAAAAATTCCGTCTAGGATTCACCTGTTAATCTTGGTGGTAAAAAAAAATAGGTCAATTAGATAGTCACCAATAATTCCTATCCAAACGTTGAGCGAAAATTGTTGCTGAAAATGACTTTCTCTAATAACGTGGGGATTTTCGTCGGCTCAAAAATGGTCATTGTGAAAGTTCATAATACTTAGCATCTCGTGAAAAATTTGCCTCGTCCGTAACTAAAATATTTGGTAAAAAATTATTATTGTGTGCAATCCCATGAATCAACCACCTGCAAAACATGAATATTGGGTGAAAATTCCGAGGCAGTAGAGCTTGAACCTGCTGTATGTGATATGGGTACAGGAGGTTTCTTTTTAGAACTTCCCAAATGGTTTTTGGGCTGACTTCAAGCTGCAGTGCAATCTTCCTGGTACTATTTGAAGGATCTTCTATCGCATTAAGTATAGCTTCTTCTAGTTCAGGCGTTGTTACAGTTTCTGGTCTTCCACCACTTGTATTTTTATTAAAACTCTCAGTTTCACATATACTTGCATGTAGCGTTCTAAATGTTTTAGCACATGGGATTACTCTGTTAGGATATCTGTCCTGGTAAATTCTCCGTGCTTCGTCCGCATTTCCATTTGCTAATTTTTTTTTTAATTTGTTATAAATAGCCCCGTAAATAGCAGATGTGGTAAGCCAAAAATGTGATAATAAAACTAAACCTATTGAAACCAGTCGTGCATTTTATCAGAAGGTGGACATTTTGCTCATTTACTGTAAGGTCAAAATTGTTTGTTTTTTATTTTTGGTTGTTGTTTTATGTTGTCCATGGATAGCTTTTAGAATGAGTTAAAGTGATTTTTATTTTTTTTCTAGCAAGCGAAGCCAGATATGAAAAAAAAACACAAGAGACCAAAAAGTTGTATTTGTAGTTGCTTAATCTGAAGAAATAAAAAAACTAAAAAAAAAAAGGCAGTGGCGTACTTTTTCTTCTCAATAATAATTGGCTGTAGAGCCCACTGAGACACCACTGGACCTAATAATTTTAATCTAGTTAGGGCTAAATAAGCGCCTTATTACCTACTTCAAATAACTGAACCAAATTTCAACCAAATCGGTTTAAGGATATTTATGACCGTTTTTTTTTAAACTTTAACGCCCTGTATCTCAGAAACGAAGCAACTCCGGACATATGTTCATAGGAACCTTTTTTTTTTAAACGACCTTACGTATCACCCTATGAAGTTTCGTACCGTAGTTAGGAAACACCTTTTATATGCGGGCTGCCATTTAAAAAAATTTAAAATGGCGTCGTATCTGTCCTTTTTTGGCATCTATCGTATTTGATTATTAGAATTTGAAATATGTTAAAAACGGTTAGACTTAGGTATTGAACATTATACATGAAATGTAATTAAAATTTTACCTAGAATCCAAAAAATTAAGTAATATTTAGGGTGTCCTATTTATAATAGGCAAATTGACATCTACTTCCGATATAACCGGAAGTGCCAGATTCTTGAGAATATTTTAGACGAATAACCCCATCGACATTAGTAAGCTACCAAATTTTTAGATTTTTCCTAATTAGGTATAGTTTTTCCATAATCGATCGATGGATTTCCCGATGGGACACCCTGTATAACGTAGGTATGCCATTGATATGGGAGAATAGTGATAAAATTAGTTCGGGCTCTTTAAGCACTGGCATTTAAATTTTATTTCTTCTGTTTTTGAAGAAATCCATTTTTTTTATTAAAAAAAAAATCTTTAAATCGATCCTACTTTAACGTGTTTGTTAAAAGGGTATGATTGCTGTCGTTCATTATTTAATATTAATATTGCCTAAGGTATGCTTAATCATCTAAAGGCCTTTTGGAAGTCATAACCCGTTTTGCTTCTTTTAAGGAGTTAAAAAAATCCTGATTTCTTTTTCTTGTTTAAAACTGAAGCAAGACGCATTATGATTATTTCCAAAACGCCTTTGAATCATTGAAAGGATACCTTAGAATTTGATATTAAATAGTGAAAAGTA
Source organism: Polydrusus tereticollis (assembly GCA_963920685.1). Lineage (NCBI taxonomy): Eukaryota > Metazoa > Arthropoda > Insecta > Coleoptera > Curculionidae > Polydrusus > Polydrusus tereticollis. The sequence continues at coordinate 115,343,831 of OY987326.1, forward strand.
TGTTATATCTACCATTTGAAAAATTCTATAAACAGGGTTAGGATTTTTTTTTAAATAAAAAAGTCGATTTCTGCAGAAACTTAAAAAAACTTAAATGTCAGCGCTTAAAGAATTATAGAAAGGCCCAATTTAACACATTTTATCACTACTTTTCCTATATCAATGGCATAGGTATAGGTACGTTGTTTTATAGACGCCATGTCGTTTTTTCTTTTATAAAATCTCCTTTACGTCACTATTCTCAAAGCAAATGTCAACTTGTTGTGTTTTGTTGAAAAGGTCATTTTGAGAAGAATTTGATTATATACAGGATCGTTGGTATGTATGGAAACGGTCCATTATTTCTTAAAGTATAACAGCTAGCAAAAAATATTTAAGACAAAAGTTTTAGGGTTTATTGAAGTCTATGAGAATTTAAAAAAAATAAATATACAGGATGAGTCGAAAAGCCGTAGAGAACCAAAGTTACTTTTTTTTTAATGGAACACTCTATATCTTAGAATATTTTTGGATTCTACATAAAATTATAATTATTTTTTAATAAGTGTATTATAAGTCTAAACCTAATATTTTCCGAGATATCGACTTTTGAAAAATTACATTTTTGAATTTTGACACATTCTAGCTTTCTAATGTTATGTCATAGAGCAAAATGGCTTCCATGTCCCTATCTTACTTTTTTATTATCTTCTCAAAAGTATCAACTTCCGGTTAAACCGGAAGTACTATATTTCCGGATTTTGAGTTACATCCGCTTTAACCGGAAGTTGACACCAGTAGGAAGATAGCAAAAAATTAAAATAGGGATAGGTAAGCCGTTTTATTCTAAGACGTACCGTTAGAAAGCTAGAGGCTGTCAAAGTTCAAAAATGTAATTTTTCAATAGTCGATGTCTCGGAAACTATTAGGTTTAGACTTATAATGTATTTATTAAAAAATAATTGTAATTTAATGCTTAATTCAAAAATATTCTAAGACAGAGGGTGTTCTATTTAAAAAAAGGTAACTTTGTTTTCCTACGGCTTTCTGACTCATCCTGTATAACTATTCTTTTAATATTTTTATAGACTTTAAAAAACCCTAAAACTTTTGTCTTAATTATTTTTTGCTAGCTCTTTTACTTTAGGAAATAATCGACCGTTTCCATACATACCAACGACCCTGTATATACAGTGTGTGTATAACGTCTGGAAACGGCTTAATAACATCACAATTTATTGGCCGATTTAAACCAAATTTGGTACAGTGGTGTAAAAGGAACTGATGCACCGAATGACGATATTGCCGTTGTTGTCAACTTTTTAGTTTATCTGGAATTCGAACGAATTTTATATTTTTAAATGTAACACCCTGTATATTTTTTCATTTATAGTTTTTACTTTAAATTTGTTACACTTTTGGTATAACATACTTTGTTCCTTATATCAGTAGTTTTCGAAATAACGAGTACAATTTAGAAAAAATATATTTTTTATATTAAATGTTTAAACTGTTTTCCCTGTACAGTTTGACAGTGTGCTAATTGAAAATAAAATTTTTCAATTGTGTTGTAAATCATTTCTGGCGTTATTAATTCAAATTCGTCCACAATTCGACGCTGCAAATCGGCCAAATCTTGAGGTTTTGTGGTATAAACTCTGTTCTTCAAGTATCCCCATAAAAAGTAGTCGTTAGGCGACAAATCAGGGGACCTAGGTGGCCACTCGAATGTACCCCCTTTACCGATCCACCTATTTGGAAAAGTGTTGTTCAAAATTTCGCGCACGTTTCGACCAAAATGGGGAGGAGCTCCGTCCTGTTGGAAGAATGTACTTGCATAATTTATACCCATCACATTTCGTATAGTAGGCACTATTTGCGTTTCCAAGAGCTCAAGGTAAAGTTGTGATGACAAATTTCCATCAATAAAAAATGGACCGATCTTGTGGTTACCCAGAAGCCCAGCCCACACATTCAATTTTCCAGGGGTTGTGTATGACCTTCTCTCATCCAGTGGGGATTCTCATTTGCCCAAAACCTACAGTTGTGTTTATTGACTTTACCATTTAACATAAATGTTGCTTCGTCCGAAAATACTATAAATTTATAAAACTGGTTATTTTGGTCAAACCTTGACATCATAATATCACAAAAATTTATTCCTCGCTCATAATCATCTTCTGGTAACTCTTGAACTACATGTATTTTGAAAGGGTGATATTTATGTTTTTATTAAAACATTATGGACGGATTTGAAGCAGACGTCACTTACTTGAGAAATTTTTCCTAATGAAGAAACAGGGGTTTCAACAACATGTAAAATTTCTAAACTTTTCTCTTCATCTACTACTGCTCGTTATCCTGATCGTCGCCTGATCTCTACAATTTTCAGTTTCTTCGAACCGTCGGACAGTTTTTAGAACAGTTGCTTTTGAAATTGGATTTCGGTTTGGAAATGCGTCATTAAATAGATTTTTAACCTCTTCGTAAGACCTGACCCTATCGCCATATCCTCTCATCATAAGAATTGTAATTATTTCACTTTCAGTTATAGACTTTTTGCATGTAAAAATGACAGCTTTTATGACTACATCAAAACTGAACTGGTGTTTTATTTATTAATAAATAAAACACAATTTGTTGATATTTTCAAAACACGTCGTTATTTCGAAAACTACTGATATTAGGAACAAAATATGTTATACCAAAAGTATAACAAATTTAAAGTAAAAACTATAAATTAATGAAAAAATATACAGACTTTATACACATACTGCATATTGTATATATTGAACTATTTATAGTCTAGGTACTTATTCCGTTTCTGCTCTAATCATTTTATTCCTTTTTTTTTGTACCTAAACCTGGTTACCTGTTTGCTAATTATGTGGTTTTGCTAATTATGTCTTTATGGGTGCCTCTGTTGGAATAATACACCTACATATTTATATCTACATATACTTACCTTGGGTGTTTGTTTCTCAGTGAAACAATTGAAAGTGTGAAGTGTCCCTAGACTCGGTCCATGCACAGTAGTTAAATGAAAAAAAAAAAAATTCTTAACTGTTGCGATTCTATTAAAAGTAAGAATGCGAATTTGAGTGTTGACAATGCAGTGCAATTTTCTACAGATTTGCTTAACATTAGGAAAAAAACAATATATAAACTCTTAAAAGAAGAAAAAGTGTTGGCGTCAAACCTCTAAAAACTTCTCCAGGACGACCAAAACTTGAGTTGGATGACGTTTTAATGGCGAAAAGTTCAGAGTTTCTTTTTAAAAAAAGATATTCCCATGCTGGACAAATTTTTGTCCTTAATCCGAGAAGACCAGGACTACCCATTTATGTGTAGAAATACGCTTTGGAAATTATTAAAAAAAAAATGGGGTTTCGGTGGAAAAACCATAATAGGCAAACGATTTTAATAGACAGAAGCGATATCGTCTGTTGGAGAAGAAATTATTTAAGAAGCATACGAAAAGCCCGAGAAGAAAACAAAAAAATATTTTACCTAGACGAAACATGGTTAAATGAAGGCCACACTGTGACTAAATTTTGGCAGGATGAAAATATTAAAAGTTCAATGCAAGCTTTTTTGGAAGGATTGTCCACAGGATTAAGACCGCCATCTGGAAAAGGACATCGATTTATCCTAACCCATATTGGAAGTTCTGAAGGCTTCGTTAAAGGTTAGTTTCATGCTGATGTCTTTGAAGAATGGTTCGAGCAAATGTTGGAAATGTTAGTCAATTTTACCGGATATAAAATTTTCAAATTTTTGAATAAACCCTGTAGCCTCTGTTTTTTGGAAAATGCTAAAGATATGTTGTTCCTAGCATTATTATAAAGCATTGTATAAAGTATAAACCTGAACTGGTGAAAACTACTATTTTCTTGTATCTTTCAATCTAAAAATTCTGAATGAGCCCCGTAGGCTCTGCATTTTGACGAATCCTATACACGTGTTATACCCACTTATATTAGGAAGCATCTGACAAAGTTTAAACAATTATTGTCTTTTAGTTTTATTAATAAGATCAAAATAAATAAAAGGCGGTACACTCTGCGTCAAAAATTTCCTTTTTTTACCGCTGGCTGCTAGTTTCAAGTTGGTTAAAATGGGATTTCCATTTTTAAATATGGGGAATTCTTCAGGGAATTCATAACCGGTCGTTTAACACAGGCGGTCACTTTATAGAGGCGGTCGCACACAGAGGTTTTATTGTAAGATAAATTTATGAAAGTGGTTATTTTCATTTAAAATTTTGTCCCCAACCCATAAACAAAAATCTAGTCGTTTTGCTGGATCTCCCTCTTCTAGAGCTTGATTGAAATGTGACATAAAAGGTTTAATTTTTTTGTTTTAATATTTTTTGAATTTTACTTTTTCGACAGACTGCAAATTTTGAGCTCGTTTCCTTAATGATAAAAGGAAAATTTTAACGACAGACTGCATAACCAAAACGGTAACTGCCTCGTTTTTACCGAAGGATTTCTTACTTTTTTTTTTATTTGGCACCGACGACCTAGTGTTCCTAAATTTCTTTATCAATCGCCGAATTCCATTAGTTAAGACATACACTCCCGCAAACTTTTCAAAAAATCGTTCTTGCACATGGGTATAAGATTTTTTCTACTACTAACATGAAAAAAGCCTATTATTTACCTCATTTGTCTAATGAGAAGTAGTTCAATATTAACCTAGGTAAATAATGATCAATCATCAAGAACCATATTGCAAAGTTCGTCTGTTCTGCAAGCACCGGCTACGCTAATTATCACAATAGCCTAGAATTTAGAACTTATTAAAGCAGGACAAAAAAATGAGTATAATAAAATCCATACCCTTTTTTGATAAAAATTCATCATCAGGGGCTTCATTTAAAAATGTATCAATTTCTTCTTTCGAGAATACACGTGATTTATTTAGGCGACATTTTTCTTTTTCAAGAATGCTACTACTTTAAAATACTTCGAAATATCGATATTTTCTTTCAGTGAAAGAGTTGATTTCAACATTGAGTAGCTTGCCCACAACGTTGATACCCTATGTGTTCCGATTTTTCCTTAAAATAGGCCAGCATGACATTTTCAGTAATTTTAATATTTTATCAGGGTTGCGACAATTTAAATCATGATTTAAATTAACTGATTTTTTTAGTTTTAATCGTGATTTAAATCAAATTATAAATTGCTGTAAAAACAAGTCGCCGAAGCAAATAACTCATCAGGAAATTAAAAAAAAGGAAGATAGTTTGGTACTGGCACTATCACTATTGTCAGTATCTAAAATAACTGCTTGAACTACTTCCGTTTTCTGACATACCTCCCAGTGTCTTTTCATCCGTTCAACAATTCCTTGTAATACAAATTTGCATTTTTTACAGGACGCTTTGCTTCCCGTTTTTCCGTCTGATTTATTTGATTTTTCAATAAAATATTGCCAAATAGGGTCTTTTTTTCTACCACCACTTCGGGACATTTCAGCTATCTTTTGAAAACACACTACGATTTAAACAAGAAAGGATAGGAACACGCAATTTACTTATGAACGTATGGCCAACTATAAGTTAAGAAATGATCCGTCTCGCGTCAACCGCACATTATAAAGACGAACGAATTTTCTTGTTCCGGCAAGAAAGCCGCGGCACGCTGCCGAAAATTTTCATGTCAATACAAGTTATTTTGCATGTCGCCGAGAAGATTTTCTAACTGTAAATCTAGACAACAAATATTTTTGAGCGAATAGAGACAAGATAATGAAAATAAGTGATTTTAAAGTTCATTATTGCCATATTTAAAAAAAAAATCAGTATAAATTGATAAAAATCAAAAAAATCGCGATTTAATCGAAAAAATCAGATTTCTTGATTTTTTCAAAAAAATCGTGATTTATTGCAACCCTGTATTTTATTGTAAAACTTTTACTTAAAACCTTTAAAAAGGTGGCCGTAATTATTTGAGAATAATGACGTTTATTGAAGCCCATCAGGTTCAATTGTTTTGTTCGTTGCCTTGAATAATAGGGGAAATGGCTAATTTTAAAATTAAAATGAGGTCTTTTGGTGTTAGTTCGGCTGTTAGTAGTAGAAAAAATTCTATACATACCTCGGTTGAGAAGGCCATTATTGACCTCGCACATTATATCCCTCGGCGCTACGCGCCTCAGGGTATAAAAGTACTCGGTCAATAATGGCTCACTTCTCACCCTAGATATATAATATACTATTTCACCGCTTTTACAACCAAAAAAACTTTTCCCTCAACAGTTAGGATATCAAGATTTGAAATTTTGACAATTGTCATAAAAGAAGCGAGTTGAGATAAAGTGTAATAGTTTATGTTATTAAACTATATTAATTGTTTATTATACAAATACGTACCTAATGGTTACATCGCCCTAGATCTGACTATTGTGCAGAATCGGCTAAATTCATATTTGGTGTAGTTTTAGTATTACGGAATATTTATTGTTGTATTTTCTTTATTTATATTAACCTGGTTTACTAATAGGCATGTGATATGCAATCAATAATTGTTGTCCTGTATCTTTAACATATACATTTATTTCATTACAAAATATACCTGGTAACTTAACAGTCAACAAGTGTTTTACTCAGGACCATTTACAAAAGGTAAAATTACCTGGAAAACGTAGGTACGGTAATATTTGATAAAATTATGACACAAAAATAAAAAGTAAACTATTTAGCTGCTATTTTGAATTGAAATTTTGACTGAAATTTGAAATACTTTTTGTCTTCGTCATTTTGCTCTAAAATAAAAATAGTTTATATGGTTTACTCTTGGCAGGATTAAATATTTTTATGTTTTTTGAGCATCATGTATAAAAAGTCAAAACTTTCTCGTAGACCGTATTTTTTTAAGAAGCAGAAGCTAACTTTTTGACCTGCTTGAGATAAACATGCAGCTTTCTGTTGTAGTGCGTCAAGTGCTATAGAAATTCAAATGTACTGTCTAGGTAACTTGTTAAAACATTTAGATTTTTGAAAAATTCATTTCATTTCAAGGAGCGCTGATGAGAACTGAAATCTAGACGGCGCACAGCGGAATGTAACCTGGTCTTAACATTTCTATGGTCTTGCGAACTTCCTTATTTTTTATTGATCTGCAGTTTGATGCGTAAACGGCTTTGGCTATTTCCATGTGAAATTCTTTATTATCTTGACTAGTTCACACATCAAAAGAACCCAAATGACCGGTACTTCAACTATTTTCACCTCCATTTCCCTTGTCCCTTCTGTTTCTTTGCCGACTGGATAACTTCATTTTGGCTAGTTCCAGGCTACGATTGAAAATCATCGTTAAGACCACTAATATGACCAGTTTTACTTTTGCAGGGTTCCCAGTGACTTTTCAGTTATCCACTAAACCTTGCATCTCTTTACCACACTTTTTACACACTACCCTTCGGTTTCCCAACTATCTTTTTTTTAAATTCTAAATTCATTTCTACCCCGACTTGTCATTATTTAAAATTTCCTGTTACACTATCCTCATAAACAAAAAATTACTGATAAGTGAAATATGCGCCTGTCATTTGTTGTGTTTTTTCCAGTTTCGATGAAGTCGCGAACGGAATTTTTCCGACATTGTCTTTCGTTTCTGTATTATTTACGCTTAAGGCTCTACAACGTGCAAATTAAATTTTAATAAAGGACTATTTCTATTCCTAAGGTACCTACATAGCCTTTTTTAAAAAATAAAAAACTAAGGAAATTATTGAAAAAAGTAGAACCAAAAGTACTAATTTTTATTTTTCAAGGGTATTATCTCCGCTAATATTTTTTTAAACGGCTCTGTAGCTTTCAAGTCTTATCTTTATAATCCCAAAAATTCAGACATACCAATTTCTTAATAAGCCTGGAATTTTGCAGCGTTTAAAGCATGTTTTTGTCGAAATGTGTTAGAAGTTGCCTATCTATAGCTATATACTCTCAGTCGTCGCGAAACAATCGATACGGAGGCAGGATTATGGTATACTGAGAAAAAGTTCAGGTACGAAAATAAGAATTGAAAGGGTACGAGGAGATTGTATTAATTATTTAAAGTTTTGTTGTCAATAATTAAATATTTGCGATTATCATTATTATCAAATACATATAATGACTCCTTATTAATAGTCTCATTTATAAATGACCTAAGAAGCTATTAAATAAGAGTTTGATAGTATCTGGCGTGATGGATGTTGCACGACATCCATTCAAAAATGTAACAAAATCTTTGAGATTGGAGAGGAAATACAAGGATACTCTTTTATTTCAAAAATAAAATGCGTGTTTCAAGGTTAACATCGTCGCTAATATTTGTTAAAAATGGAAATTGGGTATAGCATATACATTTCGTGACACCGGCCGTCGGCCTGGGAGGGGGTAAAACATATCAATGCCTTTAGAACAAATAGTAAGGGGCGGTTTTAACCAAAGGTTAAAACTAAGGCCTTTCAAAACCCTGAACACAGTGCACGAGAAAAGTTTCGTTAAAGTGACATCTCTGCAGCATCCAATCTGCTTAGTTGCGGATTTTGTTCCCTGGTAAAGTCCGTCTATCTATCTTACAAACTTATAAATGGTAATCCCTAATGCCGATAAGACCCAGCGGGTGATCGAGTGAAAGCAGGGACGCACTCGTTGCTGATAGAATAGAAGGTTGCGCTGCTTTAAGATAATAATACATATAAAAGCGTCGAAAAAAATATTTTTTTTTATCTACCTGTATGTACAAAAGTGTCGTACTGAGTACTGATTTTTTATGTTAGGATGAGAACGCAAAAACAGATTTTAGACGTTATTAAATAAGAAGTAATAATAATATAACAGTATATAAGACACAATACAATTGAAATTATAACATACGAGTATAGGACGGTTATTAATTAAAATAAAATATACATATACCTACAAAAAGTACCGTGTCAGAAAAATAATTGTTACATTTTAACACAAGTTAGTTTCACTGTCACTGTCGTCATCTAAGTTCAGATCTATATTTACGTATGATTTTTCTACTTTTTGAACATCCGCTACACAATTTTTCCAGCTTTTGTTTGGAATATTTTCCATCTCTGACTATACTAAAGCTGTCACAGAAGGATTTAAGGTTGGCGAAACATTATTCCTCCTTACCGATGCTTCCAGCTGGTACCATATATTATAACAGATATTTGCCTGTAAATGACTATATCTATTATAATACCTGGGTAGTACCAAAGAAACTTATAGCTACGCAATAGAAAACCGACGTAATGTTAATAATTCGATCGCTCGATGGATCCCGGTTTTCAAAACGGGGATCCTTCTTCGTTAAGCGGTCGGGCTTTGCCGAATGCACGTTCAGAGTTGTCGTCTTTCCGGGTGCGAAATAATATTATGTTATATAGTCTTTAGGATTATTAACTGAATTTTGTATACTGCTTATTGAGATTACTAAACCCAATAAAACAATACGGCGCGGCCGGCGTGAACCAATGTTTTCATTTTCGGGTTTACCAAAGAGCTGAGGTTCTCTTGACGAATTCTAGCATTTTTGAAATATGTACTACTAATACTTATAAAACTGACTAGTTATTAATTTAGTCCAGTGACGGAAAAACAAAATAAAAGATCTAGAAAAACTGTATTAACAACATAAAAAGGGATATAAAATGTACGTTTATCTGCATATAAGGTGGTTCAAAAAATATCCGTTTGTAAATCTAACAATCTTTACACTTTTTTTTTGTATCTGCCGAAATTATTGTATTTTACGGCACCAAGACGTACGTAATAAACGTTTTTGGTCATAGGTCTAAAACGACCAGAACAAAAAAATTGAAATCTTCCTTGTTGCCACAAAATGACCTAACATTGAAATAATTTGTTTTAATTAGAGTCGTACTTAGTTTCGACAGGAAAGTATGAATTATTAAACCTTTTTGGTTATAGGTCCCAAACAACAAGGGAAAAAAAGGTAAAATGTTTCGTCATTTTTAATTAACCTGATATTTATTATTGCTAAATAAGTAAAAAAAAACAACTTTCTGTTAGAGATTTTATGTTTATTCAAACAGCCCGCCAAAATCGAATCGGAAGTACAGGTTGAAGTGAAAGAGTGAGAGAAAGGAGAGAGAGAGGGAGATCGAAGAAAAGATGGTCGAAAAAGATAGACGTGCGAGTGCCGCTAGAGTTTGGAAAAGTAGTTTGAAATAGTAGAATTAGTCATTAGAGTGTGCCGAAATAGATGGAAAAGAGAATCAATCTTGTAAGAAGACTTGACGCCCATTAAACTTTGTTATATATTACTACCAGTGTTTGATTTAGCAAAGGGAAGCCGAAGGCCGAGTTAGCTTGCAAGGAAAAATAGCTAACAATTATCAGAAGTGCGATTAAGAATAAGTGAAATACCGAAAGTAACGTTTTGTGAGCCGATGGAATGTGACTTTTTGTGAAAAGGTGTTGAAAACAAAAATTCGGTAAATTTCCCCCCCGCTCAATCCACGGCGTTCCAACGTGGAAGCATCTCGGAAGATTTCGACCAAAAAGGACTTTTGCTATTTAGGATTACCCTACCCAGTGTATCGTGTATTACAGATGGCTTAAATCTGATGTGACATGTGACCCAGCTGATTGTGTCAAAAACCTGACTGGAAGGAGAAGCGTGACAGTGACAGTGACAGTGACAGATAACCCTGGAATTGACTTTGACGTCTGGATAAAAACAAAGATTGATCACTAAAGTGCCGTAAATTCGTTAAAACAGCAAAAAGAAATGGCTGAGGAGCAAGATGAAGAGGTGTTGAATTTAACTGACGAAAGAGGAGACACTCCTCCCGTACATGGAAACTTAACCATGGAGAGAATGATGAACATGATGTTTATGGAAAACCAGCGTCGAGACAAGATGTTGGAGCGACTAATTGACCAGATAAATGAACGACCAGAACAAGCTGAACAAAAGTTTCAAATAATGCCAGACATGTCGAAAAATATAGATTATTTTAATGGAAGCAAAAGCGGAAAAGTTTGGATTTCAAAAATAAAAAGTATGGTAACTTTACACAACTGGCCAGAGAATTTTGCATTAGAGACCGCAAGGTCGCATTTGACCGAAGGAGCTGCTCATTGGTATTTGGGAAAAAGACATGAGATAAAGACGTTCAGTGACTTTGAGTATCTCTTTATGAAAACCTTTATTGAAGAAGAGGATTTACCTACTAAATGGCGTCGAATGCAGCAGAAATTGCAAAGAAGAGGTGAAAGTTTAAACACTTACTATCACGAGAAGGTAAATTTGTGTAAGGAGTTGGGACTAGGTTTTGAAGAGATTAAAAAACAGATACTAATAGGTCTTGCAGATCGTCAAATGTGCAACAGCATGATGTTGGGAAAGCACGACAACACAGACGATCTACTTCACAGTTTACACATGTATGAAGAGATTGAGAATGGTAGATTACACAGTTTGCCCAGAATTACACCACAAACCGTAAACAATGTGAGACCATCAGTTGTAAATAATCAAGGTATGAGAACCCAACCTAGAAATCGAGTGAACAGACTACCACCCAGGAATAATGATGGAAAACCACTGTGTTTCAATTGTCAAATTTACGGACATGTAACTAAATACTGTACAAAACCCAAACAAGAAGTCATTTGTTATGGATGCAGTGAAAAAGGTCATATTTCAAAGAATTGTCCGAAGTCCAGAAGAGAAGGAAATGTCGAAACAACTGAGCCGAAAAAGCAACAAATGGTGATAGACGAAGAAGCCAAGACAGAACAATTTCCACAGAGTCAAAATGTCGAGAAATATTTAAGAAACATAGTAATAAAGGATGTGCAAGTAAGAGCACTTATAGATCCAGGCAGTGCAGTGTGTACAATCCAAGAAGGAACGGTAATAAAAACAAAACTATTATGTGAACCTGTGAGCGACAAACTGTATGGCTTTGGGAGTGATAAGAGCATAGACATAAAGTGGAAAACCAAGACAGACGTGAAGATAGACGACATTAATACTCCAGTAGTATTATATGTAGTGCCGGACAGTGCCCAACCCGTTGACATTTTATTAGGCAGAAGTTTTACTGAACAACCCGGAGTGGCTTACTATAAAGTGAAAGACAGACTTTATTTTGGGAATGAGACTGACGATTCATTTAAAAATTTGTGTGTAACCGAACCAAGTCAGAAAGTTCCGGTAACCATATCAGTAGATACAACCATTTTCAAGGACAAAATAAACTTCATACAAGTTAAAGTGGGTGAACAAGAAGGCCATCTTTCAATCAATGGTAACCAAAAAGACATTATGCTAAGAAAAGGAGAGAAGATAGGAGAAGTGAGAGGACAAGACAGTACAGAGCAGTATTTTATTGAGAAAGAAAATGACACTATCATTCCAATTACCACGGAAATGGTAAAAGTTTGTAATGAATTAGCCGAGACAGAAAAAGTTAGACTTTTAAGTTTGATAAACAAGTATCGAAAGTGTTTTGCAGTAACCATTAATGAACTGGGCTGTACCACTTTAACACAAGTGACTATAAAAGACAATAACGAACCAGTTAGATGTAAACCATATCGTGTTACAAGGAATGATCGAGAAGAAATAAAGAATATTGTACAGACATGGCGGGAAAATGGAATCGTTCGAGACACTGATTCTCCATATGCTTCCCCAGTGTTACTGGTGCCAAAGGCTTCAGGTGAGAAGAGACTTGTCATTGATTTTAGAAGACTGAATCGACAGACAGTGAAGAATAATTTTCCAATCCCTAATTTAGAAGACTGCTTTGAGCGCTTATCAGGTTGTAAAATTTTCTGTACACTAGATCTAATGAATGGGTATCTGCAAATTCCTCTAAGTGAAGATTCAAAGCAAAAAACGGCTTTCATAACCCCAGATGAGACGGCAGAGTTTAATCGGTTATGTTTTGGACTGGTAAATGCCCCTTTCCTATTTTCCAAGTTGATGTCAATGGTTCTGGGCCCGCTGAAGAACAAACTTATTATAAATTACCTGGATGATATACTCGTACCAGCCAAAAATTTTAAAGAAATGTTGGAACTGTTAGAGATGGTGTTCCAAGCTCTCGTAAAGGCCAATCTAACTCTAAATGTTTTGAAGTGCAAGTTTGCTGAAACAACAGTACGATATTTAGGTCATGAACTATCAGCTGAAGGCCTACAACCAGGAAAATCAAAGTTAGCCGCTATTGAAGAGTTTCCTCAACCAACAAATAAGCATGAAGTCCGAAGATACTTGGGTCTGACTGGATACTTCAGAAGGTTTGTACCAAAGTACGCCCTTCTTGCAAAACCAATCTCAGATTTAACAAAGACGACAATCGCTTTTGAATGGAGAGACGAACAGGAAAATGCTTTTCAAATTCTTAAAGAGAAACTGGTCCAAGCTCCAGTATTACAGTTATTTAATCCAAAGGCCTACACAGAACTTCATTGTGATGCATCTTCGCGTGGTATAGCGTCAATTTTATTACAAATAGGAGAAGATAATAAGCTGCACTTAGTTCAATGTTTGTCCAAAAAGACTAATGAAGCAGAAAGCAAGTATCACTCATCAAAGTTAGAGTTATTAGCCATTGTATATTCAGCAGAAAGGTTAAGACATTTGCTGTTGGGAATTAAATTCGTAGTTGTCAGTGATTGTCAAGCCTTAGTCTACCTAAATGCTAAGAAGACCCTAAACCCACAAATTGCCAGATGGTATGCGTTCCTGTCCGAATATGATATGGAAATAAAATACAGACCAGGAGAAAAGATGGCCCATGTAGATTGTCTCAGTAGAGGAGCAGTAGAACAATCCAGCGAACAGGGTATGATGGAAGAGATTTTTGACCGAAAAATATATGTACTTATAGGTGAACAAGATAGAATCCTGATGATGCAAAGAAATGATACGAAACTTTGTGAAATAATAAACATTTTGAGAAAAGAAGAGGCTGAGATAACAAAACAAGAGAAACATGAAGTAAAAGATTACATTTTAGAAGAAGGAAGACTATACAGAAAAGTAAAAGTAAACAATGAAGAGAAGTATCTGTATGTAATTCCAGATACAATGAGAAAATCAATCGTAGTAATGTACCACGACCAAATGGGACATTTTTCTGTGGACCGAACTGTTCAAATGATTTTAGAAACTTGTTGGTTTAAGAGCCTTCGTAAATATGTAACCAGGCACATAACCGGATGTTTTAGATGCTTGACCGAAAAAGTTCCTGCGGGAAAGCGACCGGGATTATTGCATCCTATCCCTTTACCTAAACGACCTATGGAGAGAATCCATGCAGACCACATAGGCCCGTTTGTGAAAACTGGAAAAGGAAATTGCCACATATTAGTAATAATAGATGCATTGACAAAATTTGTCACCTTATATGCTGTAAAAACCACGACTACTCAAGAGACACTAGCTGCTCTGAAATATCATTTTGAAAAATGGGGAAACCCAAAGATGTTAGTAACAGACCGAGGTACAGCATTCACAGCTGGAGGATTTCAAGAATTTTGTACCGATAGAGGTATACTGCATAATCAAGTAGCTACTCGATGGCCACAAGCAAATGGACAAGTTGAACGAGTGAACCTTACCTTGTTGCCAGCAATAACTACTTGTATCGAAAGAGAAGAAGCATGGGATGAGAAGATTAAAGAGGTCGAGAGAAATTTGAACATAGCTGTAAATAAAACGACTGGAAAATCACCTTTTAAGATGTTATTGGGGTATACACCCCGATTTGAGGATTCTATGTTAGCCAATGAAGTTGTTCTGGAGAAATATGAACATCCAAACAATATCCAGAAAAAGATAAGAGAAAATGTAGCGAGAAAACAGGAAGAATATAAGAAGTATTATGACAAAAAACACTATATAGAAAAATACAAAGTTGGAGACAACGTAATGGTAAAAAGAGCCACCGAAGCTACTGGTGATTCTACAAAGTTGCAACCAAAATACCGTGGACCCCTAGTAGTAGTAAAAGAACTAGGAAAAGACATCTACCGAGTAGAGAAATTGAACAAGGATGAAGGAGGCCGATATTTTTACACAAATGCCCATATTTCGCAGCTGAAGATATATCGCAACGCTATAGAAGAAGAAGAAATCGATGAATCGGAGGAAGAAGACGAAGTTTCACTACAGCAAACCTCTGAATCTGACAATCCAGACCGAACCGAAGATTACCAATCTAACCCCGAATTCTATGACAGTGACGTCAACTATGAGCCGGACGAATCTGATGAAGAACTAAGAGAGACTGCGACACTAGCAAAAACAAGACCAGAGAGGCTCAAGAAGCTACCCCCAAAGTTAAGAGACTATATTGTTGAGTAGGAGTAGCATACCAAATTTAATGGATTACCTACTTTAGGCTAGTTAGGCTAAAAGTCATGTTGGGTATATTTCTTTTGTATTATTCCATGTATCATAGGTTAACTTAAGGTTACTAAGTTGAAAGTTAGGTTAGGGCAGATTAGTTTACTAGTTTGAGGGCAAACAAAATTTCAGGATAGCCGAATGTTAGAGATTTTATGTTTATTCAAACAGCCCGCCAAAATCGAATCGGAAGTACAGGTTGAAGTGAAAGAGTGAGAGAAAGGAGAGAGAGAGGGAGATCGAAGAAAAGATGGTCGAAAAAGATAGACGTGCGAGTGCCGCTAGAGTTTGGAAAAGTAGTTTGAAATAGTAGAATTAGTCATTAGAGTGTGCCGAAATAGATGGAAAAGAGAATCAATCTTGTAAGAAGACTTGACGCCCATTAAACTTTGTTATATATTACTACCAGTGTTTGATTTAGCAAAGGGAAGCCGAAGGCCGAGTTAGCTTGCAAGGAAAAATAGCTAACATTTCTGATAAAAAATTTAAAATCCTGTTTTTTACAATTAGGTACAGGGTGATTCACCATAATGTCACACCTTCTTAATTTTTTTATTTTTTATGCTATGTAAAAATTTTTAGCGTTTAGGGTATTTGAAATGATTTTTGCAGAGGTGTCCACAAATTCCCTTAGTCGCTTCATACATAGGATATAGCATAAAGTTATATATTCCTAAATATATTATCCAATTTATGAATTCTACCTAAAATTGTAATCGTATTTCATATAAAATGCGTTACACCTTAACCGAAGGATTTTCAATATATTTATATATTTTTAATTAATATAATATTAACATTTACCTTAACAAACGGTTTTTCGTTCGGTTAGGGTATAACGTGTGTTACATGAAATACGTTTAGAATTTTAGGTAGAATACAAAATTCGAATAATAAGCGATAAGTATAACCAAATTAAAATGGGATACAAAAAAAATGTTATATAAGAGTTGTTGGTTTTACCAAAAGGCATGTCAAACGTAAAAATATAGTATACCGCATACGTACTGAGTGGCCTAAAAAAATATTAAATAAGAATATGTGTTTTTTAATGAAACGCCCTGTATATTATTTACTTATTTGAATAGGTAAGGTAAAGAAATGCCTTTATATTCGTCTTTTTATTTTTAAATTCGCTTGCGACGTTGTCAAGTGTGTTTTCCTGATATTTAAGAAATATTCAGCGACTCGTTCAAAAATTCAGTTTTTCGAGAATGTTATGGTTAGTGAGCCTCATCACTAAACATAACATTTTAGAGAAATGGATCTGTTAATAAGCATAACTTTCATCATCATAATACTAGTAACCCTTTTTCAAGGTAGCAGTTAACTATCAACACAGGGCCGCTTAATGTATTGGCCGGCATAATAGGAAATCATAATACTGGGCCACATTTTTTAATAGACATTCGACTGGTGAGGTTCATCTTCATTACTTACAGCTCATTACAGTCAAGCAGTAAGACATCAGCAATACCAACGTTTTAACGCAGTTTAATGAAATATTACTTTAGTTTTAATGATCATTGTAAAGGCAGCAAGTTCTTCCGACTTTATTAAGCTACATTTTTTTTTGTGGGATATGTGATAGAAATAGTGTACACAGCGGCTCCTACCGCAAGAGATAATTTTTTAATTAATTTCTTTTAGTTCTTTTCAATAAAATAATAACATTACCCATTTTGCAAAGCATAGGATAAATTATTTCAAAAACTATAAGATTAGACAGTGACATGTTTCATAAAAGATTAAGGTATTTAAAAGATAAACCGAATTTGTCAAGTCGCCATGTACAGGGTGGTTCATGGAAGATGACTCACTACCATTTCTCGGAAACTGTAATAGTTATAAAAAAAGGTTCAATAAAAAAGTTAATTGATTGTAGAAACATTTTCATTTTATAATATTTTTATGTACACAGGGTAGCTAAGTCGTTTGGCTGGAGTAGATACCAACCCTTGGTTTTTTAAATAGAGCATCCTATATTTTACAATACTTTTTGATTCTACATAAAATAACAATTATTATTTAATAAGTACACTATAAGTCTAAACTTATTAGTTTCCGAGATATCGACTGACATTTTTGAACTTTGACAACTTATACAGGGTGACTCGGATCTAAATGTACATACATCACCAGGAGATAGTGGACATCTTGGGGGTTTTAAATAATCTATCTTTAGTGGGCCCATCTTTCCTCGTTACTTAGATACAGAGTGTTTTATAAGGTTTAGCTCATTTTTGTTTTTGCCATAATTCTTTTAGCACCCGGTATAAAATGTTCATATTCGGTGGAAATATTTTGAGTAGCTATCGCTTCAAAATGCCGTATGAAAATTTTTTGAAATTCAGGTTCGGACTTTAAAAACAAGACTGATTTCATTTTTTTAAATTCAACGTCATATTTTTGTCAATTTTATTTTTTATTTGAAAAACACAAAAAAAACTAATTCTAATGACATACTTATCAAAATCCCCGCACTCGCCGCTCGGCCATAATAAATTGCTCTTCTTTAGATGTTGAAACACATACAAAATAATAACTGTTTTTATAACGACAATAATACCAACAATAAAAAATAAACCAAAGTAATAAAATAGCGGCGTGTTAAAATTTGAAAATTTTCAATTCAATTTGACTCCATGCATAGTTTACTTAATTAAAAGCTGTTAAGGATACCAAATAAAGTTTAATAACTGTATATGTATTTACACAAAAAAATATCTATGTGAACGACCCATATACTACGAAAACTGAAAAAACTCAGAGAATGTATCGATAAATAAATAATCTAAACACAAATTAATCAAGCAGCGCGGAAACCCTGCCGGCACACTTATTTTCAAATCTTTCAAGTTTTGAAATCGGCCTCTGTGTGTTGCCACATTTATTTTCTCCGCGATCAGAATCCCAGTATCGGATTTGCCGTGCTATTTTAAATGCATTTAGCTGATTGCGGCTTGTAGGACAACGCCGCCTCTTAAGTTAACTGTAATTGTAGCGACAACATTTATGATATGCGTAAAAAACATTTACTTGTACAATATTTTTATTCCGTCTCTTCCTAGATTTAGTGATTGATATTAAATGGGTGACTGACAGAATTTGTGAACTTTAGGTATAGTTAAAATAACCAAAAATCAATTCAGAACGTCTATATTGTATTTCATTAGCATATTTTTCAAAACGCTGGCACACTTCGTCCGTCTTAGAGTGATCTTGTGTTGAACGCAGAGTTGATTTAAATATTTATACTTTGTACATAAATTATTTGCACAAAATGTACGGTTCAGTTGCATAAGTTTCACTTGTTGCTTAACCCTTTGGTCACGTACGCACCCTATGAATGATCAGTCTTCTTCTTAATGTGCCATCTCCATCAGTGGAGGTTGGATATCACAGTAGCAAACTCTTCTCGATCTTCGGCTGTTCTTGTAAGCTCTTCAAAGTTCAGTCCAGTCCATTGACGTATGTTTCTCAGCCATGATAGTTTCTTCCTTCCAAGGCCACGCTTGCCTTCGATCTTTCCCTTAACAATGAGTTGTGCGTAACGATATTTAGGGTTTCTCAGAATGTGTCCCAATTACGCTGTTTTCCGGATCTTTACGAGTTTAAACAGCTCTTGTTCTATCTCCAGCCTGCGTAGAACTTCTTCGTTTGTAATGTCCATGTTATTTTGAACATTCTACGGTAGGTCCACATCTCGAAAGCTTCTAATTTATTAATGGTTCGTGCTTTAAGTGTCCATGTTTCGGCTCCATACAAGAGGGTAGACCAAACGTAGCACTTCGAGAGTCTTAAACGCAGACTTAGGCTAAGTCGTGAGTCGCAGAGTAGCTTCCTAAGTCGCACGAAGCAGTTTCTGGCTTGTTCTATTCTACATCTTATTTCTACGTCAGGATCCAACTTGCAGTCCATCGAACATCCCAAGTACTGAAACCTATCCACCTGTTCCAGAACTTCGCCGTTTATTTGAATTGGTTGTGGGACATTTTTTGATTTTTTGATAGTCATAACCTTGGTTTTCTTTATGTTTATTTTCATGCCAAATGCTTCGCAAGCCATGTGAACACTACTGAGGAGTCGTTGTAGGCCCAGATCCGAGTCTGCGATCAGGACAGTATCGTCGGCGTATCTGATGCTGTTAATGTTCACGCCATTAACCTTAAGTCCGTCTAAAGAGTCCGCCAAAGCTTTGCCAAATATTAATTCTGAGTAAAGGTTGAACAGTAGTGGTGACAAAACGCAGACCTGTCTAACACCCCTGTGGATCTCAATTTGCTCGGACGACGATTCCTCAATTTTAATTCTGGCGTTCTGGTTCCAGTATAAATTCTGCAACAGTGTTAAGTCTTTCTCGTCCAGACCCATGCCACGAAGAGAGTCCATTAACAGGTCATGTTTCACTCTATCAAATGCTTTCTCAAAATCTATGAAGCAGATGAAGAGGTCTCTTTGTTGATCATAGCATTTTTGTGCTAATACCAGCAAGCTAAACAGGGCCTCTCTCGTACCCATTCCGCCCCTGAAACCAAATTGGTCATCTCCAATATTCGCTTCGCATTTGCGAGACATGCGGTTAAGGATTATTCTCAGCAGAACCTTTAAAGCATGGCTCATCAAACTTATCAGTCGAAAATCTCCACAGTTTTTGGGGTTTGTTTTCTTTGGTAGTGGTATGAAAACAGATTCTAGCCATTCGCGAGGTACCTTGCCAGGGTCTAGGACGTTCAGCCGTCGCCGTTTCGCCGTCGCCGTTTCGCCGTCGCGACAATTCGCCGGCAGCTGATTCGCCGTGGGCCGTTTTGACGTCAAATAGAAATTAATAAAATACGTAAAAAGCAATGGTCTAACGTTATAATTATAGTTGAAAAAATAGTCCATACTTTCAGTGGAGTCAATGTAATATGAAATAAAACAATGCAGTCTTCCTCCACAGTTTAATTTTTAACATAAAAATTATTAGATTCCCGACATGTTTCGAGCACTTAAGTACTCATCTTCAGGGGATACTGAAAGGATAATATAGATTTGAGAATGAAAAGAAAAAGATAAAGAAGGACTTACCCAACATCGAGTTTAACTTCGAAATAATAAGTTGTCTCAAATAAATGAGTACAACATAAAGGCTGGAGACTTGGTGCATTAAATGGTTAAATAAATTGAATGAGAAGTAATTAGATCTCCTTGAGATACTTGAGATTAACAAAATAATTAAAAATCCAAACATAGATTGTGTTAACGACCAAATTATTCATAGCAGTACCAACTTTTTTAATGCTTTGAATCTGGATAGTTTATAACTACAATAATATTCACTTCTCATAATATATACCTCTTCCTATCTCTACTCATACCTCTTCAACCTTTAACAACCCTTAGGAAATCCCATTATAGCCAACATTATACAGGGTTGATATTTTTCATTTCTCAACTTATACAAAAATATCCACATCTACTATATTTTACAGTGTCAATAAGTGTTAGTGTCTTCACCTACCCTCACAAGTGTATTTTTAGTGCAATATTACATTTCCCTCCGATAAACATTTAAAGAAAAAACCCCCCTTTTCGACATAACCATATATTTTGTCATTCGTTGACAGATGTCTGATTTTACCATTCTTAAGTACTTTATTTATTTAGTGATCTTCTATTATCATACTTAAATATGTTACACTTATTTATATTACAAAACTTAATCTTAACTTTACTTCTCATTCAATTTATTTAACCATTTAATGCACCAAGTCTCCAGCCTTTATGTTGTACTCATTTATTTGAGACAACTTATTATTTCGAAGTTAAACTCGATGTTGGGTAAGTCCTTCTTTATCTTTTTCTTTTCATTCTCAAATCTATATTATCCTTTCAGTATCCCCTGAAGATGAGTACTTAAGTGCTCGAAACATGTCGGGAATCTAATAATTTTTATGTTAAAAATTAAACTGTGGAGGAAGACTGCATTGTTTTATTTCATGTTATAATTATAGTTTCATAATAATAATAATAATAATAATTATAGACTTATATTGGTTAAACAGCGCTAACACGGCATCTAATCCACCTTTTTGGGTTCATGATAATGAGCTTACCTGCAATGTTTGGGGCCGAAATTTCTTGCACCACGTCAAAACGGCCCACGGCGAATCAGCTGCCGGCGAATTGTCCTGCCGGCGAAACGGCGACGGCGATACGGCGACGGTGAAACGACGACGGCGAATAGTCCCATCCCCACCTTGCCAGTATCATAAATACGGTTAAATAGAGAGACAAATAGATCAGTGTTCTCCTCGCTAATTAGTTTTAAAATTTCAGGGTAAATTTCGCCTGGTCCTGGGCTTTTGTTTGTTTTGAGTTGTTTTATCGCATGGTGCACCTCTGACTCGAGGATATTCGGTCCCTCCCCACACACATTCGTCTGGCGAGGTTCTGTTCTGACATCCTCAAATAGGTTCTTGATATATTTTTCCCATTCCTCCAGTTTTTTCTTCGTGGAGTCTAACAGTTTTCCATCTGGATTAAGTATGCTGTGGGTTGTGAATTTCCTGTTCGTCGATGTGAATTCTTTCACCTTCTTATGGAGGTTGAAAAAGTCGTGGCGCCGCTGCAGATTCTCGATCTCAGAGCATTTACTTTCCATCCAGCTTTCTTTAGCGTATTTTATTTTAGTACGGATTGTTCTGTTGAGAAGCTTGTAGTCATTTACGTTGTTTGCAACTTTCGCTTCCTTCCGCGCGTCCATTAAACTCAAAATTTCCTCGTCATCCATTCCTGCTTATCTCTTCTTGGAGCTGGTTTTAAGTTTCTTTCAGTGGTCCTATTCAAGATATCTCTTATGGTTTTCCACATGCTGTCTACATTAGTGGATGAAGCTGGGTCACAAGGCACATTTGCAAGCTGTTCATTTACTTCTGCACTCAAAGTTTGTTTTATGGTGGCATCTCTCAGAAGTCCAACATCTGGTCTTCTTAAAGGTTTTGATTTTTTCGTGTTTTTCCATTTGGGCCGTACTCTAGCAACAACAGGATGGTGGTCCGAGCCAATATCGGCTCCAGGATAGGTCTTAACATTGATGAGCGAGTTGTGATATCTTTTGTTGACCATTATGAAGTCGTATCTGGTTTCGGACCGTTCTGACACTCGTATGTTGTGGTGATGTCCATGTCTAGAGTCTGCGAGGGTGATGTTTGAACCATGTATTTGTTACTGCCATGTTGTATTGCTGGCAGAATTCAATGAGTCTCAGGCCTCTGCCATTTCTATCACCCAGTCCAATCAGGTGCGACACCCGTCCTTGACCCAGCTTGGCGTTGAAGTCTTCCATAACAAAGGTAAGATCCTGTTTCTTTGTCATTTTTATTAGTTCTTCCAACTCTGTGTACCAGGCCTCAAGCTCAGTTGCGGGTTTATCAGCTGTGGGAGCGTAGGTCTGTATAATGTTTATATTCATTGGTTTTCCCGATAGTTGGATTATTAGGTTTCTATCAGAGACTGGTAGAAAATTTATAACTGCCCGACTAAATTCCTCGTCTAGAATCACTCCATTGCGGTGGTTAGGGTCGTTATTACCGGAGTAATATAGTATTTTGTTCAGTGTTTTAGTTGTTCCTGACCCTGGTCATCTAACCTCGCTTAAGCCTAATAATCGGATGCCCAGGCAATCCATTTCGTGGCATGCGTTTGCAAGTTTTCCTGTTTCAAATAGAGTTCTCACATTCCATGTCGCAATTTTAAATTCTGTATGTAAGGTTTTCAATGTAATCAACACGGGGATTCCTCGCACCCCTTGGACATTTAAGCCCTGCCGGGGACTAGGGGCCATTATATTTTGTTGTACTGCCATTGTGATTTTTCTTGGGAAAAGAATATCAGAGTGGTTTCCCGTTGCGTTCTCTGATTTTATATCAGCCGCACCTAACATGGAGAACAGACGCTGTTTGCAGCCGCCCATTCTGGATCACACGCTGCGTATGAACTTTCTTAGCTTCACCTTCAACACTTCGAGACCTTACCGGCATGGGTGGCCCTGCCAGTAGCTATGCTACCGCCGGCATCGCTCCCTGGCTATCGAAGGTTACTGAGCTCTCTCACCATATTAGTGAAATACCTCAAGGAAGCTAAATCTCGCAATCTGGATGCTAGGATTAAGGGACACGGGCTTCTAATTAACAATACTATTTATACTGCCAAAGAACTATTAGATTTGGAGGAAATACCGGACAGCGAAATAGACCTGTCTGAGGCAGAAGGTAAGACTATTAATGCACAAGGTACAACTGAACCACAAGTGGCCCCATCTCCTTCTTCGTTGGATTTCCTTCGTACAGCAAGTCCAAGACAACCACAAAAGAAGAGGAAACGTGACAAAATTATAAAAACAGCAGTTGTAAAAAACGCGTTTGATAGAATTGTTACTCGCAATCTTGCAAAAAATGTGTAAGTTAATATATTTCATCTTTGTTACAACCATTTAGTCCTGATACGTCTTTTATTGTTGTTAACACTTGTTCCTCTTAAGGTTTGTGTTTTTTTTTTGTTATTTTTATTTTTTGTTTGCTATTTTTTCTCTTGCTTCGCTTAAAAAAAAAAAAAAATACTAATTCTAGACAATATGTCACTAAGCATCTGTCACATAAACGTTCGTTCCCTAGTTGCTAACTTTGATGGATTTAAAGACACTGTTTCAAATAAATACGACATTATAGGTGTGTCAGAGACCTGGCTTCATGCTGGAATTATGGATGCGATGGTACAACTCAATGGGTATAAATTATATCGATGCGATAGGGCTAGCGGCAGAGGTGGAGGAGTTGCCATTTATTGCAAAATTTCAACTAAGTCTCGCGCGCTGATTGTACCCGAGGTACGAAGTACCGAGCAATTATGGATTTCGGTTAAACATTTTACAAGACAGTATAATATTGGAACGCTCTACCGACCTCCATGTTTCTCGGCCACTGATTTTCTTGGAGAACTCGAAAGTGTGCTTTCGGTGTTGGATCCTAAATGTGATTCGCTAATTTGTATGGGAGATCTTAATATCGATCTATTCGACTTTAAGAATAGTCACTCTAGAAATTTTTCAAATATATGCGATACGTTTGATTTATCGCAAATAATTAATGAACCAACCAGGTACGGCCCAACAAGTGCCAAATTAATTGATATTATAGCCGTTTCAAATAATGTACCAAAATTCAATACAAAAGTTCTGAATACTGAGAATATATCCGATCATTGTCTCATATCCTGTCAAATTTTAAGATCTAAACAAAAAATTGAACCATTTCTGTATACATTTCGGGATTTAAAAAACCTCAATTCAAATAATTTTAATGCAGATCTCGATATAGCAGATTTTTCGCGGGTGTATAATGCCCATGACATTAACACAAAAACAGATACTTTTAATTCTATTATTCTAAGCATCTTTGACTTTCATGCACCCATCAAAACTGTCCGTATTACAAAAAATGAGGCACCATGGCTAACGGGGGCCATTAAAATGCTTATGGCAAAACGAAACAAAGCACTTCTAAAGTTCAAAAAGTCAAAAAATCTGGCTGATTGGAATTTTTACAAAACACTTAGAAACGAAATCAATTACGCCATTAAAAGAGAGAAAAAAGCTTATCTTGAATTCAAAATAAACGACGGAAGTAAAAATAGTATGTGGAAGGAGTTAAAAAAATTGAAAACCATGAATATTGGCTCCAAATGTAACGCTGAACAACTTTCTGACCCTCAGACAATAAATAATTTTTTCCTAAATGCACAAGCCAACAGCATACCTGATGCGCAAACATTAAATTATTTAACAAATAATAAGCTTAGTGAAGAACTGCAAGAGTTTAAACTAAAGCCCGTCAATGAAAACGATATTTTTAAGATTCTGCTGTCTATAAAATCCAAATCTATTGGCCCTGATGGAATTGGCATTACCATGTTGCTTATGAGTTGTCCGCAAATACTTCCCGCTTTAAAACATCTTTTTGATTTCTGTATCTTGAATGGCACCTTCCCATCTATCTGGAAAAAGTCACATGTTATACCTATACCTAAAACAAACAATCCTAAACAGTTAAACGATTTAAGACCGATAAGCATTTTATGTGTTCTCTCTAAGTCATTGGAAAAAATCGTAGAGGGCCAAGTAAGAAGGTTTACTGATAATAATAATATACTTCCGGAACACCAGTCAGGATTTCGTAAGGATCACAGCTGCGTCACAGCCCTAGCAAAGGTCACCGATGACATACTTGCTGAAAACGATAAAAACAAACTAACTGTCCTAGTACTCCTGGATTATTCAAAGGCATTTGATTTAATAAATCACCAACTACTAACAGCTTTACTGGGCTTTTTGGGCTTTTCAGTCCATGCAACCAATTTTGTGACTAGTTACTTGGCGGACAGATTTCAAGCTGTAAGAATTCAAAAAGAATTGTCAGATTTTTCACTTGTTTCTAGTGGTGTACCACAGGGCTCCGTTCTAGGGCCACTACTGTTTACACTATACACTTCACAATTTTATAAAGTACTTATGCATTGCTCAACTCATTTCTATGCGGACGACACACAAATATATTTTTCCTTTTTTCCAAGCGAAATGGCTGCTTCTTGTCATTTAATCAATCGGGACCTGGACGCCCTCTGCGACATTTCAAACAAATATTGCCTTAAACTCAATCCCCTAAAATCACAAGTAATGCTGTTTGGCAGAGCTGCTGCCCGTCTTAAATGTTTAGAGCATGTCAACATCTGTCTTAATAACGAGAAGCTCACTCTCATAGATGAAGCAAAAAATTTAGGTGTACTCGTTGATTACAAACTTAAATTTACGAAACACGTCACGACTATAACTAAAAGAGCTTTCTGCAATTTAAAACTCATATATTCAAGTCGCCATTTACTTAGTAAGAAATGTCGTACACTACTCTGTGAATCGTTAGTACTATCGCATCTTAACTATGGGGATGTGGTTTATGGCCCAAATCTGCTCCGCGCAGATTCACGCAGACTGCAACTGGTTCAGAACTCCTGTATTAGGCTAATTTGTGGCCTGAGAAGAGAAGCGCGCGTCTCTTACTCACTTAGAGATCTGGGGTGGCTCAATATGGAAAAGAGGCGACAATTACATTGCCTTACATTTTACCATAAAATAATACTAACTCAAAAGCCGGCTTATTTGTATAAAAAACTAAAATTTAGAACTTCTATTCACAACATTAATGTCAGATTTAAAAACCTCTTGACTCCGCCACAGCACAGGACAACCCAATATCGTGGATCCTTTTCATACAACGTCACCAAGCAGTATAACATACTAAGCGAGACTTTAAAAAATACAAACCTTCCAACGTTTAAATACAATATTAGGCAAGTGTTAATGAGCAACAATGATTAAGTGTTTAGGATTATTGTCTTTTGTAATTGAGTGTATAGTAATATAGGTAATTATTGGTTATGTTATTGTAATTGTTATTGAATTATGGTTATTATTATTATTATATTACTTTAGCATTATTGAATTATATTACAATCATATATTGTTTTAAAGTTTAAATTATGAATTAAAATATCAGTCAATTATACTTTCTGATGTCGTTTTGACAGATTCAATTAAGATTTTAGGGATACATTATATAGAGAATGCAAGTTTTGTTGGGTTGATTGTAAAAGCGCTGCTCACTGCTATGGCAGATGAGTGCGAAATCTGCCCTTGTCAAATGGAATAACACAATATTATTATTATTATTATTATTTCTTAGTTATTTTCCTTCGTTTTTTTTTTTTTATCTTGTATATTATTCTTACTGACAATAAAAGCATTTATTATTATCATTTATTATAGTTCCCCTAGAGATAGTGAGAATGATCAGTACTTACTTATTTAACCCTTAAGTACCTAAGTACACCTTCAATAAGTAGCATAAATACTAACTAACCGTCTGAGAGATGGTACCCTAAATTGCCTAATTATAAATTTCTGACAATGGGGGAAAACTTTGGGAACTTAGGTAGGGTTCCTTTAGGGTTAACAAAATATATAGTTTGCATCTTTTTTTGGTTATATTAGGTAATGGAGTGAAAAAGAGGACTTAGTTTTTTCACATTTCTTTATTTTTTAATGGTCTACAAATCATAACTTCAAAGTGAAACATTACATTCCTAAACAAGAATAAAGTAAAAAAATCAAAAACAAAAAAACTGACCTAAAGTTGATTGAGCTCGGGGTACATATATACATACTTTTTTTGCGCTGTGCAAGCAAATTGGCTTTCCACAGTGGAAACAAATATAAGCCATTCTTGGTTTGTTCTTATAGTGACAGTAAGAACAGTCTTTTCTTTTATCAAGGTTTTCGGCTCTGATTCTAGGGTTACTTTTTGACTCTTCTAAGCCCAATATTTCAGAAATACTTATTTTTATTTTCCTAGGAATACAAAGGGTTCCTAATTTTCTTTTAAGTTGCAAATCAACAAGTTGAAATGCTAATTGTTCATTAAATTTAGACCTTTCTAAGTAGGCGTTGCTTTGGTAAGATTCATATAGTATGTAAGCGTTGACCGCCATAGGCCAACGGCGAGTTCGGCGACTGCAGGAAAATTTCGAACATTTTTCATCTATTGCATCGACGCCACCTTTTGTAGTGTTGTAGTCCACAGTGTTGTCAGGCTTTTTGATCAGCATATCTTCGCTAGCGTAGTGGTGAGATGATGAGACTAAAGTAACAGCTTTGTTCTTATTTGCTGCATATGACAACAATGTTGTTTTTAGTGTAATCATAAAGGCTTGCTCCTATTTCACGCCTTCTTGAAGGCAAAAAAGCAGTTGGAATTTCCTTTCGATTTTTTCCTAATGTTCCTATGCACGTCAGACCTTTTTTCTTTAATATTTCCACGAGTTCAATAGATGTGAACCTGTTGTCAAATGTTACAGACCGGTTGGTGTTGTATAGAGGCTTTGTTAGGCGGGATACCGCCTGAGTTGCTTTAACCAGCTTAGTGTATTTCTTTTCTTCATCTCAAAGTCCACTGCCATCAAAATATTTTCCAGTGTATATATATAAGCATTTAGCAGGTAACCAGTTCGGGCATCGGTACAACACATTACTTTTATTCCATACTTCACTGGTTTATTGGGTATGTACATCTTAAACTTACAACGCCAAATTCAAGAAGCATTTCGTTAATGCGAGCTGATGTTCCTATAGTATAGCAAGTCTGACAATTTTCTATAAACCTATTACTAGATTACTTTTCTATCGGTTCCGTTTATTTCAAATATAGTATCTAAATTTTCGTTTCGTTCGATTTAAATAAAGATGTAAATGCCAAAAATCCAAAAAATGCGTAAAGTTCTATAATGTCAAAGTCCTTGAGAGTAGGTGAACTCTGATTCTTACATTTGGCTCTCTTTCTAGCAATCCTAGCATTTGTCCATCGTAAGACCATATTGCAATTCTGATCATCGAAGAGAAGCTTCCAAACATATAAAGGTTCAGCAGTATTTTTAGGTTTGGCTGCAGGGCGCAAACCAGGTAGCTGCAATACTACCTATGTTATTTTGTAGTGGCCGACCTTTATTAGAAGTTGCAGGTTGTTTGGCCCATTTAAATATATTTTATATATATTTATAATTCACCTTGACCTTCTGTTTTAGATTGTCGCCAAAAAGCCATACTGATATAATAAAATATAGGTACCAGGTAAAAACTTACTTGTCTGAAACCGCACAGTTATAGCAGAAAATGAAATATGTAAATTACAGTAAATCGTTTCAACCAGTCACGCCGCTGTCCGATTCCCAGTATCGCATACCTCAAACATCAACTGATTTTAAAGCTGATAAGGGATCACCCAATTGGCAAAACCTTTAACTATTTGCTGTTTTTGTCTACAGCATATAAATTTGTATTTATATGCTGTTCTATTAATTTTCCCACTCGGAAAAAATAGTTCGCACTTTAAATTGCTGATGGGCCTCGACGGTCTATCGCCAGGGTGTTTCCAGTTCTACAAAGTTTTCGTAAGTGTAAGAAGAACGTAAGGGTTTGTTAATTATTTATTTTTTTTTGTTTAACAACATTGAAATTCCTTTTTAGTTTGATTTAAATTATTTTTGTATAAATAATATTTCTGAAGTACTTAAAAAATAATTATAATATTCATGAATGGCTTGTTCCTTCTTTCTTTGACATTAAAAATTTCTTGGTTCAAAGTACATTTGCAAACTCGCTTTCAAAGAGAATTACTGACTATTAATTAAATACTGATATAAAAGAACACGTTAATTAATAAAAACCTAAAGTATTTAAAAAAAAAAGATCTGACAACCCCGATTATGATGCCGGTCCCTTTGAAGCCCGGCCGAAGCTTTTTATGTCATCAAACTGACTTTGGAAAAAGTATACTTAAGGGTTAAATATAATGCGAATGAATTAATTTAAGCTTAAAAAATGGACAAGCGATATTATAGTCTTTGCTGTGACAGCAATATATGACACAATAATTTATGAAAGAATTGTTGTTGTTATTGCTTCCGGTGTGAGAGCAAACGGCAAGTCAATATTTAGTTTTGGAATGTACAAAAATAGCTCAGTATTGTAACTAGTCAACATTAAAAATTGATTGAAGAGATATTAAAAAATTAGTTTTGTTGAGTTTAGTGACCACAGTTCGTATAGGTATTAGTTTCATTTTTGGTTAGTGAAACAACTTTGAGGATCAATTTGTTTATTCCTTTGAAATTTCCGCCTATATTAGGTTATCCTCAGAAATATAAATCTAGAATATGAACTATTTTACACAGGCGATTGTTAAAATTGTTCATATTCTTATACAGAGTGGCAAAAAAGTCGGGCATAATGCCTGTAACTTTTGAATTACCTCGTATACGAAAAAGTAACCTTTATGAAAGTTGTTCAGTAAATTCTGTCATTTCTGGTTTTGTTGCCATAGAGACTAACTTACTTTTTGTAAATGGAACACCCTGCATATAATTGCATATTTGGATTCTACTGGGAAAACCCTGAATTTTTTTTTATTTTAAATTTTCACCTATCTGCAAGAGGTTCCGAGATGACAGCTCAAAAATGAAAAACTTCCTAATTATAATTATTCCTACCAAATGCCCACCAGTTGAGTCAAGGTGTTTTCATGACAGCGACCTAAGAGGTGTCAATTTTGAGTTCCTGTTTAATTTTCTGTTGTCTGATTTCTAATTTGTTTACACTATGGTTCATCTGAATGAGAAACAACGAGTTGAAATTTTAATAATGAGCGGTTATGGAAATATGAAGAGATCGCAAGATCAGGTTTGTCAACTTTTCGATGAATTATATCCAAACAGGCCTCCAATAAATCAGTCAACGGTGTGTCGAGTGGTAAAGAACTTTCGAGAGATATGCAGTGTTAGGGACAGGCGCGGATACAGGGGGGGGGGGGGCAATGGGGGCAATTGCCCCCCCCCCCTGAGACCGACCAAAGCACATAGGTAACACGATGTATACAAGCAATAACCAATAACAAGCTCTAACCTTTTTGCAATAACTTTTGACTTTTTTCCTTTTTTTGCATAAACTTTAAGAAACAAACAAAAAATTCCCTTCACCAGCTTTGCACCTGGGTTCACGACTTGAAAGTCTACTTTTAAACCTTCTGTACTCTGTACTTTAAACTCTTGAAAGTCAACGCGCTAACCACTAGAATATTGGTATCCTTCCGCAGTTCCGCAAGTTAATTTTAATTACTTATTGATGCGGTCCCAGAGCTACGCAAACTGTCGCAAACGCAAATTCCCAAGAGGGTATAGGGTACCTATCTGATCTGGCAACATCGGAGAAAATCTGTTTACATGCCGATATGTCGTTTGTCACTTCTTTTCTCGAATTGTCGAGTGAATTGCATTATTTCTTAATTTTTATAACATAAGTGCCTTATTTATTACATACCTACATCAAATAAGTTGAATTAGTAATTAGTCATGGCAAGTAAACAGTAAAAGTAAAAAAGTATGCATTGAATTATATTGAATATTGAGTACATAATAGTAATGAATAGGGGAATTACGGGGGAGATGGACGGATGGACCAGTGCGGTGTTGCCGTGTTTCCTAATATATTTACAAACGGCCAAATTCTTAATAGCTGCATCTATTTAATCTATTTAATTACGTTAGTGTGGTAGTGTCCATATTATCCATCCATGTCCACGTAATAATTGTGGTATGCATAGATACGTAACTTTCTGGACACACATATTTAAACTTAGTGTAGTGAAAAATGTTTGTAACCAAGTTTGATTTTAAATAGTACCTACCTAATTTCTGCAAAACGTGCAGATATGTTAAAAAAAAAATATATACTTAGAATTATTATTTATTCTTTATCTATTAACTAACATTTATTTTATGGAACAAAAAATAAGGAACACAAAAACAAATCAAAATAATTTGCAATTATAATAAACTTTAAAAAGTACTTATTCTCAGGGCCGTAGATAAGGGGGGGGGGGGTTAGGGGGTTCAAACCCCCCCCCCATAACAACGAATGTTCAGTTCTACCTTGTTAACCACCGTAAATTTTACTAATAATTCTAATAAATTGCCAGAGTTTTCTTACCTAAACCCCCCCCCCCATGGGTAACGCCTAGCTACGGCCCTGCTTATTCTTGTAAACAACTTGAATGAAGATAAAAAATATACATGTATGTTATAATAATTGAACACTAAGTAATCATTGGTCATCATTGGTTTCTAAAAATTACTTTGTATAACGGCCTAAGCTCACATCATACAGAGGGGATTTTGTGTTGTATTTTTTATTTTCCCACTTGAGAACCAAGCACCATGATTCAAAAAAGGGCGTGGCACCCAAAAAATTTTCGCCTGCGGCGCTATTTTTTTTGCGCCTTCGGCGCTTTTCCATTTTGCCCCCCCTGGGCAAAATCCTAGATCCGCGCCTGGTTAGGGAAGCCGCTAGATCAGGTGGACCTAAAACAGCAACCGGGGGAGACAAAGCTTTGGATATCATGCTCTCGATACATGAAAAACCAACACAATCATCCAGGCCAATGGCAATGGATTTTAATGTGTCATCAGTCAGTGAAACATTTGTTTAAGC
The DNA here is from genome assembly GCA_963920685.1 of Polydrusus tereticollis. Classification (NCBI taxonomy): domain Eukaryota; kingdom Metazoa; phylum Arthropoda; class Insecta; order Coleoptera; family Curculionidae; genus Polydrusus; species Polydrusus tereticollis. Next base: position 115,376,345 of record OY987326.1, read on the forward strand.
AGGTGAAGTTGCATCTCTACAAGATAAAGTTGGTGCACGAGTTAAACGAGGACGATTTTGATAGAAGCGCTGAATTTTGTGAGCTGATGATGGAAAGATGCAATAACGATAATAACTTTGCAACAAATATCATGTTCTCGGATGAAGCTACTTTCCATGTAAATGGCGTTGTTAATAGACACTATTATCATTATTGGTCTGCTAAGAATACTTACTGGTTCCAGGAAGGTCATACTCAAAGGCCCGAAAAAGTTAATGTTTGGGCGGGCATAGTTGGTAGACATATTGTGGGACCTTTTTTTATAGATGGTGATTTTAATGGCGAAAAATAGCTGGACCTCCTCAGGAATCACATAATTCCTTCTTGCAGAATAGTTTTACCGGGTGTAAATAATGGCATAAACGAACAGGTTAGTTCAGGTTAGTTGGAGTAACTGCGCATTATGCGGCAAATGTTAGACAATACATAAGCGAACAATTTCCAGGACGTTGGATATGCAGAAGAGGTGCTATTGACTGGCCAGCGCGATCCCCGGACTTAAACCCCGCTCGAGTTCTTTTTGTGGGAACACTTAAGGAACAAAATCTACGTTAACCGTCCAAATAACTTAAGAATCTTTAAAAGTCAGAATTAGTGCTGAAATTCGGGCCATTTTGAACACCTGATCCACTGAAAATGTTTCACTTCTTTATTATTCCGATGTTAAGTTGTTCAATTTTCTAGGCTATTTATTTTGTTATTATAAAGTTTGTTACAATTTTAAATAAATAAAAGTTTGAAATACAAAAAATTCAGAGTTTTCCCAGTATAATCCAAATATGCAATCGTATGCAGGGTGTTCCATTTAAAAAAAGTAAGTTGGACTCTATGGCAACCAAACCAGAAATGACAGAAAAAATTCATGCAGGTAGAAATATGGGGAATAATTTACTGAACAACTTTCATAAAGGTAAATTTTTCGTATACGAGGTAATTCAAAAGCTACAGGCATTATGCGCGACTTTTTTGCCACTCTGTATATTGCACAACAATAGGACTTTCCCACCGGGAACTCCATCGATCGATTATGGAAAAATCTGAAACTTTGGTAGCTTTCTAATGTCGACGTCTAAAATATTTTAAAGAATCTGGCACTTTTGGTTATACCGGAAGTAGATGCCAACTTCCTTGTTTTAAATAGGACACTTGGGATATATTGTTTCATTTTTGGATTTTACGTAAAATTCTAATCACATTTCATGTATAATGTTCTATATCTAATCCAAAATCACTTGCGCTCTTGTGCGGATAGATGATTCATTCTGATTGCACACTGGTTGTGCGTGTGACTATTGTGGAACCGGGTTGAAACCAGTCGATCCGTTTGCGGATGGCCTAAGTTGTGATGTATCCGCTGCATGTTGTGTGCCTAGTTCGAAAATGGCCCATGTGAGTTGGATCTTACTTAAGTTTTTTTTTTTTTTTTTTTTTAGATTGAACGGTTTGACTCAGTTCCTTCAGTATGCTTCAACTGCTCAATTGATGTCAGCAATTATTATTCTTTTAAGCTCCAATGTCTACAGAACGAAAGAGATTTAATGGTAAGACTATTTTAAAAATATAATATTTTTGCTATATATCGCCCCTGTTTTGTAAAAAGGGTGTAACTAGCAAATCGATTATTTTACAGGAAGGCCGAAATAAAGAATTGGCGAATTGTTAGGTCCTATAAATTTATATTTATGGTAAATAAATAACAAAACTTTTTTAAATATAATATAATATTAACAGCTTAAACTAAGAACACTGTTTTTTCTTAAAATTTTTTTAAAGTTTAGAAAAAAAAGACAGTTGGCCCCTTTGCAAAAATCACATTTTCATTTATAAAAAGGGGACAAATGACTACTTAATCACTAATAATAACAAAAGAAAGGGATTCATTCGTCTTCATCCTCAATGTCAGTTTCGGGAAGACAGTCTCTTACAGTTGCGGCGTGCGGTATCGTATTATATTCGTCATGAAACTCCATAGGAATGACGCCCTTGTTGCAAAGCGTTATTAAGTCCTTGTACTTTGCCTCAGTGATGGGTAACCTTTGGCGGTATGCCTTTCCAATTTCGATTTCAGTCAAAGACATCTTGCGACGCTTCAATATTTCCATAGTTTCTTCTTGTTGCATTACATTGGAATTTCATATTGTCACTTGTTTTGAGTTTTTAGTGAATTTAAGACCATACAACTGCATCCATTTTACCTTACTACCACTATTTGTGTAACTGTTTAATGGAAAAAGCTCTTGTAGTACATTCCAGTTCTGGAAGTCTGAATATTCTAATTTTTTACAAATAAAAGGTTTTGGGTTTTGTCGGGATAAAGCTATAACTGTTGGCCACTGGGATGGTGCTAAAACATTTCTTCGTTTAATAAAAGATGCAATGGTACTATGCACAGTGTCAGCACCCATGTAAGTATGCCCACTTAATAGGAATTTAATTGTTATACTCCTTACCGAATGTAAAGTTTGTGCGGCATGGTAAAGCATTCCAAACATACACCTATTTTTATTCTGTCCTGGACAGTTGTCGCAATACAAAACAACATCTACTTCATTTTCAGTTTGATTTGTATCTTCTAGCCATAATCTGACACATGTTGCAATCTCCACGGCCCCTTTTTTTCCGTCGCATTCCCCCCAAAGATAGCAGGTCCCAGTTTGCGTTTTATTTTCATAAATAGTCAAATTATAATAGGCATATTTACGAGCATAGTACATAAGTGTACTGTCTGAGTGTGGAGTAGCAAGGACTCTTTCCAAGTCAAAACTAGCCACAATTAAATTATCAATTAATTTGGCCTGTTCTATATCTGTCTTATATTCTCTGTATGTAGCCCTTTTTTCCTTTCTATGGGTTTTCCATTTACATTTATCCTCATCTGTCAAACCAGTGCTTTTTTTGGTTTCTCATCTGTTCACAGATTACACATTTATCCTTTTTTGGCTTGTGGAAACCAATGTTGTATTTACGAAATTCCTTTTTAAATACTTGCAAGGAAACAAAACTAGGATTTCCTTTCTCTCTTAGAGTCCTTTTATATTCATCATACAATATCCTGCGGTTTAAGCCTGAAGGTAAGTATTTTTTTGTGCTGTTCGCCCTGTTGTAGTGGGATGGAACTATAGGTAAACTTTTCAAAAAATCCTCTATTTAATTAATTTGTTGTTCTGGGGTCTTATTGGTACTGGGTGCTTTGCCTCTTGCATCCAGTTTAGCGGTTTTCAAGGATGTACAGTTGCTAAGAGTATATTGCAATCTCTTTTTATTAATAGCCAGAGTTGCCAAAAGAAACTGTCTGCAAACATATCTCTCACCGTTATCAACGGCTATGCGATACTTGTATGAAAAGTTACGTGAAGAGTCTCCTTGTGTTGTCCTTCTTGAAACAGGTACCTTGGTACAATGTGAACATAACCAGTCTTTTTGCTGCTGATCACTTAGACTATAATAGATTGAAAATAATTCCTGTCTAACCTCATCTGTAATTTCTCTGCATCTTAGTTTACAGCTATGGCAAGGATTAGGCTTTAGTGATTTTCCTGGTACAGGAAGATTTCTGGTGTTCAAGTAGGGTTCTCCTTTTTGCCTTTTAATTTTCCTATCTTCTCTAATGTTTATTGTATACCTTTTTACCATCACCAGTGTAAATTTCACGCTCAATTTCTTGGACTCTAAGTTTGGCTTCTCCTTTAGAGTTACAAATTTCCAATAGAAGAGCCGCATAAAAACTGTTTTTGTATTTAACTCTCACTGAACTGTTTACTTTAAACGAGTCACAGAACACTTCGTTTCCCCTCACTACATCCAAATTAACAGTATCTGTCCATTTAATTACGCACCATAAATCTTCTCGTCCTAATATTGCACGCCGTTTCATTTTTTAATATTATTTAGATAATATAAAGTTTCACCACAATGCATCAACAAGAACTGACACGCTCCAGCCTCTTGTACATGCAGTAATGCATAATAAAACAATGTTGCCATTGTTGCAAGATAGACGAAGGCAAATAAAAAGGTACCAACTGTTGTGAATTAGTCGATTTTGTGCAGAAAACTATGTAAAAAGGTGCCAACTAGTAGAAAGCCCCTTTTATAATATGCTATTTTATGAATAAATAGATGTATAAAGGTTCCAAGTGGTAGAAGGATCCTTTTTGAATATCAATAATAATAATAGAAATGAAAATATCACACAAATATCAGTTAGCCCCCAGTCATATCTACCTTATAACTTGTATTTACAGTTGGCCCCTTTATACAAAACATAGAACATCAGTAAAACATCACAATATTGTAGTTATCTAAATTTACAAAAAAATGTTAGTTGCCTCCTTCTTACAAAACAGAGGCGATATATATAAATATACATCATTTTGACATAGACTACAAATGGTGGTTTACTGGAAACACGGTCATAAATAGGGAACTTGCATAAAAGTTAAAATTGGAAAATAACACTAAAAAACATAACAAAACAATGCAAGGAAATATACATTTCACAAAAAAAAACCGTTATTTAATTCCGTCTAAGATATAAGCAATTGAAATTGCTCCGAAATTTAAAATAAGACACGCGACCGAGAACGCGCTGTGACGTCATCTGTCACGATTTTTATACGCGGGACCAATGATCTACTAGATCAGGTGATTAGATGCTTGTTATCTTCATTTCTGGTTTATTTTAAATTAAAATACAATATTTTTATTAGAAATAACCTGCTTCATTATGCTTGAAAAAGGGTTTTTCAAGGGTCACAGTTTGATAATTTACCGAATGTAGGTAGATAATAATAATAATAATAAATATCTTTATTTCTAATTATGTACAAGAATGCATGGAAGTATATCATACACAAAAAGCAAACGACGTCAATAAAAATAAACCTAATTCTCTAATCTTATGAAATTCTACAATATCTAACTTCCATTACTTTAAGTAATCCTGTATAGAATAAATTTCCATGTCAACTAACATTTTTTTCACTGTGATTTTAAAAAGTTTTAATTTATTGATACATTTTATGTGTCCTGGTAAGTTATTAAAGATTTTTAAACACATATATCGTGGATTTTTCTCTGTTAGGGTTAGTCTGTGTATAGGGTAGTTTACATTTAAGGTCCTTGTGTTATATTCATGAAATTATTGTAGCTGAAACATATTTTTGTTTTTGAAGAAACACAGTTAAGAGTCTACACGATTTAAAAACACTTCTGCAACTTTCGTTATAACCCATTCTTTTCACAATTCTTACCTTCTTACTATTGCTACCCCAGAAAATTATGCCGTACTTCATTATTGATTCGAAATTCGCATAATATATTGTTTTTAGACTCTTTTCATTCAGGTACTACCCAACTACCCTAACACATGGCAGCAAATGGAATTCAATTTTTGTATCAACATGTTTATATGATATGACCAGTTTAAGAATTCGTCCAAGTAAATCCCCAAAAACTTAATTTGTTCAACAATTTCTACATCGGATTCCCCAAATGACATTGTATTTGGCTTACTCGCTGGTGACATTTTGGTTCTAAAAAGTAGCACATTTGTTTTGTCTGTTTAGTATTAATTTATTTTTTTGTGAAGCAGATGTAAGCCTTGTTACATACGGATATTCCCATAACCATTAATTCACCCATATTTTTCGCCCCACTGATAAGATTTGTGTCGTCTGCATAACATCTTCTTCTTCCCAAAAGATATGACTCAAATAATTCAAGCGCCTTGCCTCTTACACTATATAATTCTAATTTTTGTAATAGCAATTTTGGATCAATGCAGTCATATGCTTTGGATAAGTCCAGGCATATTCCCATAGCCAACTCTCCATTCTCTATAAAATCTATTATATTTTTTGTAAATTCAAAAATAGCGGTTTGTGTTGACTATGTATGACTATTAAGTAGAATGCATTCATTCAAAAAGTCTAAAAGGCGATGACACATTAGAAGCTAAACGAAGAAGAAGGCTTATGGATCTATACTTATCCATCATTTCTGGATCTCCTTTTTTAAATATGGGTTTTATCAAAGATATCTCGAGTTGGTCCGGAAATATACCTTGTTTAAATGAATTGTTTATAAGATAACAAATAACTTCCTTAATTATAGGAATCGCCAGTTTTACAATACTAGTGGGTATTTCATCTACACCAGAACTGTGTTTATTTTTAATTTTGTTAGCTAAGTCGCAAAGTTCAGTGGTAGATATTGGTCTCATAAGCAACGACTGATTGTTTTCCCTAATTTCACAATTTATCGGTTGTGCTGGTAAATTTTTAAGTAGTTCAAGAACTATTGACAACACGTGCTTACTATACTGATCGGATAGTTCGCCAAGTAAAGGCAGATACATTGTGCATCTTATTATTATTAATAGTAGAAGTAGTAGGGATAGTACTCAGTGGTCATAATAAATTAATATTGGTCTGTAAGTATTGGGCACGAAGTAGGTAATGAAGTTAATTATGCGTAGAATAAAACAAAAAAATTTCGGGGCGTTTTAAAAGTAATTTGTAATTTATTTAGTCAGTCAATTAATGTTATTTTTAAGATGCGCCCCCCACTAACATGTAGAATACTATAAGGGGCGGATATCAATTATATTTCATAAAATAATATAATATAATTGATAGGTGTGGTTCCATATTTTCTGACTTTTAAAGCGAGGCCGAGGGTTTGAAAACAAAAAAAAAACGGGCCGCAAAATATATTTACCCCGTTTTCGAGGGCGGGAAACAAGACGCTTACAAAATTAGACTAGCCTCACGTCTTGAACTACCCCTGACTTGCAAAACTACCTCTAGTTTCGTTTTTTCTTGCGAGAGCTTTCATGCCGAATTGGAGTGAATATTGTTAGGATTCGAAAATTGCATTTTCATAGTTTGGTTATCTATGTTAAGTTTTCGGTTTTAAATTGTTAAAGTTCCTATGTAGACTCTCACCTTAAACATTAATTACTAATTTAATTACCTGTCAATAGCTAATAGTTTCACTATGTTCAATTTGAAACCTTTGTTGATAATGTTTATATTCCATGAATGTTTTGTATCTTGTAAGACATAGCCAAGTGGATTGATTTCTGTTCTTTTGTTTCATACTACTTGTAGACAGGTCTTATTTCAAATCATTGTTTTAATTGATAAGTAATTAGTCAACTTTTCAAGTTATCAATAGAAATAACTTTTTAACCTTGTATATAGGATGTAGGTTAAATGTTTTGGCTGTTGTAATTTAGTGTCATACTGGCAGTTCTGTGGATTTTCACGACCACGTCTGGTTAATTAAGGCGTATTTTTGCGGTTGCGTTGGTTGACGTACGTTGCCTTATTTTTTCTTATGGCGTTAAAGGGGTTATAGTTTTCATTAATTGGTATGACTAATTTGTCGACCATTTTTGGTAACCATGGAGGATAGGAAACAATATCCAGCCTTTTCCACAATCAACGCTTGAAGTGAAAGCATGTTTGTGGAACTACCTCCCGAATTTTAGTTTTCTTGGGCAGGGAAGTCCATGTGGTACCGATAAAACTTTCACAAATGCATTAAAAAGGATATGGCATTGTAGTTTGTCTATTCTTTGGGCGGAATGCCGATTTAAAACGCTTTTCCATCAACTTCAACCAGCAATCCTAGACGCCATTTTGTGGAATAGATCCCTTGTAAGTTATTTGAAGTTTTTTTTTGGTAGGGGCCATTGGCGTTACTAGGGGGGGTCAGGGGGGCCCGGCCCCCCCAGCTTGATCACTGGCCCCCTCTAGCCAAAACCATATTTACTTGATTTTTCTTCCCATCACTTATTTTTCTAAAAAAAAATAAATTTATCTTTTACAAAAATTCATTTAATTTATTACTCATCAAGCTCGGAATCCGTTTGATGCTAATTTGCAATACGTAACTAGAGAACACGCTTTCTTGACTTCAGGACGAATACCGTCAACCGATCCGATCTGCATTACATCGCATCGCTTTCCTTCAAATGCAAATCGCACTCTCTCTTACCCTCTCATTTATGTGACAAAGACTAATCTGAACTAACCTAAACCCTTTACTCGTTATGGTTGTGCGGTTGGGCTTTTGATAAATAATATAAATATTTACTGTCACTATAACAATACCAATTAGTTAATCTTTAGTCTGTAAAATTAAAAACTATTGTTTTAATTGTTTTTTGATTTAAAATATAAAAAAAATATATATAAAAGTTGTTTCTTTTTCTCTCTAATATCGGCTAGCTATTGTTACCTACATTACATTGCCCAACAAAATATAATGCATGGCATCGCTTTTTTTCAATTTGAAATTCAAAAGAAATGACAAAATATCGATATCGGATATCGTTAAAAGGCCCAAAAAAGGGGCGTGGCACCCAAAAAATTTACGCCTCCGGCAGGCACTCTTTGATGTGACTTTGGGCCCTGCCCCCCCCCCCCCCCCACGAGAACCACGTAGTTACGCCAATGGTAGGGGCTAAAAGTTCAAACTGGAGTACTAGTTTTCTTATTGATGTCGCCTGAACGCGGGACGTGCCAGTTGCAAAGTACTATTTGAATTTGGAGACTAGCAGTGTAGCAGTATCCAGGTTGACTGTTTGAGGGACTATGTGTGTGTGTTTTGCTGAAGATCGAGTCTTCATGAACTTTGGGTAGCACATAAAGTTTCAGCTAAGTAATATTTTTCTTGAGTAGTACGAAACCTTGGGAGTACCCAGTAGGTGACAGGAAAGCGTGAAATCAACCTTTGCTATATTTTTTCCCGTGGCGTGTATGCTATTATCAAGATAAGCCTTTTCTTTGAACACCTGAGTACTGTGGTGCAATCAGGGTAACGAACCTCATTCCAAATTTTTAAATCAAATACACTGTGATCATTTCTCTTTAAAAACTTAGTCAACTTAAAATCTTAATATTTTGTATTTGCGTTTTGTTCTATATACAGTGTTTTGATAAAGTTTTGCGCCCATGTTATGTACAGAACTTGTGCATTGTAAACGTATAGCGTATGTCGACGTAGCGTTAAGACGTCACAAGAGTCTCTAGTAGTTCAATGTGTTGTGGTGGTCTGTTACAGCTGCTAATTTCGTTGTAAATATAGTTACAGTTTATAATTATAAAGTAAATATTTTCGTTTCCCGGCCAAAGGCCATTTGTTTCTTCATACTTTAACGCTTGTAACTTTAACATTTTAACCTATCTACGCCCGAGTGGCTAGTATACTTATCGAGTAACAACAGGTACTGGTAAGATTTTGTATTATACTTTAACAATGCTCTTATGGTAATTTTAGTAAGTTGTGAGAGGTTCTTGCACAGACCTTGCGGAAATTCCAAGTCTGGGGCAATGTCCTGGATGTAGGTCTATGTGGCTGCCAAATCAGACTAAACAGTCGTTTTTACGGTGTAAGTCTGACAGTTGCCGTCTAGTGCAAGGCCCTGTCAAACAGGGTTTGACTTTTACTTATTCTTTCAATGATAACTTTGTAATTTAAACGTTCAAAACTTTTATGTGGAACCTAATACTGCCACTTTGTTATTACATTTCACTTATTTATCTTTTAACTTTAAGTACCTATTGTCCACCAAAGAAGGAGGAGCTTGCATTTATAAATCCAAGTAGCCAAGGGCCTAACATGACATAAGAAATAAATATTTGTATTGGCATATGCTAAAATTTGACTTTAATTTCAAATACAGTGACTTTGAGTAAATTATCAGATTTCCCTTTGAAAACCCTCTTCAGACATAATTAAATACGTAATCAAACATGTTTATTTAAAAACGATCCAAAAACAATTTGCATAATCGGCAGAAAAATTACATTAGTTTTTTTAACAGCGTTCTACAACTTCACGAACTACTACCCAACTACTACCTACGTTAAACATCCTTTACAAATAGAGATAGACAGATGAGTACATGAAATGAAAAAGAACAACCTATCTTAAAAATGCTGTAACGTTGGTCCTAGTTTTTACTGCTTGGTCACGTATCCCCGATGTTTCCCTGCGTATTCACCAAAACTTACTAAAAGAATCTTTCAAGTTATATTATAAAAGAAAATAAGTGTTTATCAGTTCTTCAAGGCTAACTTTCATAAACTGAGGAAGAGACCCAAACCCAAAAGGTCGCTAATTTGGACACTTCTAAGAAATCAGGGCCGGATGGCATACCTCCTTCGTTACTAAAAAAAAACTGTCACTAATCACTTATTGGTTCTCTATGCACTCTATTTCAAAAATCATTTGATAGTGGATTTTTTCCTGATACTTGGAAATTCTCCAGCCTTGTTCCTGTATTCAAATCAGGGGACAGAAGCAACGTTAGAAGTTATCGTGAAATATCTTTAATCTTTGAATCCATTATTACTGACGAAATCTTTTAACTTACAAAAATCACATAATTGCTCAGCAACATGGCTTCTTCAGTGGTCGCTCAATTGCGACAAACCTGGCCGTTTATCAGAATTTCTTGGTTTCCTCGCTTGAAGCAGGTCATCAAGTTGAAGTCATGTCACAGACACTGTCAAATGAAAAGCTGTCTGATATTGGAATCGCTGGTACGTACCCCAAGTGGATAGGCTCATATCTAACTTATCGCCGCCAATCCCGAGTTTCCCATGACAACTATCTGCAGTCGCATTTGGACAGGTTGGTTGTCTGGTGCAAATCCAACCTTCTACAGCTTAATGTGAGCAAGTATAAAGTCCTTCGATTTTACAAGGGCCATTATACGACAAATTATACCTACGAGGTGGAGAACACCAATCTGGATATTGTCTTACACTTCAATGATCTCGGCGTCATCTTCGACAAGGATCTCTCCTTCATCATGCATGTGGGCAACATCATTTTGAAAAGTTTTAGATTGCTTGGTTTTATAAAGCGACACACCGAAGAAATTTACGACACAAAGGCACTTATGACTCTATATAATGGACCAGTTCGATCGATACTTGAATATTGTTTCATTTTGTGGAGTCCCAATTCTCACTACGACATCAGTAGAACGAACGTGTTCAAAATAAATTTGCTAAATATCTTCTATTCAAACTAAGGTATCCCTATCAGAACCTCCCATATGAAACAAGACTTCTTCTTTGTGGCATGAAGAGCCGAGAACACCATCGCAGAAAGTCTTTGCTTGTCTTCCTGTATAAACTAATTAGTGGTGCAATAATTTGCTGTAATCCATTGCTAGAGTCTGTCCTGTTTTTGGTTCCGATGAGGCGCACCAGGCAAGAGCAACTGTTTTTCGAGAGAACTCATCGGACTAACTACGGACAGAATGCTTTTATCTCTAGACTGTTACTGAATTATAATAGTTACTTCTCAGACTTTGATATATTTAGGCTAAGCATTTCTTCCATAAAAAATATATAACACAAGCTGAATCTGTTATTTTGTTTTATACAGGGTGATTGATGGTGGATGACCTATTAGACGTTCTGGCGAACTAGTAAACGGATCACTTTGAACATTTGGGAACTTACATAAGTGGACGTACTCTCTCCTTTAAACATATTTTTAACTGTGCAGTGTTGCCGATTCTACTAAAAAGTACTAGCGACTTTGATATTTTAAATAGAGTACCCTGTATATTAATTTTTTTTTAGAATCCCTATTAATTGATTAATAAATTCTCTTAACATTTTCCTATACCTATCTGTCATCGTTTTCGAGCTAATAATTAAATTCTGTTTTTTTTTTCGCAAAGCATGGCCTTCACAAACTGCCGATATTTTTGACTTCGTGATTAGAACATGGAAATTTGGTGGAAAGTTAGGTTATATCCAGAGACATTTTACATTGTGTCTGTATCTTAGTTATTATAGTACAGGGTGTTTCAGAAATACAAATATTTTGATGATTTGGAAAAATTACTAAAATTTTACTTTTTAAATGGAACACCCTGTATTTTATCTCTGATTCTAAAAGCTCTTAAAATTTTCTGTCTTTCTATACAGGGTGATTGATAGTGGATGGCCTATTAGACGTTTTGGACGAACTAACCAACGGATCACTTTGAAAATTTGGTTACATGCATAAGTGGACGTGCTCTCTCCTTTAAAAATATTTTTAACTATGCAGTGTTGCCGGTTCTACTAAAAAGTACTAGCTACTTTGATATTTTAAATGGAATACCCTGTATATTAATTTTTTTTTATAATCCCTATTAATTTCTTAATAACTTCTCTTAATGTTTTCCTATACCTATCTGTCATCGTTTTCGAGATAATAATTAATTTCTTTCTTTTTTTTTTGCAAAACATGACCTTTAAAAACTGCCGATATTTTTGACTTCGTGACAGATTAGAACATGGAAATTTGGTGGAAAGTTAAGTAATATCCAAAGACACATTACTTTGTATCGATATCTTAATTATTATAGTACAGGGTGTTTCAAAAATGCAAATATTTTGATGATTTGGAAAAATTATCAAAATTATACTTTTATTATTATTTTATCTCTGATCCTAAAAGCTGTTAAAATTTTCTATCTTTCTATGTATCATGTTCCTATACCCATCTAGAATAGTTTTTGACTTAGGAGCATTTATTTGACAAATTTAATTCTTTCAATGAACAACAAGAAATTTAAACGAATTCAAAGCAATTGAGTACATTTTTAAAATCTTAAGAATACTTAACCAAATTAAGTTGTTGCGTACAGGGCGACATACAAATAATTTTCCTTTCACTTTTTAAAAAACTACTAAAAAAAATTTTAAAAATACCTAATTAATTTTTAATAAATGTTCAAAATGTTGCCCGTTGACATCTAAGCATTTTAGAATTTTAGTATTGACACCATTTGAAGTAGTTAGTCTAAGTTCATCAGCATCTAAACTTTGAAAAGCGCGATTCACCCGATCTTCCAACTCTTCCCTTGAATTAACTGGTGTTTTGTAGACAATTTCTTTGATAGTACCCCAAAGGTAAAAATCCAAAGGCCTCAAGTCTGGGGACCTTGCAGGCCAATTCCAAGGTCCTAAACGCCTGAACCAGCGATCTTCAAAAATTCTCCGTATTTCCGCACTTACTTCGGCAGTGCAATGTGCGGGAGCCCCGTCAAGTTGATACCAGCTACTGCGATACTGAGCAAGAGGAAGATTGTCCACGAAATTTTCAACAAACGTAGTTAAAATTTCTAAGTATTTTCTGGAAGTTAAGTTTTCATCATACATCAAATATCGAATCTTGTCGTCCTTAAACAAAAAACATTAAATCCAAATTTTTCTTGAAATGCTGAATCTCTTGTAACATGGGGATTTTGTTCTGCCCAATAATGAATATTTTTCCTATTAAAAATTCCTTCGCGAGAAAATTTGGATTCATCACTCCAAATAATTTTCTGAAAGAATTGTGGGTCTTCCTGAATATGAACTATTAAGCTTTCGCGAAACAAAACTCTTTGTGGAAAGTCCTCTGGCCTAAGAAATTGAACTTTGGTAAACTTATAATCATGCATATTATGTTTGGACAATATTTCTTGTACACAATAATAGGTTAAACCCAAATCTTCTTTGGCACATCTTATTGAAGACTGTGGATATGCATGAAAATAGGCCAAAACATTTATTTCATTTTCCTCGTTGGACGTTATACAGGTCTGGGTAAATTTCTAGTAACTTTCAACGACGATCCAAAATTTTGAAAATTGCTTTGAATTCGTTTAAATTTCTTGTTGTTCATTGATGGCAAATTTGGATACATTTCGTTGAATCTTCTGCAAGTACGGCTAATTATCTTATCACACTGACCATGTAAGACAAATAAATTCATAAGTACTGTATTTGAATAGTTGTTGTTTTCTTCCATTTTTCTTAAAACTTTAAAATAGACTTGTTAAATAAACTAACTGACAAATAAACCAAATGAATAATAGCAGAATGTCAACCATTTCAAAACAAGAGTTTTCATAGGCTACTTGTTAAATTCGACTAAAAAGTCATAACGACTGTTATCTGTAAGAATTAAATTTGTCAAATAAATGGTCCTAAGTCAAAAACTATTCTAGATGGGTATAGGAACATGATACATAGTAAGATAGAAAATTTTAACAGCTTTTAGGATCAGAGATAAAATACAGGGTGTTCCATTAACAAAAGTATAATTTTGATAATTTTTCCAAATCATCAAAAAATTTGCATTTTCGAAACAACCTGTACTATAATAATTAAGATATCGATACAAAGTAATATGTCTTTGGATATTACTTAACTTTCCACCAAATTTCCATGTTCTAATCTGTCACGAAGTCAAAAATATCGGCAGTTTTTAAAGGGCATTTTTTGCAATAAAAAGGAAAGAAATTAATTATTATCTCGAAAACGAAGACAGATAGGTATAGGAAAATACAGGGTTAGGCATTTGGTATCACCTATTTTCAAAAATCTGTTATAAGACCAAAAAACATTTTATTGAAACAAAATTATGTATATTTATATTATATGCACGTCAACTTATGCATGCAACCAAATTTTTAAAGTGATCCGTTGGTTGGTTCGTCCAAAACGTCTAATAGGCCATCCACTATCAATCACCCTGTATAAAATGTTCCTATACCCATCTAGAACAGTTTTTGACTTATGAGCATTTATTTGCGAATTTAATTGTTAACATAAAAAAAACTTAATAGTTCATATTCAGGAAGACCCCACAATCCTTACAGAAAATTATTTGGAGTGATGAATCGAAATTTTCTCGCAAAGGAATTTTTAATAGGAAAAGTATTCATTATTGGGCGGAAGAAAATCCCCATGTTATGAGAGATTCAACTTATCAAGAAAAATTTGGATTTAATGTTTTTTGTTTAATGATGGACGACAAAATTCGATATTTGATGTATGATAAAAACTTGACTTCTAGAAAATACTTAGAAATTTTAACTACGTTTGTTGAAAATTCGTGGACAATCTTCCTCTTGCTCAGTATCGCAGTAGCTGGTATCAACTGGACGGGGCTTCCGCTCATTGCACTGTCGCTGAATTTTCGATGATCGCTTGTTCAAGCGTTTGGGACCTTGGAAATTGGCCTGCACGATCCCGAGACTTAACGCCTTTAGATTTTTACCTATATACCTGCTGATTAACTTAGACTTACTACTGCAAATGGTGTTAATACTCGAATTCTAAAATGCTTAGATGTCAACGGTCAACATTTTGAACATTTTTTAAAAACTAATTAGATTGTTTTTTAATTTTTTAGTAGTTTTGTAAAAAGTAAAAAAAAAATATTTGTATGTCGCCCTGTACGCAACAACTTAGATTTGGTTAAGTTTAAGTAACCTTAAGCTTTAAAAATTTACGCAATTGCTTTGAATTCGTTTAAATTATAAATAATAAATTCATAAAGTACTCTACTATTTGATAGTTGTTGTTTTCTTCCATTTTTCTTAAAACTTTAAAATGGAGTTTGTAAATACACCTACTGACAAATAAACTAAATAAATAATAGCAGAATGTCAATCATTTCAAAACAAAAGTTTCCATAGGCTACTTGTTAAATTTGACTGAAAACTTATATGATTGATATCTGATTCTGTTAACAATTAATTTCGCAAAAAAATGCTCATAAGTCAAAAACTGTTTTAGATGGGTATAGGAACATTACATATAGAAAGACAGAAAATTTTAAGAGCTTTTAGAATCAGGTAAAATACAGGGTGTTCCATTTAAAAAAGTATAATTTCAGTAATTTTTCCACATCATCAAAATATTAGTATTTCTGAAACACCCTGTACTATAATACCTAAGATATAGACACAAAGTAAAACGTCTCTGGATATTACCTAACTTTTCACCAAATTTCCATGTCCTAATCTGCCACGAAGTCAAAAATATCGGCAGTTTTTATTTTTTATAGGCCATGCTTTGCGAAAAAAAGAACAGATATTAATTATGATCTCGAAAATGATGACAGATTGGTATAGGAGAATGTTAAGAGAATCTATTAATATATTAATAGGGATTTAAAAAAAAAATTAATATACAGGGTATTCTATTTAAAATATCAAATTAGCTAGTACTTTTTAGTAGAATCGGCAATACTGCACAGTTAAAAATATTTTTAAAGGAGAGAGCACGTCCACTTATGTAAGTTCCCAAATTTTCAAAGTGATCCGTTGACTAGTTGGCCAGAACGTCTAATAGGCTATCCACCATCAATCACCCTGTATATACGTTGTACTTCGCATACCAATTTTTTTGTTTTAGTTTTAGGCATACCCAATTGGAATGTTATTATTCCGTAGTGTATTATGAGATAAATAAATTACAGTTTTACGGTACCATAAAACATTTATAAAAACTTACCCTAGTATCCATTGCAGACACCTAACATAAGGTTTTTTAAACTACCAAATTAACGTTATTCGTTCAATTGTCAATGTAAATAATCCCGATTTCGTGGAAAGTTACGTCACGCTGCTTCCCGCGCTTTAAACTTGTTTGAAATTATTTGCCGGCGCATGTAACTTTAATAAGTAATTAATGATATTTAAGGCGTCATATTTTGCATATTGCATTGTTTCATGTTATTGAGCAATAAAAAAATGTGCAAGTTCCCTATTGTAGGTCTCAGAGTTACATATATGCTTTATGAAACCTCCAACATTTTATTCTTGACATTTCCCTGTAACTATTTTTTCAATCACACTTTAGAGCAACTTCGAAATTTCTAAACGTATGTGTTTTTTATATTAAATATTCTCTAAATTCCATGGGACTATATTCAATAAATGAGTTTGTTAATTTAATTATCAGGTGATAGAATTATATTTGATTTCTACCTTAACCATGAATACTTGTTTTCAGGTCATCCAATCGCCTGTTAAAGTCAAAAGACTTAAATTACAGAGTCTAGATTTGAAAGAAGTTGAGCGGCCAGATCTAAAAGCAACAGAGACTGTTCTAAATTGGCTTACCTCTAAAAGAAATGGAATAATGACACTGTCAGAAACATCACTAAATAAAAATATTGAAACCATTCAGGAACATTGTGATGTAGAAACACAATCGAACGTGCTAGAAACTCTTTCCAAGGAGAGTCAAACCATCGCTCCAAAGCTTGTAGTTTCGAAAATTCAGTATGAAGAATTTAACATTGTTTGTAAAAAAGCGACTAATTTACGATCGACGCACACTAGAACAAGCACAGAAAAAAATAGCTCGGAGTGTTCTAGCTGTTCTATCAAGCTTAATGGTAATGGTTTATCCAAGAAAGAAGCTAAAAGTCGCTATATTCAAACCCCAACAAATTTCTGTTGCAATAATTCAGCCTGTACATCTGTAACAGACGATTCTATTACACTTGATTACATTAAGGATTTAAAAGACAGTAATTGTCAAACTGATCCATTAAATATTTGTTTCAAGAGTAATGATAAGAAACTATCTCAACATTTATTCCAAGAGATCTTTGTTCCCAAAGTCTGCACTCAAGAGACCTCTGCTCAAACTGACGTAATAAATCAAATCGATAAACATACACAATGTGACATATTAAGATTGAATGGTTTTCAAAATGGCTTGTTGCAGACAAAAGCAGGAGAAACTAGAAGTAGCTGTAAAATAACAGATCCGCTGACCTTTAATGAGGCTATGCTAGATGGGCTTGATAATATTTTTGTGTCTAAAATGTCGCAAACTGAGTTAAGTGCGTTTGATCATTTTTCCTTCTCAGACAGCTATTTTAGTAATAAGGATTCATACCTTTTGTCACACAGTTCAAATTCTTTCTCGAATGATCTTGACACCAAACTGGACATCCGAATCTCATTTCCTGAAAAATTAAAAGAGGAAAAAATTTCACCTTCCGAAATTCTTATATCTACCCAGCAAAGCCCTGAGAATAGTTGTCTGTCGCCTCAATATTCGAGTTTGCTTAAAGTAAATAGTAGTAAGTCTGATCGAGTGAAAATTTGCAAGTTTTGTGATATGACCTTGTATAATAAGCAGGAAGCTAGGATACATAATAAGACGCATATGCAGTGTTCCATTTGCAAAAGAAAATTTAGGAGTCTAAGGGCTGCGCAAGTGCACATAAACGACTGTAAGGTAAAACAGATTAGTTTTTCACCATTTGTAGAATTAATAAAGGTTGATCAAGCGCCCGACTTAAAAGAAACATACTTTAGGGCTCTTAAACGATTACAATAGAATTAGATTACTTTATACACAGGATTACATGCATTTAATAAAGATTGTCGCTTTTGATGTTTGTATTACATGAAAGCATTGGCGGCGGGAAGGAGAGGCTGGGGTTACTATAATAGAATTTAACTTCCATAACATAAAATATCAAAATTGGAAAATATCTAATTTGTAAAAGGATTAATTATTATTTTTAAAATGAAGTTAAAAAAGGTTAATAAAGCATCTAGTTTGGCAAATATTTTTGACAACAATGATTAATCCAGGGTTAGAAGCTTAATTGGCGAAAGATTGATTAATTTCGATCAAATGCACGACGGAATGTATAGTTAATGCTAAACAATTTCTGTTGCACGTCATACCCTTTGAATGACGTCAGTTATCAGCAGTGTTGCCAGATTGTAACCGAAATAACCAAGGGAGGGAATTGCACTACACATTTTTATTTTAAAAATCGTCCAGGATGACAATATATATACCTAAATTGTATTTTTTATTGTTACTTTTTTATATACGTTTTGGTTATTAATCTATTTTTATTGCGTTAAATATGCCATGGTATGTGGCGTTGTCTATTACTATAACTGATGGCTTTTTGCTAATTCATTTCTCCATGATAGTCACTAAGCTTCGTTTTAGGATTCTTTTTTCTTTATATGTACTTTCAAAAATACCTGTTTTTTAAAGCTACAGTAGAAAATTCCATAAGCCCTCGCCTCGGTTCATCTTTTTTCCATCCGAAGCCTATTTTCTTTAAGGGGCTTCTTAAACAGTTGAGACGAACTAACAGGTGTCTGTCTTTTAATTTACTTAAAGTTGTCAAAGTCAGATGATGTTCTAAAAAAAGTTTAAGCATAACCAATGTAAAATATTATAGTTTTTGAATAATACAACTTACTTGTTTCAAACATTCCATAAATAGTGTCACGGATATAACTTATATCCAATCTTTACACATTTACAACTCTTTGAATGAGAACGTTTCTTCTTAGGTAATTATAATAGTTTATTTTCCTTAACTGTTGTTGCAACTGCGCTTACAGTGGAGATATTCAAATTTAGGGCAGCTGCTACACGCTAAAAATTAGTAAAGTAGAAATAAAATATGTAGACCTTAATATACTCTTTAAAATTACTGCTCTAACTGCTGTCAAGGGTAACAGTTAGCCATTGTTGTTAAGTTCTTCCTGAAAATAGCTTATTAGAGAAGCTATTAGCTCTTTGCACCGGCTATTTAAATGTATCGGTATTTTTCACAAATAGTAAACAACGTAATCTACAGTCATAAATATCCTTAAACCGATTTGGTTGAAATTTGGGTCAGTTATTTGAAGTAATAAGGCGCTAACGAGATTGAAATTATTAGGTCTAGTGGCGTCTCAGTGAGCACCAGAGCCAATTATTATTGAGAAGAAAAAGTACGCCACTGCGTTTTTTTTTAGTTTTTTTATTTGTTTAGATTAAGCAACTACAAATACAACTTTTTGGTCTCTTGTGTTTTTTTCATATCTGGCTTCGTTTGGGACAAAAGAAATAAAAATCACTTTAACTCATTCTAAAAGCTATCCATGGACAACATAAAATAACAACCAAAAATAAAAAATAAACATATATACCTATATATAAAAGATGCACGACTGCAATCGATTTGTCATTGATTGTCTGACACGTTCAAAAATACCTGGAGTATTCCTTATGACATTGCAATTGTCAATTATCCGATTCTTCAAGTTATTCACATCAAAAATTTGAAAATAAAACGATTGGCCAACAAAACAGCTTAATTTTGGTTTTACCACAGATCTATGTAGTTATATAGATCTGTGGTTTCACTACCCGTAGGCCATGCATTATTTTGATACGTATTTTCTGAAAATGACCTATTACTCCGCTTGGCTCCCTCCCGTGTTAAATAAATTCAACATTTTAGGGGCCGGCCGACCATTGTTTTTTAATTTAATTTGTTCATCCAATAACGAAAATCCACATTTTAAACTTGGAATATATTGAATAAGATATAATATTACTTTATACCTCAGTTTTAACTTGGTTTTCCATGTCGTTGCGTGCCTCACCCTCAATTTTTCGGAATGTCTAAACAGGATAGTTTATTTAAATTTTTAAACACGTACCTGGGGTTCTAATATTAAAAAAAAAAACTGTCAACACCTACTCTCACTTATTTTACACTAATTTAGTTCTTTTCTTTCAAGAAACCTCAAAAACAACAGATCCCTATACAAAATCTTTCCTGTCGATAATCAATATTGGACATAACCATAACCTCACTTTAAATTTAGCGGCAGGTACGAAATTGCCGACCCTGGGTTATATACATTCTATACATGGTGTATGTTTGGTTGCCTATCTTCAAGCCGAAATTCTTATTCCTTGTTACCGATATTTTTCCGGCAGGGTTGGCATGCCGACCCCAGCCTGGGTTACTTGAAAAGTACAAAATTTATTTTATGGCGGCTGTAGTTTGCGAGTAAATCCACTGTGATGTCCGGGGTTACAAGGGCGATTTAAAAAATGGAGCGGTTATTCGCTGGCAGTTTAAGTCATTAAAATGCAAATTAACGTAGATAAATAATATAATTGGCACTGCCGATCCTAAAAAGCCGCCACTGACCGTACGTCGGTTGCAACTTGTCGTCAACAAGTCACAATTTGCCGCTCTAGGCTTTGGCCTACCCAGCTTATTCGTAAATTCAGCACTGCGGCTTGTTAATATTTAGTAAATTTCGGTTTAACAAGAAACTGTCATTTGAACTTAACAATAAGTAAAGCCAGTGATTGAAATTCCCTAAACTGACTAATTTTTTATTTAATGTTTGAGCCTGTGTATAAAATATAAGCCAAAGTTATCTTTTACTGGTCCTTTATTGCCTAAACTGTTACCACAAAATTAATCGTTTGATTAATCTGTTATGTAATTTCTAAAAATGGTTATTATTTGCACTAGATTTATAGTATTGTATACACAAGGCAAAAGGTCGTAATTGACCGTCTTTATTTTAAGAATTGGATTCGAATAGTGTTAAGTAAGTAAATACATACATCACGTAAGATTTATTATTAAATTCTAATAGTAGAAGGGTTTGCGTCTGTAAATGGTTTTTTAAAAATAAAAACAAATAGCCCATTGTATAAATTTCAATTAAGACCGGAAAATATACAGGGTGTCCGGAAATTAGGGTCCTTACTTACAAGGTGTAATCTACACCCAAAATAATATTTTTCTCTATACAGAAACAGTGACCGGCATAAAGTTGGCCACGTATGGGAAAATTTGTTATTGATAAATATTAAAAAAACTTTTTGTGCCGATTTTCTCTACATAATTGGTAACTTGAAAATTAATTTTGACATTTGTCACGTGACTACTGGTTTGGCGAGAAAATTGAAAAAAATATATTTTGTCATGGAAAGTATTATTAGATGACGAGATATCCAATAAAGTTGTTTGAAAAAAGTGTTTAGATTTTAATTTTATGCTGAGTTGCAATGTTTCAAGGAAAAATTCGAGAAATATATTTTTTTTAGAAAAATATCCAATATTACTTTCATATTCCTATGAATTTAATTAAGATGTGTTAAATGATCGCAAACCTAGGTATTAAAGTGTTAGTACATATTTTTGTCGTTTTTTAAGATGTTTATTTATTAAAATTTAAAATGAAACTTTTTACCATGTACTTGAAGTGTGGTCAGCCCCTGTAACTGACAACCATATTTACCACTTATTATTATTTTTGGAACAATGTACATGCAAATAACCGTTTTGGTTCATACATTTAATAGTTCTACTTTGCATTTCTCTTAAAACGATTCTTATTTTTTCAGAACATATGACCAAGGTAATTTCTAATTTCCCTTTCCAAATGTTCAATGTTTCTAAAAGGCCTATGTTTGTATATCGTATTTTTTTAAACAGCCCCATAAAAAGAAATCCGAGAGGGTCAAATCAGGTCATCTAGCCGGCCAAGGATTCTCTGAAAAACGCCCACTCCACTTGTTATGCCCCAACCTGTTGAATGTCATCAGATAAATCATCTAAAAATTCTGACACCTCCTTACTGTCTCTTTTGTTCACCACCTACAGTTGAGAAACAGTTCCATTGGGCGTGAAAGTTGCTTCTTCTGATAAACGATTTTTTGTGGAAACTTTCCGTCATCTTCTAGTACTCCTTGGAACCATGCACAAAAGTCAAGACGAGCATCATAATCCGCTTTTAATATGTGTACAGATTTGGGATTGCAATGGTAGAACTGATTTCTTTTTAAAATTTTTAATGATCTTTCTTCCATGTTAGTAGCTTCAGAAATATCTCTAGCTGCTATTTGAGATGTTTCTGTATCTGTTAACAACACGTTCAATGCTGCTTCTTCATCAGTTACCTGTTGTTCATGCCAAACTTTATACTTACAGGAAAGTTGCCGATATATCGGCAAAACAAGTAAAATTAAATAAATCAATTTTTGTGTAGAAAAGTAACATGTCAGTGTACCTACTAGTAGTAGGGGTTTATTTTCTTTGCCGATTTAATTTATTAGACTTATTAGAGTTTTTTTTTCTCTTTTTACCTTTTAATTCCGCTGTAACAGCGTGGCAGTTGAAAGGTGTTTTAGTGTGTGATGTTTAGAGTTTATTCAAGGGATTTTATTAATATTTAATATATTTAAATAAATAATATTAATAAAGCACACTACGCCACTCAGTTAAAATAGGCGAAAATCTGAACTGCCGTTATCGAGTAGTGAAGTCGCGGTGTTATTCTTCCAGTTTTCGGATTTTACAGGATTTAGCCAACTGCAGGTGCAGAACCTCATACTTTGTATTATATTTATATACATTCGACGTTATAAAATCCCTGGTGGGCATGATTTTATTCAGTGGCTTGAGTCTTGTTTTTTTTACAAAAGTCATGAATTTCCAACCCTTATAAAAAAAAAAACTAAACACTGAAATATGTACATATGCCTTTGCCGATACGATATATCTCTATATCGGCGCGTATATATCGGTATCTACCGATATATCGTATCGGCAATAAAAAGTATTTTTTTTATTTTACTATTTTACGGTTCGTCGGCGTATCTGAGGCCATCTTGAACCGGTCATCGACCGTACGGTTTTTAATCGTGCGGTCTACCGACTGGGGAGTGTGAAACGGCACCTTCATCCTACGAGATATCCGATCTCATCCGGCCTGTCCGGCGGGAATAGGATGGTTTTGATGTCGATTCATTTTACACTCGAAAGTCATATTGTGCAATCTCTACTTTGCGTGCATATTGTTTCAAAAAAATTTATAAATGGCAATTATGGTTGTCAGATACAGAGGCTGACCACACTCAAGTACAGGGTGTCCATTTGTCGATGTAATTACAGGGCATCTCGGTAACTAGTGAAGATAGAGACTTGCGGTTTTTACATTACTGCGCTACTTTTTTGTCAACAAAAGATGCCGCAAACAGAATTTTCATAGCTTTCTTAGTTTTTACAGGGTGTTTTCGGAAATGTTTGCTTTTTCGGTTATTTTTTTACTTATTAAAAAATGAATTATTATTATTGAAAACTGTGTCTAAAAAAGTTTTTTAAGCAGAATTCAGTGGCGTGCTTACTTTTTATCTGGGAGTCTTATTTTTCGAAATTTAAAGCAAACATGATTTTTTAAATAATATAATATATTTTTCTCTTATTTGATTGGGTTATTTTTAAGCTTTTGAAAAATATATAATAGTTGATAGTTACTATTAGCAGAAAACGCACAAAACGAAAAATGGTCAAAATTAGGGTAATAATTAGGCCATGAAACCATTGAAACAAACAAACAAAAGAATATCTATCTGGCATATCCATTTGTCAAAATCTATAGGCGAGAATAAAGTTCTGTTAAAATACATGTCACCATGTCGCTGAAGTTTAAAAAATGGCTAAAATAGATAAGTTTGCAATCTTGTAATTTAGATTTCTAACTTATAGAGTTCTTTATTTCATAGATATCCAGAGAGAAGGCCCAATCAAGTAACATTTTCAACTTTAAAAATTATTTTAATTAAGAATCGATCATTTATAAAGCCAAGACCTAAATCATATATAATAAGGAGAATCGCGAAAAGGACGAAATGAACGTTATGGCTTTTTTTAGAGGCACTAGAAGTTCGTGCAAAGTCTTAGAAAAAGATCTCGGAGTAATAAAATCTTGTCTAAAAATTTATTAAAAAAAATATCATCTATGAAGTAAAGATTGTGCACATCTAACTCGAATACGAGTCGAGAGGCAGTTTGCTACAAAAGTAATAATGTGGTCTGACGAATCCTAGTCGCACAGGCATTATCAATCACCATAATACAAGATATGGGTCCCCAGTTGTAAATGTAATATTAGTCTATTTTTACATAATATGTATTCTAGCAGTCATGACTAGGGCTGGGCTATTATGAATTTTTACAATGAATTGTCGATTGTTGAAAATAATCGATTATTTCGATTAATCGAAAAACAATCGATTAATTAAAAAACAAATGATTTATTAAGAAACAATCGATTAATCTGTTAATAATCAATTAATTAATTATCTTGCTTAGCTCCAACCCGGCCAACAACTAAAAATCTCTGTGCAAGATCTAGGTCCGAGGTGGCCACGTGGCAACTTCACTTACCTTACAGCAAACAATCAAAGTAAAATTTATGTAGTCCTGATTCCTGAGTGATAGACGTGTTTTGAACTTTCATTTTCTTTATTTAAGCTTATCACATTCATTCATCCATTCAAAGAAGAGCCATTCACTTGATCAATGACCATAGTCTGACAAACAACCTGGAAAGCCTTGAACATCGAAGGCAGGTTGGCGGCTTGAGTCTATTTTACAAATATTTTCATGGCAAGTGTTCAACTGAGGTTGCCCGCTTGATTCCACCCAGAGCGGTGTATGATGGAAATACACGACGGGCCACTGCAGCCCATCAGTATGTGGTTTAGCTTAGTGTCCCTCGAACGACACTGTTTCAAAATTCTTTCATCTGGAGAACGTCACCACTCTGGAACGACCTCCCTGAAATCGTGTTCCCCAATGAGTATAATCTCCAAACATTCAAGACCAACGTGAATCGTTTCCTGCGCACACGCACCGCTCCCATTCAAAGAAGAGCCATTCACTTGATCAATGACCATAGTCTGACAAACAACCTGGAAAGCCTTGAACATCGAAGGCAGGTTGGCGGCTTGAGTCTATTTTACAAATATTTTCATGGCAAGTGTTCAACTGAGGTTGCCCGCTTGATTCCACCCAGAGCGGTGCATGGTAGAAATACACGACGAGCCACTGCAGCCCATCAGTACGTGGTTTAGCTTAGTGTCCCTCGAATGACACTGTTTCAAAATTCTTTCATCTGGAGAACGTCACCACTCTGGAACGACCTCCCTGAAATCTTGTTCCCCAATGAGTATAATCTCCAAACATTCAAGACCAACGTAAATCGTTTCCTGCGCACACGCACCGCTCCCAGAGCGCCATAAAGGATTTATCCTGCAGTGCTGCGCCTTATCATAAAAAAAAAAATAAAAACAACGTTTAAACTAATTTCTAGTCGTCTTCAGAACTATATTCACCTGAATACTGAATAATATTCACCTGAAGACGACTGGAGATTTTTACCAGTTGAAGCGTTGTGATCAAAATAAATAAAGACAATGGAAGTCCAGAACAGTCCCTAACCGTCAAACATAATAATTATATTATGCAGTATTTCTAACTTTTGGGAGAACAATATATCTTCTTGAATTTTGTAATTTATTCATAATATAATCTATCCAAAATTGCTAAAAAGGAAGTTTCTTTTCTGCAAATTTTGATGTTGAGAAAAATATGAATGAAGAAATTGTAAAAACAAATTATCCATTTTTTTTACTTGCGCACTCTATACCATTACGATTTAATTTTTTGTTAAATTTTTTATATTTGCCTCACTTGGTTAGCCTCGTTCTTTTATTACTTTGTTTTCTTTCAAAAATTCCAGCAAACAGTAAACATAATACGGGGCACAAATTTTATTTTAACGTTATATTACTATTTTTTCTTCAAGAAAAAAAAGCATAATATTATATTATGTTTATATGTAGATATATTAGATAGTTTATTCCAACAGGAGAATTCGCTTAGCAGGCTGCTTACTAGGTTTATGAAGATTTATAATCGATTAATCGATTATTTTACCCACCCCTAGTCATGACATATTCTTTTGTTTGCTTCAATGGTTTCATGCCCTATACTACCCTAATTTTTTAAATTTTGGGATTTGTGCGTTTATTGTTAATAATAACTATCTACTATTATATATTTTTTAGAAGCTTAAAAATAGCCCAATCAAATAAAAGAAGAATATACTGCCGTCCCAAAATCAGATGCCGTATCTAGAGAAAGCGCCAAACGGAGAAAATTAAGTTTAAAGTTTTCTTAATGGCCTTTACGCACTTACAATATTTAAAAAAAAGTAAATGTCATTTTTTAGTTATTATCGTTTTAAAGAAATATTACTTAAAAAAAAACGCATTAAAAACTAACCGGTCTTAAATCTTCAGGCTAAAGCCCACTGAATAAACATTAAATGTTTGTTTAAATATTGTTTTATTATTCTAGTCATCAACTTCTGGAAAATAACCCAGAAGTTCTTTCCATTCTCCGGCATAATGCCACCAACATCTTTTAGAATGGCGTCCTTTTTGTTTTTGGAAAACCTCTAGGCAGGCCCATTACGACGGTTTACAATGGATTGGAATATTACACAGTTTTTTTTCATTGCCTTTTGGCATGAAAAATCAAATTTCTCAAATTCGCTATCAAACAACATTTGCTACACAGCTTCCAAAAATTAGTAATCAAAATTTTTCTCTCATCTTCGAAATCTTCTTTATATATCTATCCACTTTACATTCATGCAGTAGGTACCTGCTGATTATTGATCAGTTGTTTCTCTCTTTCTTCATCTTTCATCTAACTTAATGTTTGTGTCTATTTTTCTTCGTTTTCTTTTTCTTTTCTACTTTTTGTATACCCAATACGAGAGGTTTCGATGTTTTCAACTTCTTCTGTCTGTTATGTACTGAATAATTTAATATTACTTGTTTATTTAATATTTGGCATGGTCCATTAACTTCTATAAATTTGCATCATATTTTGCGTGTTTTTCCTCTAGTAATACATTCAGTGAATGTTTCTTGGCATGAAACTCCAAAAAGCACCATAGAAAGAATCTGCCTTTTGTCCTACTTGACATTTTTTTATAAATATTGAAACCATATCAAAATCTGCTGCAAAATGTTTAAGAATTTTTTTCATTTTTGCACCAAATTAATGATGGCATAAAGTAAATTTATTGTCACTATGTTATTCATTAACTAAAATAGCGTATAATATTATATATCTGTGTATGTAACCTTAAAAAAAATATCCTATTCCCCTAATAATGTGGATCCCTCGTCAACCGCGGTTATACAGGGCTTTCCTATCTTAACTTAAAAAATAATTTCCTATATTGTACAATATATTGTTTGATGTAAGGTGAGCTTTAAAATTAGTACAAGACAATCAACATATTAAAAATTATTTAATTTACACATCAAAAACTGTGAATAAATCGAGTAAAAATCACAAATTAATAGCAACTGCACTACTATAACTAAGCTTAAATTAAATGCTTTGGAAATTAAAAATAATGGCGCGTTTTCTAAAAACAAAAACCGCATATGACTTGTCCTAACAAGAAATGCCGTATGTACACTGACGCGGCCACAGATACGGCTTTTATTATTAGTATTATGTACGTACTGCATTTTTTCTTAGCAAAGGTCATACATTTCATAGATACGTTTATTAAATATGTAATATTTTTGTTACTTTGAAAGCAAATACGGGGGTTCTGCTTAGTAAAAGCTTATTTAGCTTGCCACGAACCTATTAAGCCAAAAATATTAAAATCCTATTTGTTTGTACATACGGCATCTGTTCTTAGGAGGGCAGTATACAGGGTATCCCATTTAAGAAATCATATGTTTGCTCTAAATCTCGAAAAGTAAGACTCCCAGAAAAAAAGTAAGTACGCCACTGAATTCTATTTAAAAAACAGTTTTCAATTTTTTAATAAGTTAAAGATAACCAAAATACAGGGGGTGGTCAAAAAGCAAACATTTTCGATAACACCCTGAAGCTTAAAAACTAAGGAAGCTATGACAATTCTGTTTGCGGCATCTTTTGTTTGACAAAAAAATAGCGAAGTAATGTAAAAACCACAAGTTTCTATCTTTACTAGTTACCGCGCGAGATACCCTGCAATTACATCGAAAAATGGACACCCTGTTCATGTATCATTTCGTTTCGATACAAGAACAAAGTTATTAGAGGATAAGAAATATTAATACCGAATATCCCTCGAGCTTACATTATTAACAGAAAATTTGAGCATTAGGGATATTATAAGTGAACAATTTTTGACGTAACAATAATCGAATTGATTTTGTCTATTTATAATCACGTGTGCAAAAGCAACCAATGACAATAACATTACACTTATAACAGCCCATGAATAGCGACATTTTTCTCACCGAATATCCCTCGAGCATTGATAAATAACTCAAAATTTTATTACAAATTCCTCAAGAACGTTACTTGTTGATAACAGCCCTCTGGCTACGTAACGTAACGTGCTTTTGAAATCTGTGATAAAATTATCCTGTAGTTATCAATTAAAGCTCATTGTGAAACGTCACGTCATGCGTCAGGGTGAATCCACATGCATCCGTGATCACGGATGCGTTGTTACCACGTGATATAGCCAATCAAATATCTGTTTAGAGAGCTGACAGCCCGTCAAGGTCATCATCAAAGTTGGTGAGTTTTAACTTTTTTTTCTATGCTTTAACGTATATTTATGTTTGGTTAGAATTCTGAAATATCTGTTGAGTGGAGAGTTTTAATTTTTTTTTTTTTGGTATTTGTGGCGAGTTTATGCAACAAATTTGACTTTACGAATAGGTGCGACTATCTAGCATTTTTATTTGACATAGTTTTCAAATTTGTATAAACTCAGTTACGTCCGTATCACGCGTCTCCATTCGGATGATGCCAATTTCACCGATCCGTAATACTCATACGGATATCCAGACTTACTGTCATGGTCAATTTGATATAAGCAACAAAATATTTTTTTTATATATATTTAGATAAAATTTTTCGTTGGGATGATAATTTCCTCGATAATTTCACTATAGTTATAACTTGTTTGTGTGTAGACTCGAAACGTTTTTTCAACCAAATTTGAAAACCTTGATACGGTGTACCCTAGCGACATGGACCAAGACCAAGAGCACCTTTTTATATTTTAAAAGTATAAAATTTTTCAAATTTGGTTAAAAGCCAGTTTTGAAAGAAAGTATGAGTAGTTTGTTCACCCCCGCAAGTTGCGCCACTGACTATATTTGCCCAATTTTGACTTTAGAATTGGATTAAACACAAGTTTACTATAATTTCAAGTCTCTACCTTAAACAGTTTCGTCGTTAATGAAAGAAACCCATCTTCAGGGTACCCTATTTGGGGGGCTGTAGCTCCCTTGGGAGGTAATTATCCACATACGTTTATAGAAAAAATATGATTATTTTGGCACGTAGATTACGCTTTTTAGGTATGGCCTTTTAATTTCGAGACACCCTGTATAGAGTTAAGTATGTTGCCTAACTTCAGTATTCCTTACTTAATGTTACGACTCTTTGGAAATAATGCGTCGGCGTTCAGGCAAAACTCATTAAGTCCAATTTATTAGTTTTGAGAAAAACAGGTTTCAACTTTATATTTTACAGTATTTGTTGATTTCTGACTTACGTATTTTTTCATACATAAACATAATATAGAAAAAATGTAAAGGTTCGTCTGTTTCCTTTCGACAAATCCATTTCCAGACGCGTTTCGCCATATCGCTCGTCAATAAGGCTAGGATCTGACGAAGGGACAATACCTCTAACAAAAGGTCTACTAAGACATTATGAACGATATTCTTTGCGGGAGATTCCTCCTTGATGAACTTTTTTTCTATAAAGTGCACTGAGAGGTATTTTCCCTTGGTCAGATCATAGCCTGACTGATGAGCCGTGATACAGCGCATTTGGGGGCGAATTTGGCGAAAGGAAATAGACCAACCTTAATTTCTTAATGTTTGTTTTCCTATTGAAATCAAATATACAAATTTTAAGTTAGGTACATATTACTATACAGAGTGGCAAAAAAGTCGCGCATAATGCCTGTAACTTTTGAATTACCTCGTATACGAAAAAGTGACCTTCATGACAGTTGTTCAGTAAATTATTCCCCACATTTCTACCTGTATGAATTTTTTCTCTCATTTCTGGTTTGGTTGCCATAGAGACCAACTTACTTTTTTTAAATGGAACTCCTTGCATATGTTTGCATATTTGGATTCTACTGGGAAGACAAAAAAAAAATTGTATTTAAAATTTTCACCTATCTGCAAGCGTTTTCGAGATAATGACAGCTCAAGATGAAAAAACTTCCTAATTATAATTATTCGTACCTAATACCCACCAGTTGAGTCAAGGTGTTTTTATAACAGCGACCTAAGAGGTGTCAATTTTGAGTTCCTGTTTAATTTTCTATTGTCTTGATTTCTATTTAATTTGTTTACACTATGGTTCATCTGAATGAGAAACAACGAGTTGAAAAATGGTAAAACTCTGAATTTTTTGTATTTCAAATTTTTCTTTATTTAAAATTTTAACAAACTTTATAATAATAAAATAAATAGCCTAGAAAATTGAACAACTTAACATCGGAATAATAAACAAGTGAAACCTTTTCAGTGGATCAGGTGTTCAAAATGACCCCCATTTTCTGCTAAGCAGAGCGCCAGTCGATCCCTGAACCCGTCTACAACATTTAAAAGGAAATTCTCTGGAATGGTCCAAATTTCAGCAGTAGTTCTGACTTTTAAAGATTCTAAGTCATTTGGACGGTTAACGTAGACTTTGTTCTTTAAGTATCCCCACAAAAAGAAGTTGAGCGGGGAAGTCCGGGGATCGCGCTGGCCAGTCAATAGCACCTCTTCTGCCTATCCAACGTCCTGGAAATTGTTTGCTTTTGTATTGTCTAACATTTACCGTATAATGCGTAGGTGCTCCTTCCTGAGGAAGTGCAGATATTTTTCGCCATTCAAACTACCATCTATGAAAAAATGTCCACGATGTGTCTACCAACTATGCCCGCCCAAACATTAACTTTTTCGGGCCTCTGAGTATGACCTTCCTGGAATCAGTGAGTATTCTCAGCAGACCAATAACGATAATTGTGTCTATTAACAATGCTATTTAAATGGAAAGTAGCTTCATCCGAGAAAATGATATTTGTTGCGAAGTTATTATCGTTATTGCATCTTTCAATAATCAGCTTACAAAATTCAGCTCTTTTATCAAAATCGTCCTCGTTTAACTCTTGCACCAACTTTATCTTGTAGGGATGCAACTTCTCCTGCTTAAACAAATTTCTCACTGACTGATGAGACACATTAAAATTCATTGCCATTGGCCTGGATGCTTGTGTTGGATTTTCATATATTGAGAGCATGATATCCAAAGCTTTGTCTCCCCAGTTGCTGTTTTAGGTCGACCTGATCTAGCGGGTTCCCTAACACTGCCTGTTTCTCGAAATTCATTTACCACTCGACACACCGTTGACTGATTTATTGGAGGCCTATTTGGATATAATTCATTGAAAAGTTGACAAACCTGATCTTGCGATTTCTTCATATTTCCGTAACCGCTCATTATTAAAATTTGGACTCGTTGTTTCTCATTCAGATGAACCGTAGTGTTAACAAATTAGAAATCAGACAACAGAAAATTAAACAGGAACTCAAAATTGACACCTCTTGGGTCGCTCTCATAAAAACACCTTGACTCGACTGGTATTAGGTATGAATAATTATAATTAGGAAGTTTTTCATTTTTGAGCTGTCATTATCTCGGAAACGCTTGCAGATAGGTGAAAATTTTAAATACAAAAAATTCAGAGTTTTCGCCGTAGAATCCAAATATGCAATCATATGCAGAGTGTTCCATTTAAAAAAAGTAAGTTGGTCTCTATGGTAACCAAACCAGAAATGACAGAAAAAACTCATGCAGGTAGAAATGTGGGGAATAATTTACTGGACAACTTTCATAAAAATCACTCTTTCGTATACGAGGTAATTCAAAAGTTACAGGCATTATGCGCGACTTTTTTGCCTCTCTGTATACCTACAATACTATTCTACACAATACAATTTTTATATTGGTATCAACTAATATGCGACTTAGGTCGGAATTTTTATGTTCCTATATGATTTTTTGTTTTAAATTTTTCTAATAATAAAAACAATGTTGAATAATTTTCCAACAATTCTATTTTCATTATTGCAACTTTTTGTCGTGTAGTGATATGGTCAGTACAGTTGATTTAAAAAAAAGCGATTCAAGGCAGATAAACAAATAGCTAATAAAAAATATGCATTTTGGCAATTCGTGGTGAGATTTTGGCTTGCGAAAACGTAGAAAGGTTACATCTAAAAATAGCTGTTCTCGAACGGCTAGGTTAAGAGCAATAACTCCTACAGTACAAGGACAAAGCGCTCATTGGTGATGTCATCACCCGGAGGTCGACCAATAAACGAATACGATATAATATATGATTTTTGTTGGATTTATGGTTTTGTGTGATTTCTAAATTTACTTATGTACTTTAGACCATTACACATCACACATACCCGTGCTTTTTTAAAACATTGTGTACTAATTGCTAGGCAACAAAAGGAGTATTACAATTTACTACATTTACACATTATTATTGAACAAACCTATTATAAAGACATTTTTGTACAACTGCCATTAAAAGTGACACTTTTAATGACAGTCAACATTGTTAAAAGTGATTGTTTACGTGGAAGCGTGTTAAAAATATTTTTAACACTACATCTTCTTATGATGAAATCAAATAAAATTATAATAATAATTTTAGGAAGTGCAAATTTTTATTATCAATATTTAATCATTACTTACTCGATTACTTATAAACATTAATATTAATTGTACAACTAGAACAATTGCTACCATTAATGCCTTGCGACTTTAGGGAGCTTCGCAACACATTACTAGAATCCCCAGTACCATCATAACTAGTAGAAACCGAAAGTACAATATTGGATGATGACGTTCCAAAATCTGCTGAGTTGTTAGAGGTTGGGAGAATTTTTTCCGCATTGGCATTTTTATAAGCAATGTAATGATCAACATAGCCCTCGGCTACCGTCGTAGACTTCCATCCACCATGTTTTTTTTATCTCCGTAATATTTGCTCCTGATTCTGCTAGTAAAGAAGCGGAGGATCTACGATAACAGTGACCTGTATATTGCTTTGGTTCTGGCAGTTTGAGAAATTCGGCAACAATAAAGGGCATTTTCCCAAATGTATTTCTACCTACTGGATTGGCAGTGCATTTATTCATGTATTTCAGGAAAAAACCACGATGTTTGATAACAGAAGGGCGCAGTGCAATGTACTTACGGAAATAGTCAACATACTTCCCAATAATGCAGAAAGAACGACTGACTGTCGTTTTTGTGTTTGGAAGTTGTATGACCAATGATTTATTTGTTATTTCGATATCTTCTACTAACAAATTACACAATTCTTCACGCCGACATGCTCCAAATAATCCGAAAATAGTTGCAACCTTAACCATCAAGTATTTCTCATCTGGTGCCTCGTTTATAAACTTTTCAATTTGTTCATGTGTGAGAATTTTTGATTTTTTGGGACGATATCCTTCACTTTTCCGTTTTAAATATGCTATTACCTTGAAATATTTACTAACATTAACACCATTTGTAACAAGGGCGCTTGACTTGATCATTGAAAATTTGCTCCACAAAGTTGATGAGCTCCATATTTTTGATTTTTCTTGTAAGTATGCTAAGAAAACAGGTTCACTAAAGTTCCCTTCTACATTTTTCAATTTACACCAGGCCAGGAAATTGGTATATGCAATATCGTACTGCTGAGCTGATTTTTTAGGTGGGAGTTCCAAAGTTGCTCTTCTTGCAGACTCTTCAATATCCACAGGAACAACCAAATCAACACTTTTATTAATTATTCCACTATCGACAAACATATTAAGCAGTCAAGAACCAAAGACAAAAATTGGACAAGAACGCAATTATTTAAATGTCTTTTTTATTTGTAAACAAGCATTTGTTAGTAACCATAGCGTTGGCAACGTTTGTCATTCACAACAACCTTGTGATTATTTGAATATAAGAATGCATTTTGAAGTTTAATGTCATTCCAAATTCCCCTATTTTATTATCGAAATAGGGCAGTTATACAAAAAACATTGTATGATATTTGTGTTAAAAGTAATTTTATTTTGTTCGTGAAATTGTTCAATTCGCTCCGCTACGCTTCGTTCTTTTCACAAACTTTTTCACTCACAAAATAAAACATCACTTTTAACACTCACATCATAAATAACTATTATCGGCAGCCATAGAAAATGGCCTATTAGCACGGACAGAATGTGGGTAAACCATACTTCTTCCTTATTTATTGAAAAATTTGACATAGCTTTTCCATTAATTGCATTATTGTCACCGACCACACACAAAAAACTTTATATCCGATAGGCTTGTAAACGAGATATTATTGTTTTGATAAAACGAAAATGAAAATTCAATTCATGGTTCATTTTAGTTATAGGTATTAGCAGTATAATCATGAAGGTATAGGTACGCAGTTGTTGCTAACAATTCATTATTATTTTTACTGATGTTCCCACCACATTTCCCCCTTAATAGTCCAAATAAGGGTAATATATGAATTTTATCCATTAGCAGAGAAACATTTGTCTTGCTTATTTAAATATTTAAAAATATTTTGTGCATAAGCTAAAAAAAAATTGTTTCCCATCAATATGGGGATCGGTTAAAAAATTATTATAGGCACACTTTTGATAGTTTCTGGATGAGATAAAATGATTGGCCAGTGATTCCTTACATATCTGTAGGCATGCATGAGGACTCATTGAATGAAATGGGCAATTGAACAAAATACCATAGTTGTAGTGGAATATCTGTATCGTTCCTTTGGCAAAGTTCTTTATTTTATTTGTTCGGAGATAAATTGCAGTCCTTGTGCTAAAATATCATTGTCTACTTTTTAAGTTTTGTAAAAACTTACAGAAACGATCTAACCCGTTTTCGTGCCCTGTTGAGAAATCTGGCAGGTAAAATCCTCCTCTGTAAAATGAGACTCACGCTCTGCTATTCTTCCCAGGGATAGAATAACCATGATGAATAGCATTTTCCCACTGTTGACGACATTCGTCACGTTTTGGAAAACGAAGCACGCGCATTCTTAGGTTATTTAGGTAGTTACCTTTATTACCGACAGCACATACTTGGCGTTTTAAAACACTATTTAAACCGCTAATGCACGATATTTTCACACTGAAACATAAAGAAATCTCTCG
The DNA here is from genome assembly GCA_963920685.1 of Polydrusus tereticollis. Lineage (NCBI taxonomy): Eukaryota > Metazoa > Arthropoda > Insecta > Coleoptera > Curculionidae > Polydrusus > Polydrusus tereticollis. The sequence goes on from OY987326.1 coordinate 115,412,108, forward strand.
AGGGAGATTAAGTTGACACGGTTAGTACGAAAAAAGACAGATTTATGACATTATTTAAAGCGATAATGCACTGATTTTTACATTAAAATACAAAGAAATATCTCAAGGGAGGTTATGTTAACACGATTCGCTCGAAAAAAATGATTTAAGAAACGGTTTATGCTGTTTAAAACCCTATTTTTACGCACAAATAAATCGTTGATTTGCAGGAAAAAGCCGCGAAATACATGTTGACCGCGATCGGTCGCCAGACTCGGGACGTAGCAAAATTCGCTTGAGGACTTGGTCCTTGTATTGTAGTAGTTCTTGATATTAGCCGTTGCACCAGTGAGCACCTTAGAAATGCAAGGGTTGCATCCATTGGTATAATAACAACGTGAGATAAAAAGAACTCAAGCATGCCTTGAGTTAATACTCTTAAAAAGCAACCTAGATAATAGGTATAAGTAAATGAAAAATAGAACTGTTAAGTTCAATTATTTTTAAGAAATTAAAAAACTTACAACAACATTGTCATTGCCATTGCATAATACAAAATTTAAAATAAAACCATACATAACAAAGAACCTTAATATAATCATTTTAAACTAAATGAGACATGTGTCCATTTTCTACTTCCAAATGTAGAAAACATAAGTTTGCCACCTTCAATTCTCTTTTCTACAAACTGTTCAAGTTACCTTTGTCTAGAAATGCGTTCACTAAAGAATTCAATATAATAAAACTGATTGCCAGAAATAATGGATATCCCTTAACATTAATCAATAAACTTTATTATAAGTTTGTAAACAAATATAAACTAACCTATAATATCATACATGCTAATACACAGGATCACAAAAATTATAGAGCTTTAACTTATTTCGGCAACATTTCCTCATAACTAGCAAAATTTTTTAAACCTCACAACATCGCAGTAGCTTTTAGGACCTGTGATACTCTTAAGCGGCATTTAATCAACACTAAAGATAAAGTTTACGCTCTTTCAAAATCAGGAGTTTATTCGCTACATTGCGCAGATTGTCCGGCGGTGTATGTCGGTCAATCGGGCAGGAGAATCGCCAGCAGAGTTCATGAACATCTTAGCTTATTTAATAAATACTAGAATACTGATATAACCAACACTAAGTCTGCTTTTGCGAACCATCTACTTGAATCAAAACACCAGTTCTCACCATCTGAAAATGTTAATGTTTTGCATGAATGTCACAAGAGTAAAAAACTAGCTCTATTAGAAAAACTAGAAATAACGAAAGCTAAAAGGAGTCCCGTCCTTACCTCCGTTAATGAGGTCTTTAATTTCGAGCCTCATTTTATTTTTAACAACTTAAATTACTAACAGCTGACTGCTAGTAACCAACAGTTAACCTCATAAATTTTCTCCGCCAATTTTATTGATTGACAACATTGACGTCTTTGATGCTGGTACTCTGGTACGCTCGTACTTTGTGTTAATGGCTAAGTATATTCTCTAGGTGACTGCATCTCCCCCGCTCACTATGCCTGGTACTTATTTAACGGACCTTACACTTTTAGTTTGTTGTTGTACCCATTCGTTCATATACAATTTTTAGTTTATGTTCTGACTGTTATGTAATGATGTGATTGTAACGTTTATCATTTTTTTATATTTTGACATTTTTATTCTTTTTTAATTGTTTTTTGGTGTATCAGGTAGGTTTACTAGTGAGATTCGCTCACTTATATGCGTCATAATTGACATCTTTTTAGTTCTGATGATGCCTTAAAGGCGAAACATGTTACCGATTATTTTTTAAATATTAAATTATTTGAGACTGGGACTTTGTGTTGGTTCTTTTGGTTGAATATTAGTGGATGATAATAAAAAGTGTTACTGGTGACTTCATCCGCACACACCGACCGGCCTAGCTTTTGAAACTCCACAATCTGTAGACGCATTCTGGCCGTTGCGGGTTAATGGACCCATTTAAATTTTATAAATCATCGATAATGAATTAATACGATGCAGAAGGTGTGGTTGATAAGTCCGGTACGGACGGAAAATTCTAGCTTGTAAGTTTTCTAAATTTTCTCAAGGGAGTTTTGAAAACGAGAGTTTTTATTCTGTGACCATTAAAAGAAGTCGATGGCGTTATAATTTAAGACGTGATCTCGTGCGTGATTCATTCCACGGTATACTTCAAGAACGTTTTTTTTTATCTTGCGAGATTTGGAAAATCAGGGTTCGAATTTTTTTAAATAAATTAGGTAGTCAAATTTGGGTAAAAACATTTATTGCTATGTAAGATATTCAAAATTATGCTCACTAATCATCTCATTTGGAGAGGAAATCCGTACGACGCCGACGACAACCACAATTTCCACGTATGTTTGTTACTTATAAATTTATTGTCCCGTTAAAAGTTCGGTTTTTACTAGACACGAATTGGTTCTGCTATTGAATGGAATTTATTCTTATTAAACATAAAGCCGCCAAAACGTACATAAACACACGTTACAAAGGCGACCGCAGTACACATGTCACATACCGTCCTTAAAACAGCTGATCTCTATTTAAATGGAAAAATCGTGCAGGCTGATGTGCAATGGTGCAACGGTTAGGTTAGTGCCGTTTCACGTGGAGCGTATGGTCAGCACGTATCGTACGCACGTACCATACGCACGTACCGTAAAAATGTTTTCACATGATAACTGATGGTCAGTTTGAAAATGTATCTGACAAGCTATAGAAGTCGCAGCGTTGCCGTTGCTTACTATTTATTAATTAAGCGCCGAAAAGAAAAAAAAAATTATGGGTTCACCCAATTGTTAGTGCGAGACATCTGAAACATTTTTGTTCAATTTTGCTAATGGCAATATGCAATGCCAACTTTATGTTCGCTTATATTGATGTGGGGGCTTACGGCAAATTTTCCGATTCAACAGTGTTTAAAGACGTGAGACGCGTCTATCCGTGGCAGTTTGGATAATATACCACTACCATACGTTATTGTCGGGGATGAAGCATTTCGATTAACACCCCACTTGCTGCGTCCATATGCACGAAAAAGTTTGAACTAAAAAAAAATCTTAAAATATCGTCTGACACGGGCTAGACTTTATATTGAATGTCCTTTTGGTATTCTTAGTAACAAATGTAGAATTTTCCATAGACCTTTGAATGTATCGTATCGCCTTTCTGAAAAAAATGTCAGAGCTTATTACATTCTGCATAAGTTTGTGCGCTTCAGGCATGGTTATGCATTTCACCATACATTACACATTCGAGGATTTTTAGATATTATCCCTGCACTACTTTTACGTGAAAGAACAGGATTTTCGGTCCGAGATCCATTTGCAAACTATTTTATTAGTTTACCAGGCCAAGTGCCGTGGCAGGATTCAAATATTTAATATCACCTGCTGTATGGATATTATGTATTATATTAAAGAATATTTAATATACGAAACGTTTCTTGTTGAATTTCGTTAGACAAATTGCCAAATCAACGAGGAGCTGTGTTACTTCAAGAAACGCATTGTTTTTTGCACAAACAAGTCACAACACTGTCTTCGCGTACGAGCTGATCGTCAGCGCGCTTCTGAAAGTAACCGTAAACACAATGGATCGTACGCATCTCGTACAGGAGATAAGCGGACAGGCTTGCTGATTGCCAGGCGTATGAGATCCTACGTGCGTACGGTACGCGTTCTTCTGAAGAGGTATATTTATGGTAAGTGCCGTTTCACATGAAGCATATGGTCAGCGCTGACGGTCAGAGCTGACGAGTTATAACCATTAGCTTAAATCGCTATCATAATAACATAAAGTCGTATGTGAAATTTTTCATGTTTTGAGATATTAACAGCAACATATGTAAAAATGGTCCATTGTACAATATGACTGAAAGTTGTAAGTGATTTTTAACGGAAAAATCTAAAAACTACCAATACTTAAATCACGTATGTGCCAAAATAAGTTTTACAATATGGAAGATGGTCGTATGTACAGTCAGGTGAACATAATATACGAGAATCAGTAGCACATTAGTGATATGAGTTGTTCAATACTTCTTCTGAGCGCTTCTATTTCCCTCTGGATTCTTTGCTGCCATGCGGGAATTCGGGCTTCGGCTCTTGCCTGATAGTCATTTTGCTTTATTTTCGCTCCAGTTGATTTGGCTACTGCTAATGCTACCCAGTATATTACTGTGTGTATTGCTGCCAATGATGTTGCTCTTGTAACATACTCTGGTAGGATTCTGTTGTTCATTACCTCTAGTGTAGCTGCTAGTTTTTTCGAGGGGTTTAGCTTGGGTAGTGGTGGCCTACACAGGGGATCTGTGCCTTCGTATTTCATTTCAGCTCTTCTCATGTCCATAGCCAGCTTTTCGACGAGCTGATAGTTTTCTCGTGGGTTTTCGATCAGCTGCTCTTCTTGCTGGTCTCGATCTTCAGGTTGTAATTCAGCTTGTTCATTTTCTTGGTCTTCGGGTTGTGGCGCTTCTGTTGTATTCCTTGCATTTTCTTCGCCAATTTCTTATTCTTGGATTTCTCGTTAAATTTCTCTCTTAATTATGTTTAATCTGGTCTCTGAAATGAGTCTATTTCTGAGTATTACTCTGTACTGATCTGCTACTCTTTGCTCTGGGACTTGGAGTTGTTGGTATGTATTGCAGAAACCAGCGTGCAGTCTTTGACGGTATCCGGTCGTATCTTGTCCTAGTTGCGTCACCCTGTAAAAAGTACGCATTATAGTTTTATTAATGGCTATTGTCCACTTCATGCGCTGTCTAGGACGTCCCGCTTGGGCGAGCACTGGCTGTAGCTCTTGCGCAGAACCTTCGGCGGTCGAAGTACTGGTTCTTGTTTGACGCCTTGGCGTTGCTTCTTCTATTACTATTATTATTATTATTATTATTACCATTATTATCACTAACAATAATATTATTATTAGGTATATACTACGCCTAGCAAAGTATCTATCAAGATCACCGCTAGAATATATTCACTTTTACCTTAAAAATATTGGTCATTATACTATCAAAAGTTTCGTAGGGATTAGTTATTTATTTTTCATGTTTTTTTTTTATCGAATTTCTATTATTTTTTGGTATAAAAAAAAACCTTGCACATGAGGCATAAAGTCGTAAATAACAACTTAATTTCACTTTTACTTACTATAAAAGGTCGTATGTGAATTAATTTTTTAAAATTTCTCGAATAAATTAGTTTTTTGACAACGGTAACGTAAAAAATATAACTCTTGATAATGAATCCAAAATCAAATCAGTTATATTTGACATTAATGCGAAGATATTGTACAGTGAAACTTTCCAATTTTACAAGTCTATTTATCTCAAAACTACTAATTTGAACATACGACCTTATGTAATTATGGTAACGAAATATACCTCTTCAGAAGAACGCGTACCGTACGCACGTAGCATCTCATACGCCGGGCAGTCAGCAAGCCTGTCCGCTCATCTCCTGTACGAGATGCGTACGAGCCATTGTGTTTACGGTTACTTTCAGAAGCGCGCTAACGATCAGCTCGTACGCGAAGACAGTGTTGTGACTTGTTTGTGCAAAAAAAAACAATGCGTTTCTTGAAAATTTTGGCAATTTTTCTAACGAAACTCAAAAAGGTAAGAAACAAGAAACTTTTCGTATATTAAATATTCTTTATTATAATACATATCCATACAGCCGGTGATATTAAATCTTTGAATCCTGCCAGAGCACTTGGCCTGGTAAACTAATAAAGTAGTTTGCAAATTGATCTCGGACCGAAAATCCTGTTCTTTCACGTAAATGTAGTGCAGGGTCAATATCTAAAAATCCTCGTATGTGTAATGTATGGTGAAATTCATAACCATGCCTGGAGCGCACGAACTTATGCAGAATGTAGCAAGCTCTGACACTTTTCAGAAAGGCGATGTGATACATTTAAAGATCTATGGAAAATTCTGCATTTGTTACTTAGAATACCAAAAGTACATTAAATATAACGTCTAGCCCGTGTCAGGCGATATTTAAAGATTTTCTTTTTTAGTTCAAACTTTTTGGTGCATATGGACCCAGCAAGTGGGGTGTTAATCGAATTGCTTCATCCCCGACAATAACGTATGGTAGTGGTTTATTATCCAAACTTCCACGGATAGATGCGTCTTCAGGAATTTATTGCCATTAGCTTAATTGAACAAAAATGTGTCAGATGTCTCGCACTAGCAAGTGGGTGAACCCATAATCTTTTTTTTTTCTTTTCGGCGTCTAATTAATAAATATCACGCAACGGCAATGCTGCGACTTCTATAGCTTGTCAGATACATTTTTAAACTGACCATCAGTCATCATGTGCAAACATGTTCACGGTACGTGCATACGCTACGTGCTGACCAAACGTGGCGTCGAGGGACACTAACACACATGCGCGCAGCGCAATATAACCGATTGTTGTGCATTTGGATCGCAAACCGCATCCACGGAAGAAATTTTTAAAGTAGGTTAAGACATCACTAACGCCGTTCCAGAATTGTCATCCTACCTTTGATTGTTGTGAGCATCACAGATCAGTAAATGTTAGGTTTCTTTAGGTTAGCATTCGTTCGAACAATGGGGAGCGTACCCCATTCTAACCACCGACTTTAAGATTTTATTTTGAAGCCGTTTCAAGTTGTAGAGGTAGTTGGGGCCGGCTCTTTTAAATAATGTTTCCTTACATTTCTATAAAGCTTTTTAAATATTTTAAAGTGGTAATTAAAGAAAAAAATGGACGGTTTAAAAACATCTTTAATTAATAAAATCAAAATAAACATACTTAAGGGTATAATTGAATACATAAATCTAAACTGCATAAAATAGGGTAACAACATCATATTTAGACTTACATACTATACCTATACAATATGATTTACTTGTGGTGGGCTACATTCTTAGTGAAACCGTATATCTATTATGGGTAGAAACAAAAATTACTTGTTCTGGTTCACAGTTTTTATATCCAGTTACCTGACACGCGTGTTTCGGCCCTTTCGGGTAATTTTTAAAGGAGTACAAAGACTAATTTATAAATGTTGTTACAATGGTATTTTTCTAAATTCTAATGTGAGATATAAATAGGTAATAAAGTAATTAAGAACAGGGTTTACAGTGGATTGATACATTGTGGGTTTTTCCTATTGTTGTACGGGTGGTTATCAAAAATGTGTTGCATCTTATTTTATTATGCTGTTACTAATTGGGTTAGCACTTGAAGGTATTTCTGTTTGATTATTGACAACATTACTTTTGTTTTTTATTGCTTTTTTGATTGTAAGTGACTAGAAGGTTTAATTTTTTGTTTTTGTTCTGGATATGAATAGGTTTTATTTTGTTTTTTTAAAATAGAAGTTTTATGTTCTTTTGGTCCGGTTTTAAAATGTCTGCCTGTATGTCCAATATAGATTGCATCGCAGTTGTCACAATTTATTTGGTAGGCTCCGCTTTGTAAGAGTTTGTCCTTTGTTTCTATTTTCGAATTGCATAAGTGTCTACCTAAGTTGTTTTTATTTACTTGTATAGGGGTGATGTTGAAATTTTTTAGTTTCTTCCAAATTTTTTTGGCTTGTATTGCCGGTAAGATTGATCGAACGGTATTTGGATTTAGTTGGATTGGCGTGTCCATGGTAAAGAAGTGTTTGTGATTTTTGTCTTGCTTTTTTCTTTAGTATTTTATTAACGATTTTTATTTCGTAGTCGTTTGTGGCTATGGTTTTTATTAAAAAAAAATTATTTAAAAAAATCATTTTTGATAACCACCCGTACAGCAATAGGAAAAACCCACAATGTATCAATCCACTGTAAGCCCTGTTCTTAATTACTTTATATTACCTATTAATATCTCACATTAGAATTTAGGTAAATACCCTTATAACAGCATTGATAAATTAGTCTTTGTACTCCTTTGAAAATGACCCGAAAGGGCCGAAACACGCGTGTCAGGTAACTGAATATAAAAACTGTGAACCAGAACAAGTAATTTTTATTTCTACCCATAACCTATACAATATATAATTAATAAATTATTTCTTTAAAACATAAAAAGGGAACAAATAAAATCCGGCTTTCATATTAGTACCTAAGTAAAAATCAATGAAATATACTTTTCTTAAAGAGAATTAACTAAATAATAGTTTGGACTCGTTGGACTGAAAACTGATGGTTGGTTAAGTGTAACAATTCTAAAACCAAGAAACAAGGAAAAAAAACAACAAATATCGCAAAAGGGAAACATCTGCCACCATTTTATACAAAAATCAGAAGGTGTTTTGTTTTAATAACCATTCACGGGTTGTTCGGATCATCCGTTGGTCTCTTTCTTTAATACGCTTTAAAAATAGACACGAATAAATTAACTTGTTTACAAAAATGTTCGTTTGCTGTCAGACTTACGTAGAGTCTTTGCCGGTGCGGTCATTACTTGCACATGACTAAAACTATATGAATCTAATCAAAATTACGAGATTCAAAAAGTCAAAACACATTCTTAAGTTCATAAACGCCAAAATTTTCGTGGCTAGCGTTCGGACTTGAATAAATATATAAATACTTACCCCTAACACGAAAGTACGATAAAAATAGATCTGAAAAGAACAATTCTTAGGATTAAGTTGCATTTTAGGGCACAAAAACGTTTAAAAAAGACAATTTTTTAAATCTTCATCAAGGCAGAAAGTGTTAAAAACTTCCAGGGATACCACTTGAAGTTATTGACAACACTTTTAACTAACATGGCTTTATATTGTAATAAGACGTCAAAACATAGTGTTATATTTTTATATTACTTTCTTTTACATCCTGTACGATATCAACACAGTAATAAGTCAAAGAGAATAAAGAAATGTATGAAAAACTACACAACAAAAAAAATTTATTACATAATTTCTTATGTAGCAAATCTTATTTTGAACGATCCTGAAATTGAATAAGTATTTAATAATAACCAGGAAAACATGAATATTAGGTATCTATACATAAATAGGTACTTACATTAAAACAAAAAAAAAAAACACTTTGCCTATACGAACTAAAAATCCTCAACACCCTACAAAATATTAAAGTAACATCGCTATAGTTTCAATATTATTAAAAATTGGCTAAATTTTCAATTTTTACATTACTTTTTTTTAACCCTGTATAAAATCAACACACCAAAATAAGACGAATATACTAAAGAAATGTTAAAAACGTCGGCGTGTCTTATGGGCAAACAATAAAAGTCCGCATCGTAAATAGATATTTTAAAACTCATACAAAATCATTGAAAAACAACGTACCTACTTGGACCATATTATTTGTTAAAAAATAACGTAATCACTCTTTAGGTATATGGTTATTAGAAATTTTATGAAATAAATACGGCTATTTCTAGAAAAATTCCTGCGTCACTAAAAGAAAAATTTTTTTATAACACAACATATTTTTTAAATTCAACAGTATATATTTTTATCACTAAAAGTAAATTAAAACTCGAATTTTCTGACATCTTGACGTTTATCGTAAATTTAATATTTGCGAAATTTAATACAAACTGTTTGTCATGGCTAGCTTTTTTTTTGAAGACGTTACGACCATCTCAAAATTGTGTGAAATTTTTGCAGTTTTCGTGGCATAAAAACTGATAAATCTGTAATATTGGTGAGAAACTTTTAATTTTTTTTAGGGATAATAGTTAAGAGATGAGGGGGCATTGAATAAACGCAATATGAAAGTAAACAAAAATACATTTCCTATAAAATATTTCAATTAAAAAAAATAGAAATTTCAATTTTTTGCACACTATATAAAAAATTTTAAACCTTAAAACATTTTACACAATTTGAGTAGCCCTTTCCGCTAAGGTATTCAAAATGTCTTAGCCTATAAGAAATTAAAAACCGTTTTAAAAAATAGTAATTTTTAGTTTTTCTCGAAAATCTACGATATTAAAATTTTTTTGGTATAAGGAGATAAATTGAAAAAATAGAGTGTTTGGGATGGTCTATCCGACATTCTATACCACATTTCGATAGGACGTTTCTTGTGCGAGTTATTAATTTTTAAATATGGCCATTTGTGAATTTTTAAACAATAAAATAAAATATTTGCCATCATCCGATCTGGCTGAATTTCAATAGGCTTCGGAAGGAGACGGTTCTCTACAACACCAAATAGTTCAAATCGATTCAATCAACTTTTGCGACCCCTAGCGTGCTTTATACGAAAATTTTTAAATTTTGACGGTTTATTATGTTTAAACGAAACACCCCTTATATTCGAATTTTATCTCATGAAATAGCCTATATAGTTGTCGAATTAATAGAAAACTTTCAATAATCTACCTCGAACCGTTTTTAAAGAAATAAAAAAAATGCAAAATTGTCGATTTGACAGGGCCACGACCACGCAAGACCTACAAATATAGGTGGGACGCCTAAAATATACTAGTTTGATAGCGGAGAATATGTACAATGTGTTGTAGGTGACACGACTTATAACAATCGGGATTAAAACCCAATTGTAACTAGTTAAAAGTCGAGTATATGAACGGTGTAGGTGAAAGGCCTTAAAACAATCGGGTCCTTCGACCCGATCGTAACGAATCAACGGTGAGAGATCAAAAGATGACTTCGAAATCAACGGACAACTCTTTAAATATCTTTTTTTTCTCTGTCTAACACGTTACTTTGAATTCGAGACGTATGCGCAACGGCGGAGACGCTCTATTATGTTTTTATTCCACTTTTAAGGCTATAATAAATAAAGATGGGACCTTATAACGTTGTCTCTTGATCGTTGATCCATGACGCACCGGCAAAGATCCACCATGCCGACTGTATGTCTGAACTTAAGAGTATGGCGTTTATTTGGCAATGTAACTTTGTGGCAGCTGTGACCTTTTGCTCCGTTTTCACCCATTTGGGCCCGTGGCTGACAAAAATATTGTGTATCGTTAAAAAAAACTGTTAGTTAAGTGTATGGTCAGCTTTAAACTATAAATAATTGACAACTTTAAGACATTGCGCACGACTATCAATTATTTCAAACTACATTTTTTTTAAATAACACTCGTGGCTAAATGAGCAATGCTTGACGCCAAAAAAAAAAGCATTTTTTAAATATACTTACAGATCAGAGTTTATTCGATAATGTCATATTTTAATACCTCCCTCGACTATTGTAGGTCTCTGTCCAGAAATGGTAAGCCACATTCCAGGACGACTGTGTGAACATTTGTAGTATTATTAATTTTTTTATCTTGTTTTATTTCCTTAGTTTTTGTTTTGTTTGTTATTTTTAAGACGAGGTTATACCTCCAAAAGTTAAAAGACAGGAGATATGTGATTATGCACAATTGTATTGTCCCATAATTCGTTATTGCGTGGACAAAAGGAGACATGCCCAAATTGTTAGTTTTTGAAAACTAATAAACTAAAAATATTGTGTGCTTACATAATATATTATTTTATCTTGTTCTGTACTCACAGGAGCGAATAATTGTTATACTGCTTTATGGGCGTTTCTAACATTTATATATTAAACAGATATGAAATGTTTTACATGTAAGTAGGTACACAATATTCTAATAAATACCAACATTTGGTAGACTTTGCTGAAAAGTATTTAACATCACATTTGTGTGATAACGGTGATATTTTGGTAGCTGTTATCATTTTAAATTTTTTATATTTAGTTTTATCTGGTATTTACCCAAACGAAATTATTTTTTTTGAAGGCGTAACAAATAAACTTCTCCGGAATAACTCTGCAAACCTACTACAAATATACACATAATATAATACGACTTGACGTCCACTGGATGCGTAGTCGTACGATATTCTGGTCGTACGTATTCGTCCATACAATGCAATAATTTTTGTGTAAACACTAACCGGAAAACCAAAATGTCAATGCAGGGAAGCTTAATTGTTTCTGCAACTTTGAAACGCGATTATTCGGACACCTCTGGACAAAAAGCAACAAAGTAGGATAAGGATACCACTGAAAAGAGAATTGAACGCCCTTTAAAACGATGTGCCACTTGACCCCCATTCCCATTTAAGATTCTAAGGGTGACATCTACCCCTCCTAGGGGGTTGAAACAAGAAGGCTAAAACTATTTATTTAAAGTGTCCCCCTTATAAATGAAATTGACGTGTCTTTCCGATTTTTCATATTTTTAACTGCAAGAAAGATAGTAAAGGTGGGAAGTTCTCAACGGGGCAATGCCTTTCCATATTAAGGCATTAGCCGAACTTTGGACGATTACGTACGACTACGTATCCCGTGCAAGGTCAGTCTAATGCTTTTTTTTCATCATATATTCTAACCAGCTATACAGGGCTAGGTTATCGTTTACAGTTTTACGGATATTAAGTATGCTACTGTTAAGGCACGAAAAATGGCAAAACCTACGATTGTGAATTATGGTGAAAGCCCGAAAACTAGATTCGTTCCAATTTTGTGTTCTTAGCAGACCCAAATGGTAAATCCTAGAATTTTACAACATGCTTTGGTAAATCTAGAAAATATTAATTTAGTAATAAATACGTAAGTTTTATTTCGTTTTTAATATTTGTTACAGCGTTACAATATTTATTTGAACGTAAACAAATTTGTTTTAATATGTTTTATAATGTTAGACCATTGCTTTGATAAACCGGGTGATCATTTAATGTGCCGGTGGATATTGTGTCCTTAACGGTCGACTTTAGAAAAATAATCATACAAAAATTGTATAGCTTAATGGCCTGCATCTTTTAAAAATAATTTTAAATATACAGGGTGTTTGGCAAACGCAGGACAACTTAAATTAAAATATTTGAAAATAGGACACCCTATACCTTACAATATTTTTGGATTCTACGTAAAATCACAGTCTAAACTTAATAGTTTCCGAGATATCGACTTTGGAAAAATTACATTTTTAAACTTTGACAGCTTCTAGCTTTCTAACGGTACGTCTTGCATGTATGTCCTTATGTTACTTTTTTATTATCTTCACCACAATATAAATTTCCGGTTAAACTGGAAGTACCATATTTCCGACTCTTTTAAGTTAATCCGGTTTAACCGGAAGTTGACTTTTAACTTTTACCATTGTAGACAACCAAATCCCAAAATTTAACGTTTCATAGTATCGATGTTTGTGACATTATACTTATAAAGAGTGATTCGTAGTTTTACTAATGCAGTTAGTGACAATTCTAGTAACGTGTTAACGAAATCATTGTACATAGCACTACACCGTTATATTAAGATATTTTATTCAAATTTGGGTTATTGTTGTATCATTTAAGTTTTTTTTTCTGAAGATAAACCCGTATTTTTTTATTACAGAATTGAGTTATTCTCAAATTTACTTTTTCAACGACATATAGCAAATTGACATTTATTTTAAAAATTATTTTTACACAAAACAAAATAACGTCCATAAAACAACGTATGCTTCAGTTTTTGAATAAATCAATTTTTTTAACTTCCACCTTTTATTGCAGAACTTTTTTAAATAGTATGATCTACATTTCATTATTTAATATAACAGTCAAGGCATCCTTAATAATCTAAAGGCGTTTTGGTCACATTTGTTTCAGTTTTAAACCTGTTTTAGTGAATCAGATTTTTTATTTTAAAAAATCCTAACTGCAAACCTTTATTGCCGAATTTTTTAAAATGGTATGATCTACTTTTTATTATTTAATATCACAGTCTAAGGCATCCCTAATAATCTAAAAGTGTTTTAGTCATACTACGTTTTGCTTCAGTTTTAAACATGCTTTAATGAATCAATTTTTTTATTAAGAAAAATCTTAACTGCAACCCTTTATTGCAGACTTTTTTAAAATGGTATGATCCATTTTTCATTATTTAATATCACAGTCTAAGGCATCCTTAATAATCTAAAGGTGATTTGGTCATTTTTGCTTCAGTTTTAAACTTGTTTTAATGAATCAGATTTTTTATTTTAAGAAATCTTAACTTCAACCTTTTATTGCAGACTTTTAAAATGGTATAATCTACTTTTCATTATTTAATATCACAGTCTAAGGCATCCCTAATAATCTAAAGGCGTTTTGGTCATACTACGTTTTGCTTCAGTTTTAAACATGCTTTAATGAATCAATTTTTTATTAAGTAAAATCTTAACTGCAACCCTTTATTGCAGAATTTTTTAAAATGGTATGATCTACTTTTCATTATTTAATATCACAGTCTGAGGCATCCTTAATAATCTAAAGGTGTTTTGGTCACTTTTGCTTCAGTTTTAAACCTGTTTTAATGAATCAGATTTTTTTTTTAAATAGTATGATCTACTTTTCATTATTTAATATCACAGTCTAAGGCATCCTTAATAATCTAAAGTTGTTTTGGTCACTTTTGCTTCAGTTTTAAACCTGTTTTAATGAATCAGATTTTCTATTTTGAAAAATCTTAACTTCAACTCTTTATTGCAGAATTTTTTATAATGGTATGATCTACTTTTCATTATTTAATACCACAGTCTAATTTATCCTTAATAATCTAAAGGCGTTTTGGCCACTTTTGATTCAGTTTTAAATCTGTTTTAATGAATGAGATTTTTTGTTTTAAAAAATCTTAACTTTCAACCCTTTATTGCAGAATTTTTTAAAACGGTATGATCTACTTTTCATTATTTAATATTACAGTCTAAGGTATCCTTAATAATCTAAAGGCGTTTTGGCCACTTTTGCTCCAGTTTTAAACCTGTTTTAATGAATCAGATTTTTTATTTTAAAAAATTTTAACTTCAACCCTTTATTGCAGAATTTTTTAAATTGGTATGTACTACTTTTCATTATTTAGTATCAGAGTCTAAGGCATCCTTAATAATCTAAAGGTGTTTTGGTCACTTTTGCTTCAGTTTTAAACCTGTTTTAATGAATCAGATTTTTTTTTTTAAATCTTAACTTCAACCCTTTATTGCAGAATTTTTTAAAATGGTATGATCTACTTTCATTATTTAATATCACAGTCTAAGGCATCCTTAATAATCTAAAGGTGTTTTGGTCACTTTTGCTTCAGTTTTAAACCTGTTTTAATGAATCAGATTTTTTATTTTAAGAAATCTTAACTTCAACCCTTTATTGCAGAATTTTTTATAATGGTATGATCTACTTTTCATTATTTAATATCACAGTCTAAGGCATCCCTAATAATCTAAAGGTGTTTTGGTCACTTTTGCTTCAAATTTAAACCTGTTTTAATAAATCAGATTTTTTATTTTAAAACTTTAACCCTTTATTGAAGAATTTTTTAAAATAGTATGATCTACTTTTCATTATTTAATATCACAGTCTAAGGCATCCTTAAAAATCTAAAGGCGTTTTGGCCACTTTTGCTTTAGTTTTAAACCTGTTTTAATGAATCAGATTTTCTATTTTAAAAAATCTTAACTTCAACTCTTTATTGCAGAATTTTTTATAATGGTATGATCTACTTTTCATTATTTAATACCACAGTCTAATTTATCATTAATAATCTAAAGGCGTTTTGGCCACTTTTGATTCAGTTTTAAATCTGTTTTAATGAATCATATTTTTTATTTTAAAAAATCTTTACTTGCAACCCTTTAATGCAGAATTTTTTAAAATGGTATGATCTACTTTTCATTATTTAATATTACAGTCTAAGGTATCCTTAATAATCTAAAGGCGTTTTGGCCACTTTTGCTCCAGTTTGAAACCTGTTTTAATGAATCAGATTTTTTATTTTAAAAAATCTTAACTTCAACCCTTTATGGCAGAATTTTTTAAATTGGTATGATCTACTTTTCATTATTTAATATCAGAGTCTAAGGCATCCTTAATAATCTAAAGTTGTTTTGGTCACTTTTGTTTCAGTTTTAAACCTGTTTTAATGAATCATATTTTTTTTTTAATCTTAACTTCAACCCTTTATTGCAGAATTTTTTAAAATGGTATGATCTACTTTTCATTATTTAATATCACAGTCTAAGGCATCCTTAATATTCTAAAGTTGTTTTGGTCACTTTTGCTTCAGTTTTAAACCTGTTTTAATGAATCATATTTTTTTTTTAATCTTAACTTCAACCCTTTATTGCAGAATTTTTTAAAATGGTATGATCTACTTTTCATTATTTAATATCACAGTCTAAGGCATCCTTAATAATCTAAAGGTATTTTGGTCACTTTTGCTTCAGTTTTAAACCTATTTTACTGAATCAGATTTTTTTTTCTAAATCTTAACTTCAACCCTTTATTGCAGAATTTTTTAAAATGGTATGATCTACTTTTCATTATTTAATATCACAGTCTAAGGCATCCTTAATAATCTAATGGTGTTTTGGTCACTTTTGCTTCAGTTTTAAACCTGTTTTAATGAATCAGATTTTTTTTTTAATCTTAACTTCAACCCTTTATTGCAGAATTTTTTAAAATGGTATGATCTACTTTTCATTATTTAATATCACAGTCTAAGGCATCCTTAAAAATGTAAAGGCGTTTTGGCCACTTTTGCTCCAGTTTTAAACCTGTTTTAATGAATCAGATTTTCTATTTTAAAAAATCTTAACTTCAACTCTTTATTGCAGAATTTTTTTAAACGGTATGATCTACTTTTCATTATTTAATACCACAGTCTAATTTATCCTTAATAATCTAAAGGCGTTTTGGCCACTTTTGATTCAGGTTTAAATATGTTTTAATGAATCAGATTTTTTATTTTAAAAAATCCTAACTTTCAACCCTTTATTGCAGAATTTTTTAAAATGGTATGATCTACTTTTCATTATTTAATATTACAGTCTAAGGCGAGGGGTAACCCGCAGAAAAAAATGTGTACACTAATTCCCAGGATTGTTACTAATTCCACTAATTCCCACTAATTCCTCTAATCCCCCACTAATTCCTCTAATTTCTCACTAATTCCTCTAATTTCTCACTAATTCCTCTAATTTCCCACTATTTCCTCTAATTCCCCACTAATTCCTCTAATTCCCCACTAATTCTCTACTAATTCCCCACTAATTCCTCTAATTCTCCACTAATTTCTCTAATTTCCCACTATTTCCTCTAATTCCCTACTAATTCCTTTAATTTCTCACTAATTCCCAAAGATTGTACACCAAAATTCCCATGCGGAATACCCCTCGGTCTAAGGTATCCTTAATAATCTAAAGGCGTTTTGGCCACTTTTGATCCAGTTTTAAACCTCTTTTAATGAATCAGATTTTTTATTTTAAAAAATCTCGACTTCAACCCTTTATTGCAGAATTTTTTGAAATGGTATGATCTACTTTTCATTATTTAATATCACAGTCATACCATAGACTAATAATATAATAATTAAATATTAGTATTTAACCAAGCCAAAGATATTCTTCGATTTTTTTCAAATTATTAAAATATACAAAAAAAATTAACATTTGAGGGTTTTAGGACGCAAAATTTAAATATCCGAAAAATTGCTTACGTTTAAAAAGTCAACTCTTTTGCGCCTTAGTGCACCGTAAACGAGGCTATATACTTTGGCAAGTCTTTAGTAAACCTACAGAAATTATCAAGAAGCTCCAGGATCTAGGTCCTACTACCGGCACGGAGTGTAGGTGGAGGGGATGTCTTAGGCGTTTTGGTCATAATACGTTTTGCTTCAGTTTTAAACATGTTTTTATAAAAATTTAATTGTTAGTTGTTAGATAATTACCAACTGATGATTATACTTTTCAAAACGCATTAAGATGATTACGGAAACTAAAGAATAAAATTAAATACCGGGTGGCCCACTCTCGAAGAGGTTTCCATAACTCCTAAACTACTGAACTTTTTAATATTTTTCAAAAACATACAAATAGTTTTTGTTTATCAAACATATTTTTTTTAATGGAACACCCTATATACTATGGCTATGACATATAGCTTTTGTGCGATGCTTTTTTCTTGATACGGACGCCAGACAAATGGCAATTGTTTGAAGAAAAACTTTTTATTTTTAAACTCATGAATTGAAAAATAATTGTTTAATTTGAGCATTAAGTTCATATAGCAAGGGGAAAATTCATAGAAAATAGGGGAACCCTAGTATAATTAAAATTATATTAAAAATGAAAAAGGATCCTTTAGAAGTTTTCAAAGTTGTTACAATAATTAGAAACCCTGCTGATTTAAAGTTGAAAAAGTAGTCCATACTTACAGTGGAGTCAATGTAATGTAAATGAAACAATGCAGTCTTCCTCCACAGTTTAATGTTAAAGTAAATTTTAAGTTCCCAACATGTTTCGAATGCTTAAGCATTCATCATCAGGGGATACTAACATCCAGTTTAAAAGCAATGTATGTTGTCTCAAACTAATGAGTATAACTTATAATGTGATACAGTAATATGTGAAAGTTGAAGACTTGGTATGAACTAGCTAGTTGTGTTGAAATTAATGTAAAGTTAAGAATTTGAGTGAAATGTGAAATTTTAATAGAAAAAGAAGCATTTTAATGAGACAGTAAATTATTTTAAAGCATATGAAGGAAAAAGTTTTATTTTACATTGTATGATATTAAATTTGTAGTAGTAGTAGTAGTAGTAACAAGATTTAATTTAGCAATACTGCTAGAATATTATAAATTCTAGTTTTTTTAACAATAATAAAACATTTAAAATTACAATCAATTTTATGCACCAAAAATATTTTTAAATAAATTTTATCAGATATTTTGTTTTCTAAGTATGTAATGATATTTTTAAGGATTTTTTAAATTTACTTAAGGAATTTTGTTTCTTAATTAAAGAATCTAAATTGTTATATTCATGAAGTCCTTTAAAAAAGATTGATTTATATGTCAAATTTTTTGTCACTTTCCCTAAACAAAAATTTTGATTGTTTCTGGTTTGATAGTTATGATTTTCAAAGTTTTGCGTTATAAAGTCTTTTAAATGAGATGGTAATAAATTATTTTGAATTTTATAAATAAAAATACAAACTAGGAAAAATATTAAATTTCTTATATTCAATCATTTAAGTTTATTTAACATATAATTTATCTTTGTGTATTTATAAACATTTAATATTATTCTCATCGCCTTATTTTGTAAAATTTGAAGTCTACTAAAAATTCCTTCATTTGCAGTATATAAAATTAATAATTTGTTAAACTTAGGTGTTTAACCAAACTTAGAAATTAAAAATTAGAGAATTAAAATAGGAAATTTAAATTAAATTGGTGTTTAGCTGACATGATGGTATGGGAATATACCCGATATTTTAAATTGTATTTGCATTTTTATCATTTTAATAAATTATTATTTAAAAGTTAATGAAACATATTTTAAGTTATAAATGAATTAAATATAACCTGTGCTATAACACGACCGTAGTACCCGTCTGCAACGTGGAAGTTGAAGTGAGGTTAATATTAAGAGAAAATTGACAATATAGGTGTTGTCAATTTTCTCTTAATATTAACCTCACTTCAACTTCCACGTTGCAGGCGGGTACTACGGTCGTGTTGTAGCACAGTTATATTTAATTCATTTATAACTTAAAAACTTTTCATTAACTTTTAAATAATAATTTATTAAAATGATAAAAATGCAAATCCAATTTAAAATATGGGGTATATCCCCATACCATCATGTCAGCTAAGACACCAATTTAATTTAAATTTCCTATTTTAATTCTCTAATTTTTAATTTCTAAATTTGGTTAAACACCTAAGTTTAACAAATTTAATATCATACAATATAAAATAAAACTTTTTCCTTCATATGCTTTAAATTAATTTACTGTCTCATTAAAATGATTCTTTTTCTATTAAAATTTCACATTTCGCTCAAATTCTTAATTTTACATTAATTTCAATACAACTAGCTAGTTCATACCAAGTCTTCAACTTTCACATATTACTGTATCACATTATAAGCTGTACTCATTAGTTTAAGACAACATACATCGCTTTTAAACTGGATGTTAGTATCCCCTGATGATGAATGCGTAAGCATTCGAAACATGTTGGGAACTTAAAATTTACTTTAACATTAAACTGTGGAGGAAGACTGCATTGTTTCATTTACATTTACAAATTAGAAACCCGTTATAAGTATCTTTCATTTTTTAAATATGTTTTAGTCTCTACTAAACAATCATATTCCATAGCCCAAAATTCATTTATTTTCATTTGTCTGTACTACCGATATGTGCATGTTTTTTAAGATTAATCATGAAATCCGAAAATGTCATAATATATACTGGGTGTTTCTCAAAAGACGCTCACCCCTATAACTTTTTTGTATTTATAGATATTAAAATGAAATTTTGGAATTGTGCATAAGAGGTGAGTCTGCATTTACTGGCATAATTTTTGATTTGTTAGCACTTTCGGTTTAACCGGAAGTGACCTTGACTTTGGTATTTTAAATGGGACACAATCTAAGTTTTATAAACGAATGGCATTTGAACAACTTTTATATTAAGAAGCCCAGTAGTTTACATGCTATGGAATCCTCCGTTGAGAGTGGGCCACCCTGTATAAGTGCTTAAAGATTTATGAAAGGGGCAATTTAACAGATTTTCAATTTGTGTAAAATATCTTTTAACATATCCCTGTGGTGCTATTGTACCGGGTGAGTCAATAAGAATGCCGTTAATCGCACAGCCTTCGCAATATTTTTTTTATGGTAAAAGCGCCAAATCGCTGGAAATTATTTTTTAGTTCCCACGACCAATTAGAAAAGATCATTTATTTCCGAAATTTGACAATAATGATGTATTGAAAATAGTTGTATCTTAATAGTGAGAAAATTTGACAATTTTTTTTTCTGGCCATTTTTTTGTATCCTCAAATAAGGTGGTGGGGGAACGTCAATTGTTATTTGTTATTTTGATTGATAAGTTCGGTTTGGCTTAACCAAATTTAGCAAACTTAGTCTTGTTGAAAAGAGCTTATTTTGTTCTATCGCTTGCATTGTAAACGATGTCTTAATTATTTTTATAGTGGCCGTGAGAGAGCACTATTTGACAACTTAATAGTAATAACGATTTTTATTGGAAATTTTAAATTGTATGGTATGTTTATATTTAGACAGTTAAATAGAGGCTGAAAATCCTAAACAGCCAATGAAAACCTCATTTCTTTAACTCTTTTTTAACCGGAGATACGGCCAAACATATTATAACTGCAGCAATTTACCCATACCCATGTTAAATCGCCTACCAGGTTAAACTCTAATAATAACAATAATAATACCAATAGTAATAATAATAATACAAATAGTAATAATAATAATTAGGATTGATTCAAAATATTTCACTTTTTAATGCCGTCCCAGATGTTCAAATCCGACCATCATGGACTATGCAGAGCTGTAATCTTTTTCTCGTCGATAATACGGCAGTCTCTATTTCTGCTACGGAAATATCCTGAATAGCGTTCTTTATTCGTTGATATATTCTCTCGTAGTAGGCCTGGTAACGTAAACAATATCCTTGATTCTCCCCCAAATATAAAAATCCATACAAGTCAAATCGCGTGACCTAGAATGGAATATATTTTATAAATATAAGAACCCAATAAACAAGGGGTTTTATTTTTTACTGTAAAAAATATCATACCCTATACCAAAACGTAATGAAACGATACCTTGCTGGCCACGGAAATAAACTTCCTATATACCCTTGCAGCAACCCCTGGATTTTGCATATATTCAAAATAAATTGCCAGAATATCAAATGCTTCTTGGTTTAAAATTCTCATTTTTAGAAAAAATACAAATAATCACGAGACAAACAACAAAATTTATCACAATAATGTTGACAGCAACAATTTATTTGAAGACGCATTTTTTGTTTTCAAAGCCTGCTTGTCAAAAATTAAATTCTAGGGTAACTAGTTTAAGTATCTGTTAATGGCAATATTAATAATAAATAATTATTTAAATTAAAAAATACAGGCTTTGGATTTGATGTTTTGCAATAATGTCTTATAGAATTTTTATAATATATCTACAATGGGTGTAAGTATCAATCAGAAAGTTAAAATCGTTGAAGGCATCTATCTAATCATTAAATATGGTATTTTAATTAAAATATGAAATTTAACATCGTTAATCATAATAGTAATAATAATAATATTATTATTGTTATTAATAAAGGGTTTAGGCTGGAAGGCGATTTAACATCAGTAAATTGTTGCAATTATAATTTGCTTGGCCGTATTTCCGGTTAAAAAAGAGTTAAACAAATGAGGTTTCACTGGCTGTTTAGGATTTTTAGCCTCTATTTAACGACGTAAAAACAAGCATACCATACCATTTAAAATTTCCAATAAAAATCGTCATTACTATTAAGTTGTCAAACAGCGCCCTCTCACAACCACTATAAAAACAATTAAGACATCGTTTACAATGCAAGCGATAGAACAAAAAAAGCTCTTTTCAACGAGACTAAGTTTGCTAAATTTGGTTAAGCCAAACCGAAGTTATCAATCAAAATAACAATTGACGTTCCCCACCACCTTATTCGAAGAGATACAAAAAGATTTTGTAACATTTTCTCAGTATTAAGATACAAATATTTTCAATACATCTTTATTGGTCAAATTTCGGAAATAAATGATCTTTTCTAATTGGCCATGGGTGTTACGCCCACTAGCCGCGGTCGTAGGAACTTAAAAATAGTTTCAAGCGATTTTTCATTGGCGATTTTACCATAAAAAAAATTCCGAAAGCTGTGCGACTAACGGCTTCCGAAATATAGCCGGCCGCCTTTCTTATTAACTCACCCGGTACATAATTAACAATGATTTCGTTGACCACCAGTATACCTTTTGGTTTTGGTAAAAGCTCGAAATTGGAACGAATATGCTTGTTGTTTGCTTGCCAGTTTTCGTTTTATAAAGAAGCATTTTACGCACTTGCAGGAGTTGCATAAATATCTTTTTTTAACCTAGTTTTGTCTAGAAATAATCATCATTATTGTTGTATTGCTGTTATTTCGGGGATTTTTCCATTAATATTATGTAAGAGTGAGTTTTTCTTTGGTATTTTGTTTTAATCTTTGGTTACCAATGCTTAGTAACGTGTATTTTGGGGAACTCGGAAAACAAATTAGGGTTAGGTTTCGATTTGCATTGTCTCATTTACGTTAACCCTTGCATTGTTTTAGCTAGTACCTACCTCCAGTCTTGTTGTTCATGTTACTACGCACTATTCGCCAACCTAAAACAGGGGCGTCAATTATAAACTACCCCGATCTCATTACAGTATTTTAATTGTCAGTTCGAATATTTCTATGCTGGTACCGTGTTTCTGGAAAACTCCGCATTGGCAGCTAGTCAATTAAAAGTAGCATGCGTGAGAATAGAGTGCAAAAATATGACACAAATCATGTGTAAGGAGGTAGGTAGAAGCTTTTTTCCAGAATTTCCTATTCTGAGTTCCAGCAGGAACAATGCCCAATGTTTTATGGTAATGTATACCGGGTGAATATACTGGTTATACTTTCATCCTGGGATCGTCCTTGGCTTTTGAGTCAGGCTTCATTCATTTAACTCCCTTTCTTTCTTTTGTGGCCCAGACGATATGGATTTCAAATTTTGGGAACATTTGGTAATTAAATGTGATGCACATTTCGAGTATTCCAACTGATTGGCGTTTCCGAATTGGGATAGGAGTTCAGTAGGCGGGTCGGATCGCATCGCAAAATTCCGCTAGATTTAAATCGAAGTTGCGACACTAATCGACACAGTTGTTAAATTTTACTTGCAACACAAAAAGTATTTTAAAAAAATTTTTTTTTTTTGGTATTGTAGGTACTTAAGTACTCTTAATTTTTTTTAGTCGGTATTCTCTTTCCATAGTTTATAGTCGCAAAGCAATAGTTATATTCATTTTTTAATTACTCATTTCGACAACATGCACAATTGCCTGAAACTGTGCAACCGTTTTACGACCGGCAATAGCACGCGACCATTTGGGAACTGATTTAAAATCGATCCGGTTTTGCTCGACCCGTGTGCGGATCCGTACTTCTGGACACGGGTAACGTCACCAAACAGTTGCGTGTTTAACCGGTTTGAAACCCTGGTTGCAAACCAGTCGATCCGTGCGCATAAGGTAACAAATTAGGACGCTAATCTTTTATATTAAAATTTAATGTTCATTATTGGTCCATTAGAATAATTAAAGTAATTTAAATACGAAAGTCACTTTTTGTAGCAATTCCGGAAATAAACTCAAAGAAAGCAATTAATCATACATTTATTTCAGTTTTTGTTTTAAACATGTTTTTAACTCAAAGAAAAAAGTCATGTTTAAAGCAAAAAAACAGTTCTTGCAATGTCGACTTAAATTTGAAATTTGAACGCATAATTAACCTGTACGGGATACGGAATAAATAAGTTAATATGGCGAATTGCCATGTTTTCTTCTTGTTTAAAACAATTTGAACAAAACACTACGTGATTTAAACATGTTTAAGACACATGTTTTAAATCAAAATGTTTAAAACGCCTATATGACATTTTCGGAAACTGTCAAAGATAAGAAAGTATACAGGGTGGCAACTATTTAATTGCCCACTATTGGTATCTTGTAAATGGCAACTTCTAGGAAGTTGATTAAATTAGAGAAAATGTGCCATTTTGAAAGCTTTTTTAAGATCCACTAACTGTGTTGCTTAATTGTTTTTGATTCCTAAAATACAGGGCGATTTGTTTTAAACGTCTAAAATGAATTCCTTTAATAACTCGAAAGGTTTGAATTTTAGAAAAACGTTCTTGAAACAAATATTTTGTAGTTTTTTCCTCTCTACAAGATGGTCTTATCACATCACTTGTTATAACTGAGTGATCATGGTCCACCTCATTTTTTTAAATACGGGCCTGGATTTTTTAATTTTATTTTTTACCGCACATTTTCCACCAAATACAGTGATATATCGCTCAACCCTATTTACTTACATTTCGGCACAAATTATACATAATCAGAAAAATTTTGAAAATATTCTCACTACTCCTATGATTTTTTCAAATAATATTTTCATTTAACTTAGATGAAACTAAACCAAAATAGAAACAAATAAAAGTATCTTATTTTATTAAAACGCTGTTTACCAAACTTTAACTAAGTACAACTGAATTAAAATTATTCACAAAATTAAGACACTAAATCGTGAATAAATAATATTTTCCTTGAAGGTTAAATTCTCTCGGGATATAAAATAGCAAAGCGTCTCTTCACAATTAAGAAACCCAATAAAAGTAGTAATAATAAGCTTCTGCTTTAACTAAACAACGAAACACAAGTGCATCTCCCCTGTATATGCACAGGAGGACCGTTGCACAAGTTCAAGGCGAACGAAATATGGGAGGTAATGACGTCATCGCCTCGCCAGCGTTTTATTTGATTTTGATCTCGTATATGTCGAGAACTACTTATCGAATTGACTTCAAATTTTCAGGGCTTACGATACCTTATCAATAAATGCTCCATTAAGATTGGATAGGGCAAAGTGGTACTCATTCGGCATATTTGACTTTAATAGTCAAAATATAGAATAGTATTAAATATTGGCAATCACTATTTTAGTACAAAGAAGCAGAACGGTACTATGTTCTTTTTTGGCATAGTGTACAAGTTTTATTCGATTGCGTACCTCAGTTTTTTTATAAGATTTTGGTGTTCCCGCCAAGTAGCCGAATCATAACCACTAGTAGGGAACATTCGTCTGTAGAGTGAGGATGATTCAGCCGATTCCTGATTTTAAAAATATTATTTTATTTTGGTTTCATCGTTATGCCCACAATATTTTTTTATTTAAAAAACGTAACAAGAAACTTAAATATCTTTATTAGAATTAAAAATCCTTAAGTAAACTACAAAATAGTTCACCTAGAAAAACGCAAACATATCCTTTAAAACAAACTTTAGTAAAGTACTAATATAGGAAAATTTAAAAGTTGAAAACAGTTTGCCTATCTTACATTTAGGCTGGAAAAGTTCACATTAAATTTATAAACACCCGATGTTCTTGCGGTTCTCAAGGGAGGGGTTACAAATGCAAAAGAGCTGCAATGTTTTCTCTCTCTATTATTAAGATGTCGTCGACGTCAGGAAATAAAAAAATATTGAAATTCTCCTTCCCGCGAAGAAATTTGATTTGGTATTCCTTATGATGTATCAAGAGGATTTTCCCAACATAATAAATTTCCAATTTGGATGCTAAAAATTTTACCAGGACAAAATCTCCCACTTAAATATTGTCCTATTCGCAGATCAGTTTCTAACTCATCTTCTAAACACTCTTCATTAGATGAGTCATCTAAGACCGGATCAACACTGGATTGACTAGACGTGGAAATATTTCTTTTTCGACCTCCTTTTACCAAATTAACTGATTTTTTTTTCTTAAGTCATTTTTTTCTTTCTTCCTCTATACTTTGTCTTGTTTCATATTCCGGTGTGTTGGCGTATATTGTTTATTGCGATTTTCTTGATTTGCTTTTCTTGTTTTCTTCAAAGGATACTTTCGGAAACGGCCTAATTTCACTTAGACAGATACCTGTTAATGGCCGGGGGGCGTTTTATCCAGGTTTTCAGGTTGTCCTCTTGAAGTGGAGGGAATGGGTGTTATGATTTCCCGATGAACGTGCACCCCTTCATTTTGCATATCGTCAATATAAATACCGGTTCCTGATGCAGATGCATCTTTAGTCAGGGGGCTGTCTGTTACTTCACTGCCTATAAAATCCGCATCGCTGTTACGTTGAAAAATATTTATTTAAAAAAAAAATTCAAAGCTTCATATGGGGAACATTCGGCTCAGCCGAATTTTAACTACGCGGACTAGCCGAATGTTCCCAATATGGCATAAGAATAGTTTTGGCTGTAAAATGCATGAAAGCATGAAGTATAAGGTTATGTTATATCTTCAACAAACAACATAAATAATACACGAATACTTGCAAACTAACTAAAATTTCTATCATAAAAACAATTGATGTGTTGAAATAAATTACAAGACTCTAAAAACTTACCCTAGATACTGAAATACACTTTATTCACTAAAAAAACAAAAGAACCATTTAGGAGCAATAACCTCAATTTACCGGGATAAAACTCGCTATTTCTGATATCATACACCAAAACTGGCGCCAAATTCAAACGCAGTTCGAGTTTATTGATGGTAGCCGAATGTTCCCAATAGCCGAATGAGTACCACTTTTCCCTAACGAGTGTTATTTGAGGTTTGGCCAAATGAGCCCATTGTGACAATGGTTCGATTTTCAGTTGAGGAGAAAAGTGATATGTACGATGTTTACATTCTAAATTTCAGAAATTCGGTTTTAGCGGTGAGAGGCTATGCTATTTTATCCCAAGAGAATTTAACCTTCAAAGAAAATATTTTTTATTCACGATTAAGTGTCTTATTGTGCCTAATTTTAATTCAGTTGTACTTAGGTAAAGTTTGGTAAACAGCATTTTTAATAAACTAAGATACTTTTACTTGTTTCCAATTTGATTCAATTTCATCTAAATCAAATGAAAATAATATTTGAAAAAACCATAAGCGTTGGTCTAAAATTTTCTGATTATGTATAATTTGTGCCGAAACGTAAGTTGATAGGGTTGAGCGATACATCATTGTATTTGGGGTAAAATGTGCTTAAAAAATAAAATTAAAAAATCCTGGTTCCTATCTAAAAAAATGAAGTGGGCCATGATAACTCAGTTATAACAAAAGTGATAAGGTCGTATTTTAGAAAGGAAAAAACTACAAAGTTTTTATTTCAAGAACGTTTTTCTAAAATTAAAACCTTTTGAGTTATTAAAGGAATTAATTTTAGACGTTTTTAACAAATCGCCCTGTATCTCAGGAATCAAAAACAATTAGACAACGCAGTTAGTGGAGCTTAAAAAAGCTTTAAAAATTGCACATTTTCTCTAATTTAATCAACTTCGTAAAAGTTATCATTTACAAGATACCAATAGTTAACAATTAAATAGTTACCACCCTGTATAGGATGTGTTTGAAGTTCTTTGATATTTTTTTAAAAATGTAACTTTTAAAAATATAGGTACGGGGTATATTAAATAAAAAACAAAGTTGATAGTAGTGCTGGTTAAACCGGAACCATCAATGTTATGTAAATACTCAGAATGTGCATGGCAGATTAACCATAAAAATTTCAAATCGATATTTTTTTTTATAAAAACAAAGGCCTGGTAATAAACTCGTTGACACCCGGTATGATATAATAATATTAGGTAGGTATGCCAGTTTTTGTTTAATTTAAATACGGGTAAAATAGCTCTAGGTTTTTAGTTATTGTACTTAATGTAAACTTATGTATATTAAAAATGAGCGATTTTTATAAAAATCATTTTCTTTATTATAGACTTTATATTTTTAAAGTCTATAATACTAACAACTAACCTGAACTTCCCCTTTTTCTTCACTGAAACCATACTGTGCCGATATGCGATGCATCCGTGGCGTGCGGTTGATTGAGTTGAGTGAGATTGAAGTGAAAAAGCTTTTTTGGAGCCATGCCCAAATTTTGTCAACAATGCATAAATAACATACCAGTCATAAAAAAAAATAAACAAAAGTAATAGGAGATAATACAAAACATACACATTTTTGTCTTGCATCTACATCAATTTTGATTTTCTTTAAAAACGAGAACTTGGTCTGTGGTAAATATTACTTTAGCAAGAGAATAGTTGTAATGTTTATAAAATTACAATATTTGCATTATGGCATCTTATGGTATGTTAAGAGCCTAGTCTGGATATCACGATATGGTCACAGATAGGAGTTATCTATGAAATGGTCTTACAAGTTACTGAATAGAATTTAAACGGTGATTAAATTAGAAAAAAATAACAATGAAATCATAGCATTTTATTATAACGTTAGTTTTGTTCTTTCTGCTGATCAGGGACTTCCTATTAGGCAAGGTAGGCTGTAGCTTGGGCGACAAATTTTTAGACGTTAACAAGACAATTAGTTATAAATCGAAAATCAAAATTTTCAAAATCGAAAAAAAATGCAAAAAATGTCTAGAGCGAACAGAATGATGTATTTCATGAATCGTCACTCGGAAATGCTTCAATTTTTGCGGAAAAATGATCTTCACATGGTGTTTCCAAATGTCGAAATAGCCTACTGAATACTTGCACAGTGACGAACTGCAGTGCTGAGAGATCATTTTCATGTTTGCGAAGAATCAAAAATTATCTTCGTTCAACGACACCAGAACACCGAACGTCAGCTTCTTGATGTGTACAACCTGACTGCCAGAAGTTAATTGAAGAATTCGCTAAGAGTAAAGTTCGTTGCAAATTACCGTAAATAAGTTTATAATTAATTTCCATCCATCGCCTATAATTTGTCGGGCATCCACATGTAATTATAAATTTAAATAAAAAGTTTGCTGCAAAAAATATTTGTTACGATTTCCTTGATTTTAACAGTGGCGGCTCGTCAGGGGAGGCAGTGCCTCCCCAACAAAAACTTACGAAATAACATTTTATTTTTTTAAAGATACCTTTATTCATTTTTGAAAATGATACTTTCATATTCTTATATTCTCAGTGTATCAAAAATTCTGAATTAGCTACTTCTAGAAAAACACTTTCTTTATAATATAATATTTTTGTTATTGCCGCTCAGCTTTAGTACTATTAGGTGGTGTCTGCCCGCATCAGCGAATATGCGCCTAGACTATTATCAACGGAGGCAAGCTTCCGACGGTTTAATTTTTCAGCACGGATAACACATAATTCTCCACTTGTTTTAATGCAAGAACCGAGCGTCACCACGACGCGAGTTGTTTTTGTCACGTGAAAAACTGATAGCCAGGAGGCAGAAACGCCCACAAATAATATTTCGCGGGAAGCTCCGTAGTGTGTGCCGGCACAGTATACCGAACTATTTGTTTATTTGTGTGTGGACAAATCATACTTTTATGTAAGTTATTATTATTTTATTGTTTATTTATTAATTTTATCTCTAGGTATATTAATATAAAAATGGAGGTAACTGAAATTGGCGAATATAGTAGAAGCTGTAATGCTAATAATGATGAAATAAATGTTCGAAATTGCAAAGATATCGTCGAATACTTGATAAAATATAGATTTAGTCGACTGTCTTACGACGACAAATTGTTTATAAAAGACTTAAAGTGAAATTAAGGTTATATTTTCAAAATACGGTAAGTTTTAAGATTTCTTTATTATGTTAATAATTATTAAACGCTAAATTTTATTGTTTTAAAAAAATATAAATCCTGTTCATGATATTATTCTGTCATACCTATTTTTAAGGAGAAACGAAACGGAAAAAAGACAGATATTATGTAGTCGTCCGACACCAAAAATTTCGGCAATATTTAACGATAAGAGACAGGGTAAGCAATATTCAAGAGCTTTTCAGGTAACTTGGTACGAAACCTATAAGTGGTTGTGCGGAAGTATTTATAAGGAAAGCTTATATTGTTGGCCTTGTATTTTATTAGGCAGCGAAAATAATTGGAGTTCAGGGGGTGGGTATTCTGATTTAAAAAAATTTTCACGGGCGGTAAAATTACACGAAAGTTCCAAAGAACATAATATTAAGAATTCTGTGGCGCTTACGAGAGTAGAGCAAAATAGAGACACAATAGCGGATGCACTGAGAGAAGTTGACCCTGACCTTGCAAATTGAATATTTTTCTCGTGAAACCTAGTATTTCAAAGTAATTATATTGCTGGTTGAATTCCTAACTATTCATTTTAAGCCAATGACCTTGAAATCGCAAAAAATTTTCCCCTGCGGCGCTATTTTATAGCCTCCCCCCCTTATACACCCACGAGCCGCCACTGGATTTTAATATAAATAATAAATATACATACAAAACATTTGGACATGGGGGGGTGCACACAAATGGATAACCTAGGGCGGAAAATACCTTTTAAGTCCGACCCTGCTGCTGATGCAACACTAACTGGAAGTGTGTGATCTTATGTCGACATACATGAATTCAAAAAACATCATTGTGAAGTTGGGAAAAACGTTCTTTTGATGAATTGATAGCACAGTCTAGTACGTAAAAATAGAAGCTACTTCCAAAAGCCTTCTTTGGGCCCGAAATTGCTTTATCTTCAGATTCATGGTCAAAATGACGTTTGATTTTTCTTCGGCTTATCAATCAATCAATCAATCAATCAATCAATCAATATATTTATTTCTCAATTCAAAAGTACAAAAAACATACAATAATTGAGGAATACGTCAAAAAAGAGAAAACTAAATAAAATAAAATAAAATATACAAAAATAAAACACTATATAACACAAAACCCTGTGGTCGCCACTGCATCTGTCTGCTCACTAGTGGTTATTTTTCTAAAAATAATTTAATATAATGTTGGCCTTGCTTTTCTATTAAAAGTTAAATCAAACTATTAAATGTTCACATTTTTTACTTTAGTTTTTAGGAACGCGAATACATTTTGTATAATAAAAGCTATAACATACCTTTTTTCTGGAGATGTAATGCTAAATTGCCTTTTAGCGCTGAACTCAAATATTGTAGCCCTATTCTTTCTGTCATTGTGCCTAAAATGGCAGGTACAAACCAAAGAATGTTGAGAAGGTTCTCTGCTCTATCTTGACTTCTACCATTGTAAAGCAAATAATGGTTTAACTCCAAGGCGTTTATTCCTTTTTAACATAATAATTGTTCTATTATGTACCTTATATAAGATGCTTATAGGTGATGACCAGGCATTCCTCTCTTCTATCTTTGCAAGGAATACAACAAGCTTAAAAAATTTCTGTTCGCTATGTTTTCAATCCGTTAACAAAACACATAACCACTTTAGCAGATATTTGATCTATAATAAAAATTATTCAGGCTATAGACTGGGTTTACTTTATATTAATAAATAAACACTACCATAAGCTATATTTTACAATAAAACTAACAATTATGTTTCAATAACCAATAACATAAACAAAACTAACATAACCTCAAACTTATTCAGACGCCGATAAAATATTTTCAGGAAACACCTACCTCTATCTGCAGCTGTAAATAGGTCAATAATATCACCAAATAGGTATATAAATGATTTGAAGAAATTGGTTATTTATCGCTTATAAACGAGTACCAACGCTTGCAAAAATCTCTTATGGGATTTTCAATGCATTTTATTTTTGTTTGGAAAGGTTTTTAATAACACGCCCCTTGTGACGTCATCACTTAGGCTGTCTATTGGCATGAGCCGGCACTGCATGGCCCCCACCCCTCAAAATGTTGATATGACCGCCCCTGTCTGCGTGAAGTCAAAACCATGTCGGAAGCAAAAAAGAAGAGACGGCATTATAGTGTGGAATATATTAAAAAATACGGATTTATCGAAAATCCCACAAATCCATCATCGCCAAATCGCTCATTTGCGAGAATAGTGGCACAACTCAAAAATTCCTGTTTTGGAGATTATATTATCAAAATAAAACGGAACGACGTCTTCCTTTTACTAGAACAACGACATTTCTGTAGTTATAGTGGTTTTCGAGAGGTGACGCTACTGCAGAGTTGGCTTAACTCAAGATTCAGCCTGTCGAGTTTATCAAACAATGACACATCCCAGTTTTGTGTTGAGTGCTTTAAGGTAAGTGCTGTGCTTTTTTTCAGAAAGAGTGACGCATCTCAAAAAACTTCATTTTAAGCCAGGATTTTGTTCACAAATACGGAAACATTTTCTGTTGATACGGTGATATTACTGCATATTTATTTTAAATAAAGACACTTTGTAGGTTGAGCCGTTATTTAAGAAATATTAGGATCAATTTTCCAGTTTTAGTTTCTAAGAGATGGCATTATTTAGAGCTGTGCCACTGAATTAACTTATTTTTATGTATCTTTTGGGATGTGTCATTATTTCTGAAAAGAAATTATATTCTTTTTTTCTTATATACCGTATTATTTGAATTGTTTCACTGTTTTAGAAAAAATAGTTATTATTCAAATGGCTTATGCCGGATTTTTATCTTGGTGTTTATTAACATTAGTACCCTCTGCTTTGTCAAATTGGCACATAATGACTTTTCAATCCAGAACACACGCAATAATGGCACTTGCACGTACAAGTAAAAATGAAGAGAATGTACTTGAAGGCATAAACCAATTTGCAGGTAAATGTTGATCTAAAAAAATTAACTGTCTGTTATTTTTTAGATAATTATTGTGCTTTCATCAGGTCATCGTACCTTGTATACCGGGTGATAACGACAATCCGGTCCACCTATAACTCTTTTGTTTTTGAGAATAAACAAACAAAAGTTGGTGTATAGGTACGTTATGGGTGGAGGCCAGCAGAAAAACAAAGTCATGATTTCAGTATACATGTACGCACTTTTCAAATTTCCTAACGTTAAGCTCATCCAGTACAAGTTTCTAGTAGCTGGGCATACACAAAACGAAGGAGACTCGGTAAATTCAATAATTGAAAGACAAGCTAAAAGAACTTTAAAATCTGGGCCGGTGTACACTCCCGACCAATTTGTTGCCATTGCCAGAGCTTCGAAAAAAACTGGACCACCTTATGAAGTGAATGAACTCTCACACGAATTTTTCCACGATATGAAAGATTTGTACAACCAGGTTCTGCATTCAGTACTCCGAAACAATGAAAACGAGGCTTTTAAAATTGGCGAGGTAAGGGTTGTAAAAGTTGACAGAGAATTTCCGAAATCTTTTTTTTACAAAACGAGTTAAGCTGATCAAGAATTTCAAGAGGTCCAGCTGAATAGAACATATTATAAACGACGTACTAGACAACCACAAAATATATTTTGAGAATATTTAATGGAACTCATCCAGATAAACTATATCCCTAAAATGTATAGGCCATTTTTTGAATCTAATAAAATCTTGAATAAAACAAAATAAAGTTGTTCTACTTTTAGTTTAGTTTTGGTAAACAGTTTTTTAAATTTAGAATTGTAAAAGTTTTTTTAAAATAAAATATATTAGTAAGCGTACTTACATTGTGTCGTAGCTTTATTTGGATTATTTTTACCAATAACGACACAACTCAAAATTACAACTAAAAAATCTACCTAACTTTCTTTTTTTTTTAAATTAAGAAAAAAAAAATTTATGAGTAGCAACTTCATCATAATAGGAAATGCAGTTAGAGATTTTGCAGTTATAGCCTTTAAATTCTGGATCCAAGACGCAATATAAAAACTAAAACTTTTTGAACGTAATTATCTCAAATTAATGTTTTTTGAGTTGTGCCGGTATTCTCGCAAATGAGCGAAATGTGCCTTAGGTATTTGTCAGAAAAACATTTTCAAAAGAATCGATAAAGCCTTCTAGGCTTCAAGATCGGAAGATCCTTTTAATAAAATACACTCGGATAAGAAAGACAAAGATCTGACCTATTTTCAAGTTCAAGTTCAGTCAACTATATCCAAACTTTTTCAAGGCATGAAAAAGAAGTACCTACGAAGTTCAGTCAACTATATCCAAACTTTTTTCAGCAGCTTCTAAGCAAGACGATGACGGACTTATAATATTGATCATTTTCAAACACGTGGCTTTGACAGGTCGGCCATTTTGCCTGCATGGTGAAGACGTAAAGGTTCATGACAATTTATGCTAATGCACTTGTTAAGACCCTTTCGCTGTAATTTAATAAGTTCCCAAGTAAGTTTATGACTCATTTGTGACCATTTTTGAGAAGTATCTATAGATACCTGTGCTACCTTTCTCCGGTTCCAGCTGCTTTGATCTTTTGTTTATATTGTGTAATCAATTTTAAAATTTCAAAACATAGAAAAAAGTGAATATTATAAGACTTTTAGTGGCGATGTTAGGTACATGTAGATACGATGTAAATTATAAAATTATTGGTGATATTGATACTTATCCGCTTGGAGAGACTGATTTTGGAAATTTAATGTCTTTGCCAGAAGTAGCAATGATGGACTAAACTTGCTAAACTACCTTATATTAACACACAGTTTTTACACTGCATGGCCAGCAGCCAGCAGCTGAAGGCATATAAAGCCTTGCAAGCATTCAAATTTTATAAATCTGGTTTAGTGCAAAATGTTAATGCAAAGAAAGTAAATCCTAATGCTTATGTTTTAGTCGGCCAGGTAAGATTAAATTATAATAAAATTTGCATGGATGGGTTTTGGATAAATCTGTTACTCTTTTATTGGGGCCTAAACACACGCAGTACCTACCTATCATGTTCATATAGGTAGTTTATTTATGCTGTGTACTGTTTATTGAACACATAAATCGTCATAGTAAAAATACTTAACTAATAAACACACAAACCAGAATTAACAATTTAACAAATTATAATGTTGTATAAAATCAGATTCATAGGGCAAAATTTTATCAGACGAGTAAAAAGCTTTCGATGTCAGAAAATGTTTCTCACCCCTTCCTCGTTCTGCCTCATTGGTAGATCCGGTATACTGTCTTAGAGAAAGGAACATTCATGAATAAATAAAAAAATCACAATAAGTATATAGGTACATAGTTTTAATTCATTTCACATTATTTTAACCTTTTCTCCAAACTATACATATCCTAACATTACTAGTACAGTCTTTGAAAAGCTAGCATAAATCATTCATAGTTAGTTCAGTCTGTGTAGCAACAGTTTTCATTAATTTCAACATTTTCTTCCTCTCTACTACTTCCCGGAGTATCTTCGTCAGGTGCCTCAATCTGTTATTGTTCTATCTACAAGAATATATTACTTAATAAAAAAAAATCTTCAATGTAAATCAACGCTATGTCTGTCATAATAAAGTCCTACTTACTATTTGGATTAGGGTACCCCATATTTCCCACTAAGCAACAAACATCTCAAATAATATGGTACCTACATTTAGGTATGTGTTCTCGTTTCATTGTTAAGTTATTTATTTTGTGTCAATAACACCGCCTTCTACTTCTTATACCCGTTATATGCCCTTCAACTTAACAAAATCGCTGTTACGTTAAAAAAAAAATGACGTTTTGGTCATGTAATTTAAACAGCTCTCTTACGTATCTTGCATTAGTTATAACGACCGTACTTAACGTACCATTTTCGTTATATAGTTAACGTAAAAAAGAGGATGTTACGGAGCATTAGGTAGGTGGTTTTGATTAGTAAATATAGTTCTGTAACATTTACGTTATTTTATTTACGTTCTAAAGATGGTATTTCCGGTGGTATACGAGCCGCTTTACGAAAGGCTACGCCTTAGCCGTTCTATTTTTTTTAAGTCAATACTTTGTTTTATCAAACAGTCGGCCAAATATTGGCCTGTGGGGAACAATTACGAACAGTTTTTCGTTTAAAACTTTGTTTATAAATTAATACTAACAAAAAATCCCATTTCGTCAAAATTTACCATATTTTTTGTTTGCTTTTAATAATTTATAAATCAAAAGTTTTAAAGACCGAAACTAGGTAATTAAGCTGACAGACCGGTATTTGGCTGATTAAATTTGATAAACGAAAGAATAATGAAATAATATATCGATTTTAAAAATATGAATGCAACAAAAGTAAGTAGCCAGTACCTATCAGATTTGTTATACACACAAAAAAAAGTAAATATATAAATTGAAGGTCTACAGGTAGGTATACCATCATAGTACCTACCTACTATCCATGCTCTTTGTTGCATTTCCACACTTTGAGTATTTAAAAAGTAAACACATCTTATTAGTGCTTTAATCTTTATTCAAAAATGTTGAGTAGGTAGTATAATGTAAAGAAAATTCCTATTCGCTGATGGTTTTATCTTGCACTTGATAAAATCCTCATAAAATATTTGCCCAATTTGAGGACTGATGTAAATGTTCTTCGCTAGATTTACTTTCAGTGCAATTTTTTATTATTCTTCGCATGTGTCTTTTTGAGTAGGCACAATATGGTTTAGCTAAGCCCTATAACAAATATTACATTCATTTAGTACTAAAAATACGAAATTAATACACTGAACACTGCCAACTAGTACCTATTAACGAAATGTAATCTTAATTTGTTACAATTCTCTTAACAATCAGATACAGAATCAGTCTTTAAAATATGGTATACCGATATCGATACTGAGTATAAAGTAATATAATGTGTTTTACTGCCAACACAATCATGAAGCATGTCTTACCATTGCAAAAATCAATGGGTTTTACTGTTTTGTGCATACACCCACTTGGCAAGAAAACGTGAATTTCATGTATAATTTTACGTCAGAGTGAAAAACGTTAGAATACGAATAAACGTGTTTTCAATGTGTAAAACACCCTTAATGTTACGGTGTTCTGACGTTGGTTAAAATAACGTTACTAATTTTAACGTTTTTATAACGTCCCAGCTAACAGAAAATCTGTGGCCATTGTGTGGCCCAATAATGGCAATAGTGGCAAAGTGCAGGTCATTTTATTACCTTAGCAGCATGGTAACTTTATGTCAGTGGCGATGCTGGCCAAATTTAAGCAAAACAAAATCGTTGTTGGCATATTGCTGTTGAGGCACTGGCCATACTAGTGACGATATACCAACGATATGCCAACAACATACCAGCATTATAGCCATATTGACTGCATGATAATATAATGATAATCATAACAACAAGAATGATCGTTACGGTATCTCGCATCCGGAAAAAATAATAAAGTATTTAGATAAGCGAATAAAATTTATGGAACCAAAGAATAGCTCTATCGGTCTACCGGACTCTACCGGGCTTCTAACGGCCCGTTGCTGGACGAAGTGACGAAGAGCGACGCCACCAACCTGATTCCAGCTATTTTCAATTGGTCGGGGGCCGCCTAAACTAGTGCTGGGTTGCCAGTAGTTGCTATATTTTCCCATTTTAATTACTTTACCTTAAGAAAAAATTAAAACCTCTGCTATATTCTCACTCCTTATGAAAATATATATTTTGCATATTTGTTTATAATGTTATTTGTTATTTAAATGTTCTTAAACTTACTTATTAATTAAATTAAACAAGAAAATGTACAACAATACTGGATACATTATTTACCAGTTTGGCACCGCTGTAAGGGTAAGTGTAAATGGTGAGGTGTACGCGGCCGCCATTTCTATTTGGCTTGTCTGACTTGTCTCGTGTAGGTGTAGTTCTGTGGTGTAGTTAACCTCTTTTTAACTATTTTTTACGTTTGTGCCTGTGGTGTTACAAATGGGGTACAAGTAAGTAGCAGTATGCAAAATATAGGTATAGAATACATAGTATAAGAAACTGAACCACTTCTTTGTGAAAAACTTAATGCAAACAGCATTCATTTAGTTTTGTAAATTCTGGCGTCAGGCAAAATTTACTATTTTATAGATTTTGGGATGGTGATTTTTATTTTTGACTTTTTGCCCATGAGATCTTACTAAATAGTGTAAAGTTACCTTATTATATGATCCCTAAGCGATTTATCATTGCACCAAAGGTTTAGATAAAAGACCTTGTGCAAGAAAACCACTATTAGGATACCTATATTATTTATTTGATTATGACCAAAACCTCTAAAACATATCAGGCATATATACCTATTCCAGCATTATTGGTTCCCAAAATACACCGGGATCATTAAAGCCTTGTCAATTGAAAAAATATACTTAGATTTAAACTCTGTACTTAAATGATTTTTCGACTTTTATGAGGCTCGGGCACAAAAATGTTTGTTCCCAAATTACACTGGGATCATTAAATCATTGTCACTTGAAATAAATATAGATTTAGACTCTGTACTCAAATGACTTTTGGACTTTTGTGAGGCTCCGGCACAAAAATGTTACCTCTGCGACGTTCATATGTTTTTTATACTTATTAGGTATATAGATACCTGAGTAGGTCTAAACTCTATACCCAGATCAATCTAACTTCTCTCTGTGTTATTATTAATGGATAATTATTATTACTTTTACATTTTAGGCTCCAAATGGATAAGTCTTGTGAAAAGTGCTTGTAAAGCTAGCGAAACATATTCTAATCATGTTTAAAAAGTATTCTAGAAGTTATTACTATAAACTAGCTAAAAAGCGTATTAGAGGAGTTTGTATTCTGGAGGATTCTGTTCAGAAATCAAAGCAAATAAAAAATGAAAATGTATCATTTGCTAGCCAATTGAGCACAGACTTTCACCTTGATTACGATGTTGATATATCTGATAGTAGTTCTGAAGGTAGTGTGCATTATAGTGTTGATGACATATCTGATAGTATTTCTGAAGATAGCGTGGATTACAATGTTGATTTGAAAAACTTATCAGCTGAAAGTAATTCTGAGAATTATACTTCCGATTCCCCAGCTACTGCTTTAGAGAGTTATTGTGCTGAAAATAAATGGAATGGTTCAAATTACATTGATTCTAAACAATTTTTAGCTCAGTGGTCATTAAAAAATAACATATCTCATATTGCATTATCAGAACTCTTAGGATGGCTATCTAATAAGCCAGACATGTCGCCTTTACCAAAAGATGCTCGTACTTTATTAGAAACACCAACACAAATTGATATTGAAACCCACGGTTCTGGGCATTTTTTTTATTTTGGCCTGAGCACGAAACTACTTTGCATAGGAAGAAAAAACCCAAACTTAAGTTCTTTTTTGTTAAACTTTGGTATTGATGGACTACCTTTACACAAAAGTACTAATATATCTTTCTGGCCAATTTTATGTAAAGTTTGTGACCCATTTGAGGATATATTTCCAGTGGCGATTTTTTGTGGAACTGGGAAGCCTATATTAGGTGATTTTTTTAAAAAATTTGTCGATGAATTGTCTGTATTGATTGAGAAGGGCATTAAAGTTAATAGTAAAGTTATTAAGGTGCAAATAAATGCATTTTGCTGTGATGTGCCTGCCAAAGCATTTGTTAAAAATACAAAGGGCCATAATGGATATTTTGGATGTGATAAATGTCAAGAAAAAGGTGAATACATCAATAGACGTATGACTT
Source organism: Polydrusus tereticollis (assembly GCA_963920685.1). NCBI lineage: Eukaryota > Metazoa > Arthropoda > Insecta > Coleoptera > Curculionidae > Polydrusus > Polydrusus tereticollis. Next base: position 115,452,048 of record OY987326.1, read on the forward strand.
TTTTAAAATTAAATTCACCGAAAAGAACTGATAATGATTTTAGAAATATGGTAAACGAAGAACACCATAAAGGACCTACTCCATTAGGTAGATTAAATATAGGTTTAGTCTCCAAGTTCCCAATAGATTATATGCATTGTGTCTGTCTGGGTGTCATGAGAAAGTTATTATTCAAATGGAAGGAAGATAGTAAGTTTTCGCAGTTTTCCAATGCTAATATAGAAATTTTGAACAATAGATTACAATCCTGTAAACAGTACTGGCCCTCAGATTTTAACCGAAAACCAAGAACATTGAAAGACTTAGAAAGATGGAAGGCTACCTACTGAATTCAGGCAATTCCTTTTGTATGTAGGCCCTGTAGTTCTAAAGGATATTTTGCCAGAACGGATATATGGGAACTTTATGTTACTAAAATTTGCAATAACTATTTTGCTAAATGAACAATTAAATACACTGTATAATAGTTATGCAAAAGAATTACTCATTATTTTTGTTAGACATTCAGCAAACCTATATGGTAAAGAGTTTGGGATTTATAATGTACATGCACTTACACATTTACCAGAAGATGCAAACATGTTTGGTGGATTAAATATGGTTAACTGTTTCGAGTTTGAAAATTATATGCAAGTGTTTAAACGATGGCTTAGAAAATCCAATTCACCACTGCAGCAAATTGTTCGAAGAATATATGAGGCCAGCAAAATGGATCAGGAAAAGGAATATTTTTCAGATAGAATAAAATGTCCTGGAAAACCAGTTTCTATCAATCGCAGCTCTTATCCAATATTTGAATCATTAGAAGATTATGAATGTTACACAAAGATTTTTTTTCGAAAGTATTGTTTATCAGACAAGCCTGGAGATAATATCGTTTTGTTAAAATCTAATATTATCCTTAATATTTTGTTTATACTCAGAAAACAAAATTCTTATAAGATTGTTGGTAAAGTATCCGATATTATTAAACCATTTGTTACTTATCCTGGAGACTCATCTTTGTTACATTTATATGAAATTCAATTTTCAAACCACTGCTTGTCATTACACGACATTGATGACATATTGTACAAAGGAGTTATATGTCCATATGGAGACAAATATGTCTTTTCTGCTATGGTTCACAATTTTTAAGATTTACTCAACATAAACTAGTTAGGTAAGACCTAACTATATGATAATATTTTAGGTGATGGGTTATTGTTTATAAAAGGTTTTTAAGTTTTTGTATCAATGCCAAAACGATTAGGTACAATAAGTATTTTTAATTAATTTTATATTATTTTCTTTTTAGGGATTATTATTTGGTAGAGTTTCCTGAAGAAAAAAACTTTGATGGTTCTATCCCAGTAGCGATAATACCCCACATCTGGGTAGACTATGAGAATAATCAGTATTTTTGCTGGTGGCCACGCAGCTTAAAAAGTGACGAACAACTAAGAAAAGCTGTTCACGAAAAAAGAAAATTTGAGCCAACCGACTGCAGCAAATGTATTATTAAAATAAGATACAAAAGCAGTAAGTATAGCTATACCTAATTAATCATTTATTTGCTTAAATAAATAATTTTAGCAATACGCAATGAAATTTCTATATTTCTAAGTTTGCTATATTTTATCATGTTTCCTAACTACTACTCAACGAAATATCCTCTATTATTCTTATAAAATGGATATATTTTTCTAAACTGTAGGCACATTTCATTTTTAAGTAGTAATACCTACTTTCTTTTTTTTTTCATTAAAGTCTCTTTAGATTAGAACAAATATTGTTTTCATAGAATTTCTGGTTAATTTATGTCTGTGTTGCAGATTCTTATCTTAAAGCGGTTGAAAAAGTTAAGGATTATCAGGATGGTGCAATGAGTTCAACATTTTTCTCAGCTTCCGAAACAGATGAAGACGTGTCTTTGAGAAAGAGAAAGCCCAAACCGAATTTATTATTAAAGGATTTTATTTCAGAACAAAAAAGTAATGAGAGCAAATCAGACTCAAAATCTGACTCCTATTCAGAGGATGAATTACCACCAGTACCAAAACCTTACAGCTCAAATACTTTCAAAAAAAATTCCAAAGATAAGAAAAAATCATTAGTTTCAACAGAAACATTTCTGAAGGATACAACTTACCATTTACCAGAAGATGAATTACTACATGAATCAATACAGCAATTGGCTAATTCTATAAGTATGGGAGCCAAAAAGAATGTGGTGACTGAAACTGTATCTGAAGATTTAGCAGTGAGTATTATAGTTGCATTAAATTTGTTATCACTTATTTTTTAAACAGTACCTAATTTAATACATTCTTGGTCCAATAGCTTATTTATGTATTTTTTTTGCTTAAAGGTAATATCTTTTTTTAGGAATTTAAGTCTTCTAGAAATTTAGCAACTACTCAGGAACCCATTTCATCATTCTATGAGTTGAACAAATGTTGTCATAACACAAGGAGTAAGTATACATATTTTTATTTAGTGGGTTACTGATATTCCCTGATGTAACTATAAAATATATAAGTAGGTATATTGGAGCAGGCCTATAATTTTTAAGAATATTTTAACTTTGCTCCTTTTAATTTTTATTGGTTTGTTTAGTATGTCCCAAGAGAGAATTCATAATATAAAACAATTTGATGAACAATAATTTGCTGTTACCTATTATTACAAATAATTGAATTTAAGATTGTGTCCGTATTTTTGTTTGTGTTGTACACCAAAGCCAGTAAGAAAAAATGTTTTAGAACTTGTAGAAAACCTCTCAGTTAGAGTTGATAGTCTTACAAAAGATGTAAAGTTTCTAATAGAAATGGTTAGAAGAACAAGCGTGGTTGAAGAAGCCGAGACAAATCCACAGTTGGATTGCTTACCATGTAAAAGCCATCAAGACGTAATTAACCTTGAGGAAAAACTACAAGAAGGAGAATTTTTCAATGTCATGGTAAATATTTTTTAGGACGATTACATACAGTGCCGGTTTCTGAATTCTCCTTTAAATTTCTAGATTGCTTCCCTACTGAGCGTAGGAGGAAAGGACGCGCCAGATAATATCAGAAGACTAATGACGGTCCTACTAAGTCATGAGGCTTCTCTACTATATAATTGGACTGGAACGGGAAAACTCTGTTTCGGACAATTTAAGAATTTTATGAAAATGATTTTAGGTAAGGCAAATTAAAAATCAATTGGACAGTTAAGGTTAAAAGGGGGTTTACAAAACTTAATTTTGTAAAATTTTTAAGGATGTCTACATTGGGAAGAACAAAATAAAAATTCTTGTAGCTTATAAGCTTATTGCATGGATTCAATCCAAAAATGCAAGTTTCGCAAATGTGCATCAAAATGTCCCTTTTATACCACTTAATAGCTACCCATACACCAGTAATCATTATCAATCATATCATACTAATACACATATAATATTGTTGTCTTACTGCCCTAACGGTTAATTTTCTTAAAAGGAAAGAATGGCAGGAATCATTGCTGGTGTATGGGTAGCTATTGTGGGTTCAAAAGCTCCTTTAGTTTCTGTTGTAATAATTCAACCATTCTTATATTATTGCTGATATAAAAACAAAAAAATAAGAGCTTTTTCTAAGTTTGTTTAAGGAAAAACCCCTTGACTCGAAATGCTACTGAAAACGAAGTCAGTGGCGTAATAAAAATCTGGTTGAGAACTGCGGGGGATAGGCGTGGGGGAAGAAACAACAGGCGGAAGAAAAAATTGACTGTAGAAGGGGATAAAACCGAAGCAATCCGGATAGACGAATTAGATTTTGAAAAAAATGTAGGAGCTGAGAAAAATAAAATGTAGAATGCCAACAGAATCCTTTTTTTAATTTACTTCTCCTTACAGTTTTAAAAGCATTTGCACGAATACTGGCAATGGGCAAGTATTGTTAATTTGTTAGTAAAAAAATTAAAATTTAGACGTATAATAGGGTAAAATAATTGTTAAACAATATATTTATCTGATAATAAGTTAAAAAGTTAAAATTGAAAAATTCTTTCCCATTGCCGGTTTTTCCTTTAAGATGACATCCTTCGACTACTTTAAGTATACTAGATGCACTACTAGGAGTGACATGCTGCGATGGAGTGGGACAAACAGAAAATGTACAGGGATAGCGCTTTTCCTCATAAATACGGGGTTTTGACAAAACTATAGATAGGTACAAATCAAAACCACCTAGATGCTAGATTTAATTTGTAATTTGAATGCTGCACACTAATAATGTCTATTTTTGATTTGTTTGTAACATCGTGGTTTTCTGATTCGAGATTGTCTGTGATTGCTGCATTGAAGTTGCAATTAAAATCAATCTATAAGGAAAGACGTGGTCAGATTTGTTATATCTACTATGGATTTGCCAACACACCGTGCGTAGGTACGTCGAAATAGCTCCCCCCCCCCACTTTAAAGGTATCTGCCTGTACAGCCCCGATGTCAGAATCACACTGGCAACGTACCTGTATCCCACTGGCAACGTACCTGTTAACCATAAGGTTATGGCAATTAACATGCTGGCCATTGCTACGCCGTTACGATATACATGTATCGGCCCGCCTGCTGGCCGGTGTGTACTATACGTATTGGCCCAATACCGATTGCCATCACCTTGCCGTAACGGCCATTTCTGGCAACAAGGTATTTGGCCTGCATTGGCCCGACCGAAAATGTTAGCTGGGGTATTATATTATGGTAAAATTCTGCGTTTTTGTAACATATTTTTAACTTATAAAACTAAATTTTTCCTCAGGAAAGTAGCGTATTATTTCATACATTATTATTTGGGTACTTATAAATAAACAACAAAACATTCAAGTTATGAACTTTTATTTTTTCAAGTTGCGTTAGTTTACCGTATACAATTTACGAATTTTAACTTATTTTAATTTAAAATCTAGTAGCTATATAGTATAAGTTTTCATTTTTTGTTTCTTCAACGGTTCGCGGCATACCTGAAGTGGTCCATTATTATTTTTTCCATCGAGTACTCAGTAGTTCCTCCAAACTGAACTTGCGCTATTTCTAAATTAAAAACGAAACATTTTTTAAATATTGTTCCAACAACCTAATTACACGAGATATTACATTACATAGGAAACATTTTCAAGGGTCCTCAATAGTAATAAAGAACTACAATAATCATTTTTTGTAGAGATTAAAATGTAGAATCTAGAGAACTATTCAATTAAAGGAAAAAATAGAGTGGCGTATTTCGTTTTATATTTTGAATTAACTTCAAAAGGCTGGTATTTTTGTTACATTAAAGGGATCCTTTTAGCATTTTTTTTGTAATGAAAATAAAATTCACGAGACGCCATTTTGCCCTTCAAGCGTTTGTGGTAAAGAACAAAAGAACTCGTAAAATATACAAAGAACAAACAACAGTTATTTCATAAAGACTAAATCATAAAATTAAGAACAACTTACGCTTACAATAAACGAAAACTCACAAAACTTAAAAGAGATTCGGTGCTATCCAAAATTTTCACCAAAAACTGCTCCTTCCACTATACACTATACACTCACAACACGACGTCAAACGTCTATGACAGACGTGACAATCGCCGATCGCTGGGTTTTAGGCGCGAAATTTAAAAATGTTAAGATAAATTGAAAAATAGGTTACTTATTTCGACGTTATAAAACATAACGCAAATTAAATGTTTTATAAGTAACGTTACTTTTATTTACATTAAATGAATGTGAAAATGTAACACAAATTACAACGTGAACAAAAATTACATTAAAATAACAGTATTAAAAAAAGATCACGTCTTTAAAACGAAGTTTTTGGTAAAGGGAAATAACATTACCATTTTCACGTAAAAATAACGTTTTTTCTCAAAATATGTCAAGTGGGCAGTTAAAAGTTAAAACTGCATGCACCTCGAATTTTTAAAATAAGTAGGTACCTTGCATTATTTTCGTTTAGGTCTCGGTTTAAGTTAATAAAAAAACCGGTAAATATCTATTAGATATGTTATATCGTATAGTATATATTATATAGTCCGGCGTATACGCTGAACACGCCAAAATGGATGATTTTTCAGGAGCAATGAATATATTGGGGCGTAGATTATCCGAAAACAATTTTCTCCGGAAACGCTTAGTTTTTGAGATACTTATTCCTTCTTAATCATCAATCCTGAAAAATCGTCAATTTTGGCGTGGTGATATATTATCCATAGACATAACCAAGACCATTGATATTATCAGATATTTACCGAAAAATGGGGAACCTCTTTTGCATAACAATGTGATAATGTGAATGATTAAAACTATGTAGGTACTTACTTTGCGATTTATATTTTACTACTTCCAATAAACTTTACTAGATTAAATTAACAAAACGTAAACCGAACAAAATGACAAGGCGACGTTCGACGTATAAATGCGACAATAATGACGTATGATATTTCGTGGAAAGAAGGCATAGGTATTAAAAATCAATCGGACGGATCGTCCAACGTACCTTTAGAAAACATACCCGATCCCTGTAAGTATTTAACTTTTCTGTAGTTGCGTGCAAGACATTTATTTAAATGTAGTATCTGCAACGTTTATACAGAACGTATCATAACTATACACCAAATAAATAATGCTTTCGAAACGTAAACTTTAACGCAGCAACACAGATACATGAAATTGCCGGCATTGAAACGTGATTTTTATAGCGTTACTGGTACAAAATCAAAATTACGTTTTAAAAATAGTAATTGAACATAACGTTTGAAAAGGCAGTACCGCGTATGACACTAGCACGTTAAATGGAAACGGTTTCTAGGGTTCATTTCAAAAACGTTACAAAACTACCTAGTATGTTTCTTGCTCAGTGGGTTTGATTAGGGATCCAGTCAGAGTTGTCTTTGCTAATTCTGCTGAAGCTTCTAAAAATGTCTGCATCAGATAATCTTATTAGGTCATTATACCAAAAATCAAATCTTACTACTTATAAAATGTCTGGAGCAAATTCTTCCATACTCTAATTGGCTATTACTTAAAAGCCCTCTTATAAAGCTCTTATTCACATTTGACGTCATTCTTGTGAGAGTCGACTTAGGTTTTCTTTCTCCGCCGTTTTGAAGCACTGCAGAAATCCTAAAAGATCGTATATTGTCCCTAATTCCCTTCATCCCACAATTTACCACTGAACAAATAAACGGCATTTTCATTTAGGGAGGGCACTTTAATTATTAGCACAACGAACAGAGATATCAAATTAGGATCAAGATTAAAGACAAACTGTACTTAAAGAAAACTTGAATTTATAATTCAAAGGCTTGTGTTTATTTATTTTATTTGTCCTCCAAGCAAAATGGCCGCCGACCCTGTTACGTCATAAGAAAATGATAAATTATCTATTCCACCTTAAACTCAAAATTACTACCTAACCTAATAAATCATAGAGCAAGCCCAAGGGAATTTCACTGCCACGGTCAAAAGTCTTTGTAAATGAACCCATTTAAAAATCAAAAATGTTTGAAAGTTAAAAGTGAAAGAAATATTTTGTAAAAATTAAAATAGTCAACACTAAACCGGTCTCATCATAACGACTGTTTTTACCCGAAATCACAAAACACAAATTACTTGCACAAACTCACTCAGAGAGTATCACTCTTTTTGATTTTAGGTAAAAATTTGCAGTCTTTCTGCAACTATCTGATCAATAAGTGATCATCTTTGCGATGATGGTGAGCCCACCTTGAAGGAGTTATTGGTGGCCAAAGCTATCTCGAGCTCTAATATCCCCTTACTTCCCCTAGGCTTGCCTGCCTCGCCCCCCTGCGGCTGCTTCCGCAGGGTCTCACCATTTTCAGCAATGTTCTGCGGTTTCCATAGAATCTGGAAAGAGGTGGTTGGAAGGTTTTGGGTGATGGGCCGGGGGGGTGAATTATGACTACACCTAAATAAAGAGCTGATGTCGGGGACGTTTGTGGCGCTGCGGGGCACCGATGTCGTAAAAAAGAAGTTACCGTACTTACCGAAAGTATTTTTCCAGCACCACATCCAGGTCCAAAAATATCAAACAACAAAACTTTAAACAAAGCCCCATCACCACAGGCAGGTCGACCATCAAACACAAAGATATTAATTTAAAAGGTATCGAAAGGTCACAGAAAGTTCCGTATTCGCGCTCGTGCCGATTTGGCGCGGTAACTTCATCCCATTGTTATATTAGTATATACCTACCTCGTGCACGTCGCGTCATCATGGACCACATAACTGGACTTGCTATCCGCGCAATCGTTGATCGGAGGGATGTTTTTTTTATTTTTGTTCAGAGTTTGTTCTCATACAGGTGCGTGAAAATGAGGATACTCCAACTTTAGGACAGATTAAATCTATAGTCGTTAAGTAAGGTTGAACAACTGAAAGGTCCAGTTTTGATAGCTCGAATCATGAATTAATCTAGCCCGAGTAGTAACGCATCACAACTCCACATTGGTGTCTGGCAGCTTAAACAATGAATTGCTGCAGCCCACGTCGTATGTGTTCCTCAAACCCATGCAGTTACGATAAGCTAAGCTAGCTAACTAAAACAACCCATCTTCAGGGCTATTATATATAACTCATGAGCAGTGACTTAATGCAATTTCTTCGATTTAGTTACCGTAACTCAATGGTCTGAGCTGTCCCCTATTAGCAACACGCGCGTCGGTCTAGGATAACTCTTCTAGAAAAACACTTTCTTTATGTAATATTTTTGTTATTGCCGCTCAGCTTTAGTACTATTAGGTGGTGTCTGCCCGCATCAGCGAATATGCGCCTAGACTATTATCAACGGAGGCAAGCTTCCGACGGTTTAATTTTTCAGCACGGATAACACATAATTGTCTACTTGTTTTAACGCAAGAACCGAGCGTCACCACGACGCGAGTTGTTTTTGTCACGTGAAAAACTGATAGGCAGGAGGCAGAAACGCCCACAAATAATATTTCGCGGGAAGCTCCGTAGTGTGTGCCGGCACAGTGTACGGAACTATTTGTTTATTTGTGTGTGAAATTAAGGTTATATTTTCAAGATCCGGTAAGTTTTAAGATTTCTTTATTATGTTATTAATTATTAAACGCTAAATTTTATTGTTTTAAAAAAATATAAATCCTGTTCATGATATTATTCTCTCATACCTATTTTTAAGGAGAAACGAAACGGAAAAAAGACAGATATTATGTAGTCGTCCGACACCAAAAATTTCGGCAATATTTAACGATAAGAGACAGGGTAAGCAATATTCAAGAGCTTTTCAGGTAACTTGGTACGAAACCTATAAAATGGCTGTGCGGAAGTATTTACAAGGAAAGCTTATATTGTTGGCCTTGTATTTTATTAGGCAGCGTAAAAAACAATTGGAGTTCAGGGGGTGGGTATTCTGATTTAAAAAAATTTTCACGGGCGGTAAAATCACACGAAACTTCCAAAGAACATAATATTAAGAATTCTGTGGCGCTTACGAGAGTAGAGCAAAATAGAGACACAATAGCGGATGCACTGAGAAGTTGACCCTGACCTTGCAAATTGAATATTTTTCTCGTGAAACCTAGTATTTCAAAGTAATTATATTGCTGGTTGAATTCCTAACTATTCATTTTAAGCCATAATGACCTTGAAATCGCGAAAAATTTTCGCCTACGCCGCCACTGCTAATCGTAACTGGATTTGACGAACACATGCGACGTGGGCTGCAGCAATTCATTGTTTAAGCTGCCAGAGACCAATAGATTAATTCATGATTCAGTTATGTGTTCCATGACGATGCGACGTGCACGAGGTACTAACAACAATGGGATGAAGCTACCGCGCCAAATCGGCACGAGTGCGAATTCGGAACTTTCCGTGACCTTTCGATCGGTGATTTACCCTCAACATAAATGGGTTTTTAGAGCACTCTTTATGACTTATTTCAACTAAAAATAATTTACACATGGTAATGAGTTAAAATAATACACGTCTGGGTCAAAACGGCACTTTAAAATCAGTTAGTAAGTTTTCCCAATCCAAAAACTGAATTCAGGTAGCTCATAAAATGGTTACAAAATGAAAGATTGTGGTAATCCCAAATTTGTTTCAAATGTTGATATTTCTGTGTTCAGGTGAACCAAAAGAAGCCGAGTTATTGTAGCGTTTTTAAATAATTTGTGATAATTCGTAGGCTGTTTGAATAACATAGAAACGTGCGTTAAAGTAGATCTAATTCTGCATCCCACGACATCGGTAAATCCATTTTTGTCAGTGTATAAAGACATGTGGATTTTGAGAACTTCACATTCTCATTTGTGGATAATATAAATAATCAAAGAGGTAAAACCATTAAATCTTATGATATGAGTATAGAGGGCACCATACCTATTTTACAAAATAAAAGGGTAAAAAAACAATTTCTAATTTTCTTGTAAACTTTATGTGAAATAAGAAAATGCAGTACATTTTGTATACCTTATTACCTTCTACGGATACGTTAGACTAATAGGGTTCTATCTAGCATAACCTTCGATCAGAGTAAATAGTGTTTGATGTTTTGTTTTTCTGACAGGTATTTTTTAACTTTCAAAAGTAGTAGGTTTACGCTGAAGTTAAAATGTAAACTTTTATTTCTCACATAGAACTTTATTGTAATATAAAGAAAAATATATATAACATTTTTAACAAAGTTCTATGCGACATAACATGGAACCTTGTTTATATCTATTTGATGTAATACATGTTGCTAATAACAGCTTCTATACATGCAGAAAATGTTAGATATAGAACCTCATTATTCCAGAATACACTGTTTCAGAAAAATTCAGATAGAACCCTGTTATTCTTAGATAGAGAGGCATTGTAAATTAATATTTTGTATAAACCTAAAACAAATAAGTAATAAAAAATTGCAAAACAGAAACTAAGTAAGTAATTTAGGTAGAAACAATCACAAATTTTTCATCAGTTCCTGGGCCTATCGAGCCTGGCTTTAATTACAACTTTTTAGTTTTAAAATTAAAAGGTAGGTACTTACTTAATCTACAAATAGATGTTTCTAATCGTATCCTTTGGATCAATTTTATTCAGACCAACAATCATTTTTAAAGAACAATATAAATAATAAATAATATCGATTTACTGAATTAGTTTTTAGGAGTTTATACGTCTCCGCAGTCAAAGCTTTAGTAAAAAATCCTCTTATAATGAAAGCTGCTACTGCAACTCCCATACACTTTTAACTCTAAATTTTGACGCTTCTGGTAAGAAAAAGGTAGAACTAGAGCTCCCTTGTGATGATGTAGTCGGTGGCTGGGTAACAGGAGTTGTTGTCGATAAATGATTGCTTGCTAAAATGGCATTCACAGATGACTGACGCTTTAAACTAATTGGGACACTAGGAGGGCCCAGGCTATTTATGGGGGATATATTATCAGGTTTGCTTAGGGGTAAAGTATTTGTTGTTAGCGTCATATTATTTGAGGTTGTAAATGATGGGACAGAAGTAGAAAAAACAACTGGGGCAATTGAAGGACCCAGGTTTCCTATGGAGGATATATTACCAGGATTGCTCAGGGGTAAAGCATTTGTTGTTAGCGTCATATTATTTGAGATTGTAAGTGATGGGACAGAACTAGATAAAACAACTGGTGCACTAGCAGGACCCAGGTTTTTTATGGATGATATATTATCAGGTCTGCTTAGTGACAATGTATTTGTTGACAGCATTATATTATTTGAGGTTGTTAATAATGGGACAGATCTAGAAGAAAAATTGTTGCTTGCAGCTGAGGGTAGAGTTCTATTTGATTTATTTAGAGCAGAATTGATGTAAGTTCGTGGTATTGATATAGGGTTATTGATAACAGGAACAGAAATAATGCTTAACGCATAGTTTTGCAATAGCGGCGTTGCAGAATTCGATGTTATAATTGGAATGTTACTGGTTTGTAGGACTGGAACAGCTTCATTACGCATTTCTAACGGGTGATGGATATGCGCAGGTGGTACAGTTACCAAAACAGAACTACTTGTTAGTGCTGTTGAAACTATTGGTAAAGTTGTGTTGATTGATAGTGTTTTACCAGAACTAATTATGTTATTTGGTTGAGAGGAAATAGTAACATCTGAAGACTGAACTTGAGAATTTACAGCTACTTCTAAGGGCCGTGAATTTTCACCTGGGAGCTGAGAAACAGTTTTCTTACACACATCAGTAACAGGCAAGTCATTCCACAATTCCAAAGACTTATTTGTTCCAGGTTTGTTTCTAAATTGATAAGCTACGTGAAATGGTCCATTGCTAACGTTTATTGGTATTTTATAAGTTGCTAATTGTCCCTTTAGGTTCTTAAACTCGCATGTGCCCTCAGAATTATGAATTTTGATATCTCTACTAGCAGGGAAATCTGTTTGTATCATCGCTTCCGCGGTCTTGGGTTGGTTTGGCTTAGAGAGCCCAAGTAAGTCCTTCATAAGTTGCCGGTCGGTCATATTCTCTACTGACAAGCTATTTAATATTGTGTTATTTTTAATTCTAATATCAGGCCTAACAATGGAAACTGTACTATAAACAATATTTTCGACTGCTGGAGGAGGCATACTCGCCAAAGGTGTGTTAATACCTGAAAGGGGATCAAGCGATTTATCCAGAGTGTCATTTTCGTCATCAGACAGAACAATTACAGCGTCATCAGCAATATATGATGGTGGTGATGCTGCTTTAAGGATCACTTGTTCCACAGGAGTTGGTTCTTCTAAGTCGGGAATCAATTCAAAACCCCTAAATGCATTTCGATATTTCTTACGAACCCCAAGATTAAGATGAACTTTTTCCAACTTAACAATAGGCCCGGAAGAATTCATCACTTTTTTTATTTGGCATGTGTTTTCAATGTGCTTTAGCTTGGACTCAACCGACTTAAATTTCAGTTTACAAAATTGACAAAACATATGTTTACTGATGTGTCTTTTTAATTCAAAAGCGTTGTGATGATTACTACCACATATGGTGCAAACAAGCAGCGTATGAGATTTCGTGGTCGTTACTGTTGGCGTTAATCCAAAAGTCTCCATAAATTGCGGTTGTTCAGGAACATTTGATGAAGTCGCTACAGATACGTTGGTTGAGCAACTATCCCTACTATCTTCTGAAAAAGGCGCTGGTGATGGTGTCCTACTATTTCCACACAATGGACTACTAGGAGCTGGAGATGGTGTGCCGACTCCTTTTGATGTGCCAGGAATATCAGTTGATGAATTAGAAACTGGGAGTAGCGCTTTAACTATATTCATGGCGGTTTTAGGCGTCTCAACATTCAAATTGGGTACTATCAAAGACTTAACTTGATCATTGCCAAATAATTTTAATTCCACGCTTCGATTACTATCTGATGATATTTTCCTCTTTCGTCCATTTATTTCCATGGGTACCGACGTACATATATATCCATTATCAGTACTCGTAGCTGGTTCTCCAGGATTTTCAAGAAGTTTTCTACTTATTTTTAATGGCGCCACTGTTTTTTCTTTTGGTGTGTGTTCTTTTATTTTCTTTTTTTCTGAATTCGCAGAGGCACGAAATTTAGCAGTTGGTTTATATATAAATTGTTTCATATTAAGTTTCCGCCTTTTGAAATAGGTTTCGACTTCATTCATTGCAAGTGCAACAACCGGAGCTATGTGGTTGTCGACACACTTCTTTGGTAATTTAAAGTGAGGGTACTTTTTAAAAACATTTACTACTGAAGGATGGAACCTCGTTTTTAAATCTGTGTGTTGTGATGGTAACACTTTTTCGGGTTCTATTTTAACTTTTTGGTTTATCACACCAGAACTTGTGGGCTCCTTTTTAATTCTTATTGAGGTATTTGGTAGTCGTATGCCTTCGCCTCCAAGAATCTGACCGCACCTTTCCTAGAAGAAAATAAACAATTCACAGTAAAAATACACGCACTGACTTATTACAGCAAGGAAAAATACTAAATGTAGACTTTAAGCTTCCGAAATTTTCAGCGCTTAACATTGCACTTGGCAGTTATAATATTGACGTACGGGACGGAAATCTAACCTATTAAAAGTAAAATCAATATCTTGATACCGTGGCGCGACCCTATCTTTACCACAACCGTAAGGTCGAGAAATTTTAGGCCACGTATTTGACATGGGGTTTGCAATTAACTTTAGATGGGGCAAGTGTTGTTTATACAACCCTTAACCACTATGTTAAGTCGTGTTGTTAGCTACACACTATATGTAGTTTAGTTTACATTATATCGTTGACCATTACTTCAATAAATCAACTACCTGATTAAACCCCGTTGTGTAGATCCCAACCTCTTCAAACCGCAATAAATTGGTGCAGGGTCGGCTTGAAAATATATTTTGAATTAAGAGACATTCAAAACCAACTTTCAACTAACCTGAACTAAAGTAAGGATCATATTATATTAATAATAATATATTGAGACATAATAAGTTGAATAAAAATTAATGAAATACTGAAATAGAGATTTATTCGTTGCAATAAAAATTAAGTTTTTGCAGTCGTCAACGAAGTACCTACACTAGGTATATGAAAAAGATTTTTACAAATTATTATGATTAGAATTTACAATGTTACGATTTAGACTACACACTAATACAAGATTCAAATTAGGTTTAAGATTTAAATACAGTACAATGTATGCACACCGAAAAGTTTTACAATAATCAATTCTGGAACATATTAATTATGCTTACTCTGAATTTAGTTTTGTCACTATCGCTATCTTCATCTAAACTGATTATTAAGGGTTGAACATAAGTACTCACACACATATACGAATTTTTCACCTTAATTGCATGTTGAATACAGATTTTCCAAGTGTCTGCACAAATGTTAAAGTGTATTCACAAAGATAAGAAAGTGACCAAATGACTCTTATTTATTTCTACCTTCTAAATAGGGGTATTGGCACAATGCCGACTGAGTATAGTATTGAAATATTTAATTTAGCAGCAAATAAATATGAAACTGATGTTTATTTAAGTTTATTAAATTCAAAATATAAAAATAGAATTAAGGTCTTACACTTACACTTATAATGCTAAATTATTATATTAATTAATAAATTACTTAACTAAATCTACTTCACTATCGCTATCATCATCTAAAGTAATAATAAACCTTTCGGTTGCACTCCTAATACAAATGTAACTTTCTTCTACTTTCTGTACATGTTGTACGCAGTTTTTCCAGTTCACCTCAGAAATTTTTTTAGTTTCATCATGAATTAGAGTTAATACACTGGAATTAAGTGTGAGTAAAAAATATTATTGCCACGAATTCCAGCTTTAAGTGAAGAATAGACATACTTCTACGCACTTTTAATAAGTCTTTCTTTCTATAGTTTTCATGAAAATATATATCATCAAACATAATATATTCTTGAATTTTGGCTTTAGTGTCTTTTAAAGAAGGAGCTTTGTTTAATTGTCTATTATGATAACTAGCGTTATCCATAATAATGACACTATTTGGTGGAATGTTCTGCTGTAATTTAGTTTCAAACCAATTTTCAAATAACTTCGCTGTTGTGTCTTTATGATAGTCAACACATCGCACTATGAGTGCAATACTATCGTATATCAAATTATTTGATATACGAAGATAATAACGGCAAATGCCTTAATTTTTATTAACTATTGTACGTGCAAAACTACACTATCTCAAAATGTATATCGTATGCCATTATTTTATATATGATATTATTATCTTAAAGAAAAAGCCAAAAGGTCTGCGTGCAAAACAATCGCATCACGTATATGATAGTCTAGCACCCATTGAAACTGCTTTGCGGTAAAATTTCGTATCGTATATCGAGATATGATAGTATTGCACACAAGAAATAATAAAGAAGTGCTCAATTTGATTTTGTCTTACGCCGTGTTAGCGACCAGTTTGTCGTCGTGTTAATCGTTAAAAATGATGTCTAGAGGAAAATTAATAGCCAATCTAGCTATAAAAAATAATATCAACGTAATTAATAACAAGGTAAGTAGATAAAATACTAAAAACAAGATTTTAAAATAATTATTTGGTTAAGAAATTAGGCCGATTATCGTTTATAATATTTTTAAGTATTTGTGTTGCTTTTTTATTTTTTATTGAAATCAATCAACATGCATTACATAGTTTTCATAAATTCGAAATGTTAATTTCCCAGTATTAGTAATAGGTTTAATTATTATGTGTGGATATAATTACTATATTTATGGGAGGCGATTGGTGAAAATATTCAGTTTTAATCGTAGAACTTGATTTAGGCATAAATAAGGGTTTTATACCATTTCTTGGTATTTCACATATTATTTTGAATAATTTATCCATAAGAATGTTTGGTCCTTGTTTAGGTAATTTTTATTACCAATATTGTTTTGTTTATATCATGTTATAATACAGAAAAAAAAGTATATTTTGATTAATATTTATTTTATCTATAGTGCTCTCAAAAAATTAATTTATAAAGTAATTAAGTAGTGTAATGTACAGGAAGCAAGCAAAAAGCAACATAAATATTATGATTCTTTGCAAAATAAAAATATTCTGATATGTTGGTATAGTTCACCACTCCGGTTTAATGTTCAATGTAAGATCTCAGACCCGTACCTATATTATTATTAAAAAAACATTTTAGGCTGAAAATTAAATCCATGAAGATGAACCACACAGTATATTCTTAAAAAATATACAAAATGTTGAGCCGGCTACACAATTTGTCAACTTGTTTTCACACGCCACTTTAAGAAAAGATATTAATGATGTTCAATCCGAAAGTAATTTGGCAAGGCTGTTCTTTCTCACTCATTACCAGTGTGTGCAACGGCCCAACCAATATCGAACAAACCGACACAATTTTGGAAGAATTACAACCAATGCGCTTCGAACATTCACCATCACATCATGAAGATCGTGAAGATCCGTTTCATGCATCGTCGGATGAGGATGAAACTTGGGAGCCTCCTAAGAAAACGAAAACCTTAACTGAAAAATTGAAGGAAAGCGAACTAGAAAAATCCTATCAAGAAAAACAAAGGTCTAGAAAAAAAGCCAGAAAACCAGAGACATGGAAAAGAAGCATAAAAAAAAGTAAAGTTAATCATGGAGAATCCTACACTTCGTCCTCTGGCAAACAAATTGAAGAGAGGAAAGTTAAAATAGGCTGTAATGAAAAATGCAGTTTTAAATGCAGTTTAAATATTGACAATGTAAAGCGTCACACAATTTTTCAGCAATATTGGGGACTCGTAATATAGACCGCCAGAGAGAATTTTTACTAAGACATATGGAAAAAATTGAACCCACATACAGATATGCTAAAACAAATCGAGGTAAAAATTTTAAATAGTTTTTTGAGGTCGAAGGCAAGACAATAAGAGTTTGTAAAAAGTTTTTTCACGATACTCTCGGAATTAGTGATATGATGTCCAGAACTGCCCAAAAAAAGGTAACAGGAGAAGGTGTACTAGAATCTGAGAAAAGAGAAACTCATAATAAACAAAAAAAATTGGCTGATGAACTAAAACAGAATATAAGAAAACACATCGAATCCATACCCACAGTGGAGTAACATTATTTAAGGGCCCAGTGTTGTGGTATTCGAGCGTGGAAATCGGCTATAAATAGCGTGATTTCGCAAGGGAAAGTCAGTCGGTGCAGAACCATAGAACAGTAAAGGTCTAAAGGATTGTTGAGCATTTGTTTCGGTTTTAAAATCTGCATAAGTCTTTTCTTTGGACGAACGTCACCAAGCGAAATTGCCAGTTGATCTTGGAGGATTCGAGACCTGGGTGTACCACGTGGGTACACGTGAACCTAAAGTAAAAGCAAGGTGTGCTGAAGGAAGGCACCGGTGGAGGACGCCGTAGTCGAGCCCGATACTGCAAGGAGGCAGTGGTTCCTAACCGTCTTAGAAGTCTGTACCTGGAATACGGGCAGGCTTTGCACGCACCTAGGGGAAAGAGTCCGCTTACGATCTTCGGAGGAGGGCCAATCGTTCAAGCACCTTTGCCACCTAGAGAAATAATTTTTGAGAGGAAGAACGACGATAACTGTACGCAGCCGACGTTGCCGACTTTGGACAGACAGTGCCATAACCGCTGCGACTGACGCCATCGCCAGAGAGGCGAGTACGAGTGTTTACCACCTGGGCATAACCTGCACCAGGTCGGCAAGAAGAGAAAACCAAGTGGCGGAATAATTTTAAGAAGAAGAACGACGAGAACTAGACATTGCCGACGTTGCCGACTTTGGACATCCAGTGCCATAACCGCTGCGACTGACGCCATCACCAGGGAGGCGACTACGAGTGTTTACCACCTGGGCATAACCTGCACCAGGTCGGCAAGAAGAGAAAACCAAGTGGCGAAATAATTTTAAGAAGAGGAACGACGAGAACTGGTCATTGCCGACGTTGCCGACTTTGGACATCCAGTGCCACAACCGCTGCGACTGACGCCATCACCAGGGAGGCGTGTACGAGTGTTTACCACCTGGGCATAACCTGCACCAGGTCGGCAAAGCGAGAAAACCACGTGGCAACGTGGAGGAAAAACGAATTAGTGAAGAATCAGCGACGCCGAGAGCTGAACGACGAGGCCAGGCCTCTAGCAGCTAGTGCCAAAGCCTAGGAAGCGACTACGAATACCTACCACCTGGGCATACCCCGCCCCAGGTCGGCGAAGACGAAGCCAAGTGTGGCAAACCGAAAAATGAGTGACGAAAATAATTTACATAACGAAACTCCCCCAGCCCAGACGGCTGAGGGCGAAGAAAACCCGTACATGCTCGTGACTACCGAGGCCGACACCAGGAAGGGACCTGGGTCGACTTCAAACTGCCCTACACAGATCGCCGCCCCTGAGAAAACGGAACGAGCTAGCCGTGGTGCTTCCAGGGATGTGCCCCTCGAAGGAGGAAGCGAAGGCGAACTGTGCCAGGACATGGCGCCCAACTCGATGACTTACTCAGGCGATAGGAGTAAAAAAGAACCCTGTGACGACGTTAGGCCCTTTGGCCTAAGCTATCGCGAATCGTCGACGTACCTACCCATGGAATGCCCAGCTTATAACACCAGAGCAAAGCGCCGATTATGGGAGGAGAAATATAGAATGGACGTGACAATTCACAGCGAGTCTGAGGAGGACTCAGATGAGGACTCAGAAGACACGACGTTAGACGAACAAATACCGTGCAATCAAGAAGCGTCATTTATGATGGAAGAAAGGCGAAGGAAAATTTCGCAAAAAGATATGCCACCTGAAGAACGGCGGATGCCATCTAGTTTGGATGAAGAACTGAAGAGGCCAAGCTATGAGGACAAACCTAGAGGTCCGGCGCTGCCACCGTTAAGTCGGCAAATTCCGCCAACCCAAGGGGGAGTCCGGCATAAGCAGAGGTATGAAGAGAAAATTAAGAAATTGACGTTGCCACCATTGAATGAACGGCATATAGAGCCAGAACTAGATGGGCAAGGCCTTGAGGCTTTGAGGTGGAAGACAATGGAAGGATTAGCCCAGTCTATAGGGCAATTAATCGACAAACCAAGAAGAACGATCCCAGCACCGCCACCTAAGTTTGCAGGAACCGACACAGAGGACCCGGTGTTGTTTTTAAAGCATATGCAAACGTATTGTATAGAGATAGGAGCACCGGCATACCAATGGACGGACCTAGCAATTAGGCAGATGACAGGACAAGCAGCCATCCGTATGAAGATATACGATGGAGGACAGATCACTTGGAGGCAATTACAAGAAGCAGTGCTCAGGGCATACAATAACAATGAATGCCTGAACCACTTACGGGCCGAGTTATATGGCCAAGACCAGGTGAAAGGAGAAGGCGCGGAGGCCTTTTTAATTCGCAAAAGGCAGATTTGTCAGCGAATAAACCCAGGATGGCAGGAAGAAGAGGTGGTGCCGCTATTACTAAGCAGACTAGGCGGTCCGTTACGAGCTGCGCTACGTACATGGAACTGTCGAAGTACGGAGGAGTTATTGAACGCTGCAATTACGGTGGAACGGGATTGGAAAACGTCCGAGGTGTACACCGCACCGAAAGCAAATGTTGATACTCAGAATAACAGAAATAATGGGGAGAATAGACAATGGCAGTACCAAGGCTACCAAGGCCGCTTACAATGCTATGGCTGTGGAGGTGCTCACCTGCGTAGAAACTGTATGAACGAAGGAAGAAGACCTCAACAACAGGGAGGTCAGACGCAGGGACCAAATAGGCCACAGTATAGTAGGACATGGGAGAGACGAGATAATCAAGACACAAATAGACAACAAGCAAGTGTGGTGAAGCCGAGGAAGCCGAAATATATATTCCCAGATGGATCACCAGTGGAAATGGCTGGTACCAGTAGGCATGGAGCGATGATTATGCGCGCCATGCAGTATCAAATTGATCATCCATCGCAAGGAGCAGACTATAAACGTCAAGCACTAAGAGACGGAATGTGGTATGCGTTGCATGCGGATGATGAGGACTATAACCAGGAACTCCTACGTAAAGAATGTGGGATCCAAGAAGAAATTGAGAAAGAAGACATGACTGAAGAAGAGAACATGACGGAAGGAGAGGAAGAAATAGAGGACCCAGAGAAGGTGCTATTTAATTTCCGGAGCAACGACTATATTTCCTGCGTTGATGACCTAGCAGATCCAGAAAATCGACACCCAGTTCAGTCAACAAGCCAAACTATTGGTAACTTACCAACAAGAATTCCAGCCGCCGTTGAAGATAGCGAGGAAACAGTCAGTGATTCTACTTCAACTGATGGAGATACGGTAACAAATGAGGAATCGCCGATGACGGAGATCCGAAGAGACCGTAAACAGCACCGTCAAAGGAGACGGCTTAGGCAGCGTTATGTTTCACCCCCAACTTCGGACTCGGAGGAGGGCGTGAAATTTAACAGAAGAATATGTGTGGCGCTGGTGCAGGCAGAAGAGGAGAGATGTGCAGCTGACCAATTGCTGCAACAAGCAGAGAGAGCCAAGTACGAAGTTTTGAAGCCACCAGACGTGGGCCAAAAAGACGAGGCAGTCAAATGTGAAGTGTTGGAGCCACCAGACGTGATCCAAGAAGATAAAAGAGGCAAATATGAAGTGTTGGAGCCACCAGACGTGATCCAAGAAGATAAAACAATCAAATGCGAAGTGTTGGAGCCACCAGACGTGGTCCAAGAGGACGGAATCAATGTAATCTTGCCACCACCAGAATTTGAGGATAAAATTGAGATTAAGGAGGAAGAATTGACCAAATCAACGACCGCCACAGCTGCAGGGTATTACCAGCCAATGGTAGAGTTAGCGGAACCGAGGGAACCGTCGTTGACAGATTTGCAATTGGTGGGTGGACAGGAAACGCAACGTCCAGTAGAAAACTATATAGGATGGACGGTAGTCGCGGTAAAACGTACGCCACTGCCAGAATCCAACCCGATAGCGGCTTTTGTAGAGCCACTTATAACAGATTTATACCTATGTCCTCCGAGTTTGGAGACCCGGTATGACGAACAAGGAATCCCCTGGAGATATGTGCCTACCAGAATTCCCGCACAGATCCAGCTCCATGGACAACCCCCTGCAATACGTGAAATTCCGGCCCCTCAGCCCGAGGTCACCGAGGTACCATTGAGGCAGCCTAATGAGAAGCCACCAGACGTGGAGGAAATTACGGCCCCTCAATCCGAGGTCGCCGTAGCAATATTGAGGCAGCCTAGAGAGAAGCCACCTGAAGCCTCCGAGAAGTTCTCCAGGTCGCCAGAGAGCTACCCACAGGAGGCCTATACCAGGTCACCTGAGGAGGAACCACCAGATGAAGATAGAGCCATGGAGGTTGAGGGATCACCTCGTTCAAGGAGGAAGGAAAAGACTTTCCGCAAAAGAAAACGGAAGAGAGATTTTAAATATGTTTTATATGGACTTGGTTATTTTATATTGTTGTTTATGGACTTGGTTATTTTATATATTGTTGTTTATGGACTTTGTTAGTTGTATTGTTGATGTTATAAATATTGTGTAATCGTACTAAATGAGTACGGTCAAATAAACATACCGTAACATATGCTCTTCAGAGGGGGGTGTTGTGGTATTCGAGCGTGGAAATCGGCTATAAATAGCGTGATTTCGCAAGGGAAAGTCAGTCGGTGCAGAACCATAGAACAGTAAAGGTCTAAAAGTATTGTTGAGCATTTGTTTCGGTTTTAAAATCTGCATAAGTCTTTTCTTTGGACGAACGTCACCAAGCGAAATTGCCAGTTGATCTTGGAGGATCCGAGACCTGGGTGTACCACGTGGGTACACGTGAACCTAAAGTAAAAGCAAGGTGTGCTGAAGGAAGGCACCGGTGGAGGACGCCGTAGTCGAGCCCGATACTGCAAGGAGGCAGTGGTTCCTAACCGTCTTAGAAGTCTGTACCTGGAATACGGGCAGGCTTTGCACGCACCTAGGGGAAAGAGTCCGCTTACGATCTTCGGAGGAGGGCCAATCGTTCAAGCACCTTTGCCACCTAGAGAAATAATTTTTGAGAGGAAGAACGACGATAACTGTACGCAGCCGACGTTGCCGACTTTGGACAGACAGTGCCATAACCGCTGCGACTGACGCCATCGCCAGAGAGGCGAGTACGAGTGTTTACCACCTGGGCATAACCTGCACCAGGTCGGCAAGAAGAGAAAACCAAGTGGCGGAATAATTTTAAGAAGAAGAACGACGAGAACTGGACATTGCCGACGTTGCCGACTTTGGACATCCAGTGCCATAACCGCTGCGACTGACGCCATCACCAGGGAGGCGACTACGAGTGTTTACCACCTGGGCATAACCTGCACCAGGTCGGCAAGAAGAGAAAACCAAGTGGCGAAATAATTTTAAGAAGAGGAACGACGAGAACTGGTCATTGCCGACGTTGCCGACTTTGGACATCCAGTGCCACAACCGCTGCGACTGACGCCATCACCAGGGAGGCGTGTACGAGTGTTTACCACCTGGGCATAACCTGCACCAGGTCGGCAAAGCGAGAAAACCACG
Organism: Polydrusus tereticollis; assembly: GCA_963920685.1. Classification (NCBI taxonomy): domain Eukaryota; kingdom Metazoa; phylum Arthropoda; class Insecta; order Coleoptera; family Curculionidae; genus Polydrusus; species Polydrusus tereticollis. The sequence continues at coordinate 115,475,101 of OY987326.1, forward strand.
TGGCAACGTGGAGGAAAAACGAATTAGTGAAGAATCAGCGACGCCGAGAGCTGAACGACGAGGCCAGGCCTCTAGCAGCTAGTGCCAAAGCCTAGGAAGCGACTACGAATACCTACCACCTGGGCATACCCCGCCCCAGGTCGGCGAAGACGAAGCCAAGTGTGGCAAACCGAAAAATGAGTGACGAAAATAATTTACATAACGAAACTCCCCCAGCCCAGACGGCTGAGGGCGAAGAAAACCCGTACATGCTCGTGACTACCGAGGCCGACACCAGGAAGGGACCTGGGTCGACTTCAAACTGCCCTACACAGATCGCCGCCCCTGAGAAAACGGAACGAGCTAGCCGTGGTGCTTCCAGGGATGTGCCCCTCGAAGGAGGAAGCGAAGGCGAACTGTGCCAGGACACCAGACAAAGAAAATTTATTTTGAAGGAGATTTAAATTTAAGTGGCTTATACAAACTCTATGTTGATAAATGCAAAGGGATGGGAGAACCTTTTGCTAAATATTATCATTATGCGAAAATATTTAATTATGAGTATAACATAGGCTTCTTTAGTCCAAAAAAGGACCAGTGTGGATTTTGTAAAACGTACAAAAATTCTTCAGTAGTAGAAAAGGAGAGCATACCACAAAAGTATGAAGAACATCTTCGCAACAAACAATTGCACGATAAGAAAAGGAACGCGACACTGCATTAGCTAATGAAAATCCTAACCTAATGGTGGCGGTTTATGACATGCAAGCAGTTTTGCCCACGCCATGCTCCTTGGTAAGCGATTTTTATTACAAAAGTAAGCTTGCAACAATGAACTTTACAATATATAATATTCCTAGTAAACTTGGCTACTGTTATGTGTGGAACGAGACAGTCGGAAAACGAGGTGCTAATGAAATTGGCAGTTTTTTGCTTAGTTTTTTGAAGGGAAATGACAGTCATAATGATATAATATTTTATTCAGATAATTGCTGCGGGCAGAATAAAAATAAATTTATATCAGCAACTTACCTATCTATGTTGTTAGTACTTTCGATAATATAAATTCAATTACTCACAAATTTTTAATTGCTGGCCACACCCAAAATGAGGGCGACAGTATGCATTCTGCTATAGAGCGAGAAAAAACCAGGATGTTAAAGGCCAACAATATTTATATACCTGCACAGTGGGTACCAATTATTGCCCTTGCTAAAAAGAAAGGTACTCCCTATGTAGTCAATGAGGTCCAGCAAACTGATATCTATGATATAAAAGACTTGACTAGTAAATTGGGAAAACAGTTTTCACTTAATATTAACAATAAAAAAGTCATTTGGAATGATATTAAAGTACTGCAATTTAGAAAAGATGCTCCACATTCTATATTTTATAAAACAAGTTATGAAGCAGACCTCTTTGAAGAAATTTTAGTTAACCGGACAAACAGACTTAAAATAACAGAAACTAATATTAAAAACATAAACCTTGTAAATGCTTACACCGGTCCTTTGGGAATAAGCAAGAAGAAAAAAGATGGACTACTATCCCTTTGCCAAAAAAATCTCATTAGGAAGGAATACCATGAATTTTACCAAACACTCCCAATCGCTACAACCTCGCAAAATAATTCAGATTCTGAGTAACTCTTAATGTTTTTAAATTGTTTATCACACGTTTTGTATTTAATAAACTAATTGTTCTTTCTTTTTAAAATAAATGGCTTTTATTATTACTGAAGTAGGATCGTAAACGGTAATTTACATAAGTTAGATCAATATGACTTCAGTGCAACAGTATCTTAACTTCAAATATCGTATTAATTATAATATATTATCATTTTGTAAAAATAATACCTAAGAAAGTTTAATATAACTGTAAAATTTTTATTTACAGTGTCATTATATTATTATTAATATATTTACAGCAAAATATTCAAAATTAGTGGCAAAATATCACACGCGGTATTTTAAAATTTACCATTCTTGAGTTGCGATAGTATTGTACTCATAGTGCGACATGATCCACTAATATTTTTTGCCGAGAGAGATAGACCATTCGGCACCCACCCATCTTCAGAACCAGCATGTAAGATTGTTATTCTTTTTCCACGGTTTGACGGGGCACGTGTCACACATTTGCCGCTAGAATCGACCCAACCACTTGACGGGGTGTCGTGGGTGTCAAACCACGTTTCATCTAAATAAATGATCGGCCTACCTTCTGTTCTGTATTCATTTACTTTTGTCAGATATTCCCACCGCCATTCCTGAAGACGCTTGGACTCCATCAAAACCTGCTTTTTATTAATCCTTTTGAATTTAAAGCCCATGTGTTGAAGGCGCTTCCACAATGTCGTTCTTGAGCATTTAATTTCTGTTTCATCTGTTGTCAGCCTTTTCATTAAATTGTCCAACGTTGGTACACTTTGCTCTTCATACATTTTATAAATTTTTCGTCGTACAAGTTCCTCATCCCCTTCGTCCAACGTTCTTGATTTTCCAATATCACTTCTTTTTATGCGTTCCAAAATTGGCCCTTGTGTAATTTTTCAAACTGTGGAAAAGGATTTTTTTGTAAGTAAAGCCGTTTCCTTTACAACTTCTTTAGGGCACAAATTTCCGCGCGACATTAATGGCAAAAACACATTCTTTATAATCTGTTTGGCATTTGTTGATAAATGCACTCTGGTATTTACTTCAGTTTCATTGCTTTCACAAATAAATCTCACTAGGACACCAAGGACGAAACATTTTCAAAAAACAAACTAAACTCAACAGTGTACGTGGACAGACTAAAATCAAAAAGGACCCTGGTTTATCCGCATTTTTATTTACCCGAGTACGGTACTTAAAATGCATTACGCCCATATCATTTCACAGAACTGGTTTATTGTTGTTTATTATATTTTGAATACCCTAATAATAGCAGTCATTTAGCTCGGTTTCTTATATTTGTGAACACACTTTACTTACTGTGCTTTTATTAATTCTACTAAAGATGTAGGTATTTAATGTGCGGGAAGTATTAGGTATTCCTTCCAATATTTGATTTTACGTGGTGCCATATTAATTCGATTGGATTAAATACACAATAGAAGGGGGGCAGCCGCAACACTGTATGTCCATTCTCTGTTGCAAGTTTTCACACACGTATTATTTTTTAATTTTAAAAGCCTATAATATTTCTTCGTTTTTTGTAAGTGTCTTTAAAATATATATTATTATTTATCATAAAATTCTGGATTTCTGCTTATGTACTGTCAGAACTAAAAAAACATTTTTACTTGGCGACAATGATAACTAGCATTGTCCATTACAATAACGCTATTTTTGGATATAGGTATTTTTTAAAAGTCGATGTTCAAACCAATCATCAAAAAGTTGTGTGTCAGTTCTTGGTGGTAATCTAGAGAAAAATCAGCTATGTTTTTAGCTGAAAGCGACAGACAGTTTGAGACAAATCCATTTTGTGAACCTGCGTGTATTATTGTTATTATTTTGCCTTTATTTAAAGGAGCTTTGGTTTCACATTTTTTTGAAAAATAATTCCATCCTTTTCTTGCAGTGTCATGTGTATCAAACAATGTTACGTCAAGGTAGATAATTGGTCGATTTTCTGCTCTTTGTTGTTTAATAGCCGTTAAATATTTATGACTCGATTCCTGTACACGTTGAGATTTCATTACGGTTTGTATTTTATCAATTGTGTGATATTTAAGGCCCATTTTCAAGCAAAATTTTTCTTAGGCTTGAAATGCAACATGAAATGTTTGTTTCGTCGTTTGTAAGCCTTCCTTTTAGGTAAACCAGAGCAGTTACAAATGGCTCTTCCTACATTATAAAAATTTTCCTTCTTTATAAATCCAAATCATTCTGGTCAATACTTCTAAATGTGCCACAGTCACTTCGCTTCTCTCTAGGAATAATAGGTTTCAGTACTTACATCCTTTACTGAAGATAAAGAAGTACTTGTTAAAGCAGACGTCTCGGCTAAAGCATCACTTCAATTAAAATCTCTTTTCAGCATCGGGAGATAATTGCTTTTTTCTGAAAGTGACGCTACAAGATGCCACACCTCAGCACAAGCCCATGTACGCCATATTCTAACACTAATATAACAAAATTCACTGGTCGGAAAACCATCTGGCACTAAAATTAATAAAAATCAATTTGCTATTTATATATTATTAGATATTTATACCTACTTAAAATGGTACCAGTAAAAACTAACCTGAATTAACCTACTTAAAAGGACGGAAGTAAATTGGTCGCCAAGATAATCCCTTCACCTGCATTTCGAAAAGGGTCGCTACTAATGACATGTAAATTCGTCCCCGGCGTTTTCTTGAGTACCTACCTGCATCGGTAGGTACGGAACAATAGGTTAATGGTTATTGGGCATATATTCATTGCTATTTCTACCTTCGAGCGAAGTGAATCATAGTGAAAAATGTCGGTGTCAGTTATTGAAAGTGAACGTGGGAGAAGTTTAATTTTGTGCGAAAATTTTACGTTTTCCAAAGACAAGGTCTTGAAAAGTGGAGAAACATCATGGAGGTGTTGCCAAAGGAAGCTGCATAGTAAAGCAAGGCTTTACACTATTGGAACGGAGAACCTGATATCCAGGAGGGAAGATGCGCACAATCACGGAGTATTCGAAAAGGAAGTGAGCAGAAAAGCTATTTCAAGTGCATGCAAAAGGAAGGCAAGAGAAGATATCAGTGAAAGGCCTTCAAAAATTATTTGTAGAGCTTTAGCAACAAATTTGCCACCATCTCTTACAACTACTGATGTTGGCTGCATTAGAAGAAATATCTATAACAGTCGCCGCAAAATCCTTCCAGGTCCGATTCCTAAGAACATAGAAGAAGTGCATGGAGTTCTCAGCAGCGCATACGGCGAAACGTGGTTAACCAATAAAGGTGAACAATTTTTGTTTATTAACCCATTAGCGCCCTGAGTGACCATATGGTAAAACCAAACTTACTTAGGATTCGGATGGTTTCGTGGGTGTTTGGCAAGCTAATGAGATGGCGCGCATGTGTCAACTGATTCCCCAAGAGCTGACCAACGTGAAAATTTACGCGAATTTAGTGTTGAGAGGTTAGTCGAAGACACTCGAAGAATAAGGTTCGCGCGTTTTTATAGGATTATCGATTACGAAAAAACTATGGACATTCGCTTAGAGTAAGTATTGTATAATAAAAAGCGCTTAGATTTTATAGAATTTATAGTTTTAGAACTATTGTTTAAGAACAACTAAATATTTTTTCGTATAATTTGTAATATTTTATATGAAAGTAGGGTACTGGCAGTAGCTTCCATATGGGTGTAACCATATGGTTACGCTAGGCGCTTAGCATACCTAAATTTTATGTTTTATTCTCAGAAAGGGGTTTTCACTTGCAGAAGCTATTGAAATGGCATATAGTAAGGATATTGACGGAGACATTTTTGTAGAGCCTCCGGAACCAAATGTGGATACTGACAAAGATTCCGCGGATGAGGATGAAGGCGGGTAAGTACTGCTGAAATCTATATGCTTTATTAGTACATGTATAATATATAAATATAAGTAGGTACATAAGTATTTACAATGGCTATTATGTGCGACACGGGCAGCATTTTTACGTTTCGCCTATACGGCCAGGGCGACAAGTCGCCCTCACGTCATAGGGAACGGAAGGAACAACGGAGCACTCCTTTTCCTTGTCGCCCTAGCTGTATGGGAAACGTAAATATGCACACGGACAAGGTGTTTTATTGCTAATACTCAGTTTTAAATTTGCAGGCTAGTTGATAACCTTTCATCCACGCAGCTACGAGCAAATGCAGAAATACGTCTAGCGAACAATGAAAGAATTGGTGTTAATTACGATCAAATCCAGGATGAATTTGTAGAGGTCGATTTATCCAGGAGGATTTATCGCGAAAACCGTATTCCTAGAGGATGCCCCTTAACTGCGAAAAGTTTATTTCAACGGAAGGAAAGGGGGTATTTTGAGAAAGCTATTGAAAAAAATGATGGTCTAATTTATGTCAGATGGATGGACAACGCTGTTGTAACCATGATATCGTGATTCTGTGGTACCAAGGAAGTTACGCAGGTGAAAAGATTTTCACAGAAAGATAAGCGCAGTATTCAAATTCCGAGACCGCAGCTAATTTTGAAATATAATAATTTTATGGGAGGTACGGACCAAATGGACCAGAATATAGCATGTTATAGAATAGGCATACGTGGCAAAAAATGGTATTGGCCCATTTTTACATGGTTACTTGATGCCGCTCTACAAAACAGCTGGGTGTTATACAACAAAGCTAGGAGATGCAAAATTTCGCAATTAACATTCAAAAGGGAAATTGCCAATATTTATTTAAAAAAATATGGAATTCCAAGCAAAGGGGCTGGAAGACTTCAGCATCTTTGGGAAGTCGAGTATCTGCGGATCTTAGATTTAACAATACTGGCCATCTAGTTAAACACACGGAGGGAAAGAAAAGAAGAAGATGTAATAACACTTCCTGTACATCGGTCGTAAGAACAATGTGTTCAAAATGCAAAATTGGCCTACGTATTGACTGCTTCGTTCCATTTCACACCCGCTAGTGTATATAATATATTTCTTTGTAAGCTAGATTTTATTTTCAGTTTATAAAATGTCTAGATACTATGTAATATACCATACGTATTATATTTATTATTTCACTTGTTCATTTTAATAAAATTATATCACCTATTTTGCCTATTATAGGTACTATTAGATTGTATGTATAATTGGGAGTACATGCGCCTAGTGTTACCATATGGTAACGGACTATATTTCAAAAAATATAAGTTAAATGGGATTTCATCCTAATACTTTTTTGTTAGAAGGCCCCTCTAAAGAAATAATTTAACATTAAAAACTAAAAAATCGAAAAATCGAAAATTCAGGCGCTAATGGGTTAACAATATGGAAAAAAATATCATTGTGTTTACATGTGAAAGCAACATACGTGTTTTGACCGATATGGATATACTGTATATGGACGGAACGTTCTCATTCTGCGCAAAGTTCTTCTTAGAGTTTTTTACTATTCACGGACTCCAAAATGGCCATTATGTTCCATTAGTTTTTTGTTTGCTACCAAGTAAGACAACTGACTGCTATAAAACATGCTTATACCTACTAAAATGCAAGATTTATGAAAAGTATGGTCTTACTTTTGATCCACGGCAAATTTTCGTTGATTTTGAATAATAAACTAGTCAAAGTAAAGTGCACCATTTGTTTTTCTTTTTGTTTCCGATATAAAAACCCGGCGAGCAATTATTTACCTATAGAGATTAAAGGAACCCTTAAATTCTGGCGACCAATTTACATGTCGGATAAGTGGAACAGGTAATCTTGGCGACGAGTTTACCACCGCCGACTTAAAATGGTAAAAGATGTAAATTTGGAGCATTTTATGACAACAGGGATAGTTAGGGTTTCGGCACTCAAAAGATCAACATTATAATATAAACTCTACTATACCCTTAGGGTTGTGGTAAGGATGGGATCGTAGCGAGGGCACGTACTTATGTATATTAGGTTACCTATATTACAAAAAACTTTTTAAATCAAACAAGCAGAAATACAAATAATCAAGGCAAAAGTCAATTTCAAAATTTCTACAAGTGATAAAACCTAAACAGTTTGCGAAGATCCAATTGAAGTCGCAGGAGAATTCCTAACTTAAAAAAAGCAGAGATCCCAAGTAGTAAGATAGGATCAAGCTAATTTCTAAGCGCGATTGCTTTTAATTATCCGATGTCTGTTTAGAATTTACTATTGATTGGTTAGAATACTGATCCCGTACATCAACTCCAACGTTAAGCGCTTAAAATTTCACTTAACTCTCAAATGATGTAGTAATTTACCTTTAATTTCCTATCCTGTTTCATGGCATCTAGTCGAAAATCATACATCTTATATAATATATTACAACACCTTTGGCATATCTTCTTCGAAACGAGATCATTTTCAAATATCTGTAACAAAAAAATATATGATACATCATTTGAAGCAGGTTAGTTACCTATTTTGAAAACTTAAAAAAAATATAAATCAATGGCGTTTAACCACCGTCCCATAAAAAATACCTGCCTGCTTTGAACTATTTTGCCAGTTCTACTCTCTTTGGTCTCAATGCGACGGGTTAATTAATAAAATATTTACAGCTTGTCAAATTTTTGGATATAGCCACGCCTCCGTAGTGCGCAGTAGTGGCCAAATTTAACACTTTATCCAGAGAGTTCTAGTAAAGTCTGGGAAAAAACAGTGGACTATTGTAATTATAGTAATATCGTGTAGACTTTAACTATAAAGCGGTGTTAACATGCAAAAGGATTTGAGAAATATTTTATATGGAAAGACCCCAGCATCAGACTTAGTAGTCGATGTAACAATACATTTGGATGTCAGCGATTCTAAATATCCTAGCACAAATAGTAAGTAGTTTAGATTCATAGGGCGGCCTTTCGGGAGTTGAATTTTTAAAATTATTTTAAATTCCAGCACACAGTACCAAGATTAAATGTTATAGTGTCTACGAAGTCAATTGAAATATCTAATTCGGCTGATGGGCGGCATCTCATTTATAAAATATAGGCGCACTTCCAAGAACAAGTGCAGAAACAAATAAATGATAAAAACAAAGTAAACGCAACAACAATAAAGTAAAAATACATATGCGAGATGTTGCACATAGAGTCTGACGAAAAGGAAAGGGACCTTACAGTAAGCATCACATAACGTATATGCAAGATGTTGCACGTGCAATCTACCCAACCAGACCAGCGAGGTCTTAGAGAAGACGACCTGACATTAAATACCTGCTTCTGTGGCTTCCATTCCAGCGTTTGGTCTTCTCTAAGACCTCGCTGTTCTGCTTGGGTGGATAGCTCGATTGCCACGAGATGTCGCCACGTGCAACATCTCGCATATGTATTCATACATTATATGATGAAGTTCACTGTAAGGTCCCTTTCCTTCTCGTCAGACCCTATAGCCTTGCCAAAAAGCCGTAATACGGTAAAACGCGTCCAAGGGACAAACTTCTTTCTTTTAATAAAGTAAAAAGTAACACAAGTCAATCGAGCAAAGTCTGAATACAGCAATTCGTAAACTTCCCAAGACTTTAATTCTCCTATATGGTATGCAACGCTTTTTCCTTTAAATATCGGCAGTGACCAATCAAATGTGCTAGGCTTCTAATCTCGCAAACAAATTGCGTGACAGACCTACAACTCTTACAATACAAGAACAAGCGAATTTTTCTAGTGACGTCTTGGTCCAGCGGCCTATCGCGGTCAACATGTATTTTGGTATGGCCGGCTTTAGAGCCTTGTTGTTGAAACGGAACGTCAGATTATCCACAAATTCCTACTTAGGTAGGATAAGCTTTGAAATAAATTTTCTTTGCGTAACTTGCTTATAGCTTTGATAACCTAGTTATTCACACAGGCCTAATATAATTTTAAAACGTTATTAATTTGGATTATTGTGGAATTAAATAAAGAAAATATAAATATCAATTTAAGAACGTGAAGTACCGCGGCGAACTGGCAACGTCTCACCGCCCGACACTATTATTACCGCCATTTTTCCCGAGAATTTGTTTCTGTTTTAGTGTAAAAATATAGTACATTATCGGTTTAATTATTTGTTTTGTGGTTTAAATAGTGGAAATAGTGCGATAAATCATTTTTGACAGATTTGTTGGTGTTTTAGTGTAAAATTAAAATACATTATGGGTTTAAATAGTGTGATAAATCATTTCCGACATATGTGTTTTACTGTAAAAGAGCAGCGAATTATCGGTTTAAATAGTGTGAAAAATCACTCTAAATGCCGTCATGATCTAAATAAACCAAAAGTACGCGTGTTTCGTTTTCCAAAAAGTGAGGAATGCGATCAATCATGACATTTTCATCACAGGGGAGAACAGCAGAGTTAGTAGGCTTTCGAAACAGCAATGTTTTTTTGTAAATTTTTTTTTTTAGTCTTATAAGGTCGGACTCCCTCTACCATCTGGTGACATGTTTAAACCTACCGAAGACCTTTGGGGGGGGGGGGGGGAATTGGCATGCGAAATTTTTTTTAGGCTTAGAAATTGGTTTTTTGTCCATAACTCGGTGAGTTCGATTCGGATCAAAAAAATGTTAGGTCGTAAAATGGAGGGCTTGCGAATACGCATAAACTGAATTCTGTTTCATCGAAATCGGTCGAGCGGTTCTCGAGATATCGCGATTTAAAGGTACAAAAACACCGTGTGCTAAATTGCGCCGCGCGCCGAGTGCCGAGAGCCGTGTTCGGGTTTTTTAGCAAGAAAGAAATTGAGTTGGAGACTCTATTTTCTTTTCATATTAATGACCTGAATAATGTATCCAAATTTCGAGTCGATTGGTTGATTAGGAGGGAAGGGGGAGGGAATACCGTAAATAAAATTCAAACTGCTCTAACTTCCGCAATTTTGGTCGAAAACCGCGTACCCAACGGGAGATGACGCATTAGGATGCATGCCTTGATTTGCCAAAATTTTTTTTTCAAATTTGCAAATAGTAAACAAATTCTGGCCAAAAAAAGTGATTTCTTATTATGAAGGAAAGTGGTGAGGGAAAATTTTTTTTTGCAAATAAATAGAGAATTTTGTTACCTTTAATTTTAGCCCCGTACGCAGTTTTCGACCAAAATTGCGGAAGTAAGAGCAGTTTGAATTTTATTTACGGTATTCCCTCCCCCTCCCCCCCCCCCCCCAAATTAACCAATCGACTCGAAATATGGACACATTATTCAGATCATTAATATTTATCGGTAAAAAAAAAATAGAGTCTCTAACAGAATTTCTTCCCTGCTAAAAAAACCCGAACATGGCTCTCAGCACACGGCGCGCGGCGAAATTTAACATACAGGTTTTTTGTACCTTTAAGTCGCGATATCTCGAGAACCGCTTGACCGATTTCGATGAAACAAAATTCAATTTATGCGTATTCGCGAGCTCTCCATTTTACGACCTAACATTTTTTTTAAATCAGAATCGAACTCACCGAGTTATGGACAAGAAACCAATTTCTAAGCCTAAAAAAAAAATTCACATGCCAATTTCCCCCCCCCCCCCCCCAAAAAAAAAAAACGTCTTCGGTAGGTTTAAACATGTTACCAGGTGGTAGAAGGAGTCCGATTTTATAAGACTAAAAAAAAAATCAAAAAAAAACATTGCTGTTTCCAAGGCTTTTTCTTCCCAGATCGGCTCTACTAAGCATCTCATTTTACAGAGAAGGATTTTATCTGGCAGATTTCCCAACAGAATACGAAAACCGGTGAGATCGCGTCCGTAAATTTGTTAAAAAACTTAAAAGTAGACAATGGTATTTTAGCACAAAGACTGCAAATCTTCGAGCAAATAAAATAAAGAACTTTGGCAAAAGAGTGATACAGATATTCCACTACAACTATGGCCTTATGTTAAATAATTATAAAGTGCAGGTTAGGCAATGGTTAGACTTTCTTACCGCGCGTAGTATGCCTTTTCTGGCAAATTCGTAATCACGAAGGCATCTGGATCACCCTTGAAACAATGCCAAACAGTAGAGCGCTGGTACACTCACCCCGGGCTTGTATCCTCAAATCGGTGAATAATCACATCGTGTAATATTGCCTTCTCTCAAGAATACCACCGGCTCTAGCAATTGACAGAGATTATCCGAAAATTAAATAAGTTTAAGAAATAGTTTGTTTTTAAATATCAGGCCCCTACTAGATTTTTTCCGTCACTCTTGACAACAGCCAACAAATGTTAAAGTTTTTATAAATTGTTAAGATTTTGTATATTTTTATTAATATCAGCAAAATAATGCATATTTAAAAAAGAACAAAACTTAAAATAAGTTCGTATACAGAGTTGTCCCTTCTCCTTGCGTCAGAGCCAATCCTTGGACGCGTTTCGCCGTCTACGGCTCCGGGTCTGACGAAAAGGTAAGGGATCTCAAAATGCTTTTGACATAGAAATGCAATTAAACAGACGAGAGTTGCAGCACGTCGCTACATCTCGTGGCAACCACACGCATCAACCCAACCAGTCTGCGAGAATCCATATAGGTTCAAGCTGGCAAGGCGGCCCATCGCGGGCAAACTACGTTGGGTGGCGCTGGAAGCCAATGTCTCGGTTTAGCAACCGAAAGCTAAACATTAAATGTTATATGGATTTTCGCTGTCCTGGTTGGGTTGATGCGTGTGGTTGCCACGAGATGTAGCCACGTGCTGCAACTCCCGTCTGTATAATTACATTTCTGTGTCAAAATTACTTTGAGGTCCCTTACCTTTTCGTCAGACCCAAAGCCTTGCCGATGAACCGTAGACGGCGAACATTGGCTTCCAGCGGCACCCAACGTAGTTTGCCCGCGATGGGCCGCCTTGCCAGCGTATTATGTTAGATGTTTATATTTCTCTTAATAAAACTAAAGTTTAATGGCAATTATTTATCAAATATATCATTGCTTATTTTTAATGAAAAGATACAAAAAACACCCCCTGCTTAAACGATAGTTTTGATTCTGTAAATAGGTACGTGCCTACCCGCAAACCGAAAAATGTTGATCAAAGTTTTGCATCCATTGCAAATAATACATTATGTGTTGCCAACTTCGACACACAAAAGAACGTACAAATCATAAAAACATTTCAGAACACGAATTACTCCACGAGCTTTCAAATTACAGAACTCGACTTCCTGAAATTTGGGATTGTTGTGTCAAAATTAGACGTTGCCATTCCTCAGTCACATGAAATCTTTATTTGACAAGGTTTAGTTCACGAAATATCGCGAAAAATAATAATAATTTAAAAACACTTTTAATTAACATAAATATGCGCTTTTTTTATTTTCTACAAATACTTTTAGCCTGTTATTCGGAGATGAGATAAAGTACACTTAGCAAAGCCGTTATGGAGCATGCGCAGAACTCAAAATGCCCCTATGTTCTATCTCCGTTGCTGCTTAAATTTCTTCGAGGTAATAGCCATAATACTATACTAATACATACATTGCGCGTATAAAGTCCCCCCCCCCTCTTGTAAATTTTTTAAGTTTAGAAATGTAAGAATAATGAAATTTTGGAACGCTCTAGATTAACTAAAACACTATTTTTAAGTGTAACGTGTTGGCTCAATTTTCAAGGATGGCGACAGGGTGCAATCTTAAATATATAAAAAATATATAAGTTTAATAAAATCTTATTGTAAATTGACAATATCTTCCCAGCGAGGTGTCACTCGACCTAACCTTCCATTGACAAATCTATTTAAAATGACGCCCTGTCGCCATCTTTGTAATTTGGGTCAAGCATTTACACTTGAAAAGTAGTCTCTTAGTTATTCTTAAAAGTACCAAAACTTTATCATTCTCACATTTGTTAACAAAAGTTAACCAAGTCATTACAAAAAAAAATAAAAGAAAAAATTAAAAAAATTAAAAAATAATAAAAAAAATATATAAAAAAAAAAAAAAAATCAAAAATAAAAAAAAAAAAACAATATGCACCAGATTGGTATCGCATCAAAAATTAAAGTTTCGGTACTTGAAAGTATCGAATCGTATCACACTTCTCTAACCCCTACGACAAACTTTGACATATCCTCCAAATTATAAACACTGACAATATTTTTTTTCTATTAATTAATACAAGATGTTATATTAAGTGCACTTATATCGAAGTTTACAAAAATACAGTACCTACACTTATTTTCGATAACAATTTTAGATCACTTGCAAGTTCAAGCCTAATGTTGTTCGTTGTAATAACATTCGACAATCCAATAAACAATTTTTTTGGTGTTTTTATACTTATTTTTGCAAATCGGCATCATCAACCATCGCGATTATAACTAGTGATCGGCCCATACCGATATAAATATCGGTGCATCGGTATCGTATCGGCAGATCGGGAAATTTTGCCGATAATCGGTATTGGCAATATTTTGCCGTTAAATATCGGCATATTTAAGATTAACTATTTCATTAATTGTAAGTGAAAACCCATTTTTAACATTTTTTTTTTTTAATAAAACAACTAAATTATTTCTAACATTAATCTTATTAATTTTAGGTTATTTACATAATATTAGGCATATGAAAAAATTAAATAAGGCATATGTTGGTCAATAAAAACAACACTTTTTTAACCAAACTAAACAACAAGTACAGGTTGTAGTTAACTTAAAATTACATTAAAATTACTAGGTAGGTATTGCAAAAAATGAAAATATTGCACGACACGATCGGTATCCGAAGTAGTAATACACAATGTACTAATTTGATCCAAGAACTAAACAACGATTGCAGCAACGCGGGAGCACTACACTTTCCGTAAAACCACTGGTATTTGGAATCGGCGGTCGGGGAATTACCGAAATTTGTCCACGTTACGTCCGCGTTAATGCCAGTATTTGACTTGGAGATGCTTTAGAATGTTGCCACTATTGACAATTTTTACTTAATCCACATAGGTTGAATAGTAACAGATCTTTTAAAAATGTGGTGCCGATACCGATATTATATCGGTATCGGCAACTAAAATATCGGTATCGACCGATTATCGGTATCGCCAAAAAAAAGTCCGTATCGGCCGATCACTAATTATAATTATTCTTAAGACAATTTAAACAGAAAACTAATTAACTAGATACTTTCAACTATGTTTCTATAGTACAAAAGAAAAAACAATTTAGAAATAATTTCTCATGAACATGATTCAAAAACAAAACACACTTACAAATTCTCAAGACCAAAAAAACAATATTCATATCGATTCGATTTAAGAAACTTACCAAGAAAATGGTTGTTACCACTACCCGATAAAAAAAACTCGCAACCTCATAGAACTCTCGGGAAACAATGTTAACATTACTAAACCAACAAAATTTGTTATTTACACATTATAAATACTTTTATGATTTGGTTTTTCTTCTTGGAGATTTAAACAGGTAGGGTTATCTATTGCTTCGTAATAACTCACTGTATTCGTTTATTTTATTTCTATTTTTAACTCAATGATAACTTGTGCTGATGATTCGTCTAATTAACTGGACTTACTTCAATTTGCTGCCAATGTTTGTGACAATAGAATTCAATTTTTTGAAAAGCTTACCACAAATGGAACATATTAAAGCCAAAAAACTGTTGAATGAAGCACTTTTCTCAAAAAAGAAAAAAAAAACATTTTGCTAGGTTGTACCTAAGACGTTAGATACTCAATTTATTTTATACTCCCATCGGGTATTTAATAAGTTTTACGCAAGAACTATTTTTGGTCCACAGTTTCTTAACATATTATTATTATTTAATAATAATGCCGTCGAATTTCCATAAAAAAATAAAGAAAAACACGTTTTAAAATATTTTCGTTTTTATTTAAGGTAATCAAATCGTTCGAAACCGATATTTCAACGTCATTTAGGCGCCGGTGGTATGGAAATTTGGCCTTGAGCTGACAAATCAGAGTGTCATAATTTCTTGAGATACTGCACTTGTTCGCGCTGGGTGCCAATTCTATTTCTTTGCTTGCGTGGTGTGCTACATCCTACATCGCGATTAATGTCAATTCAAGCTGTATAATTTTTGTGGTGTGATCGTGTTAATGATTTCGCATTATTTTTATTGCGAAGGTGCGTAAATTGTGGATTGACATAACATAAACATTAAGAAAACCAGTTACGTTTGGTAACACTTTGAGAAATATTTCATTTCATAAACGGTTTTAGAGAGTTTTCGCATTGAAACAGTTCGAATTGCTATATCTGAAACTTATTTTTCAATTATTAGCGAAAAAACGATTTTTTCTTTTTAATCTATTATATACTCTTGAGCTCTCGATTAAAATCGAGCAAACCTACACCGCACAAGACACATATACTATATACCTGCGTTTGCTGGCTAAACTAGTGACGTCACGCTAACAACATGACTGCTAAAGTTTTCGCGGGGAATTGAAAGATTGAAATTATAAATGACGTTTTAGATCGATTTCTTTTCAAAAAATGAAAATAGAGGTGGTTCGATCATCCTATATATAAACAATTTAGGACCGAGTTTAGGACGCTTTCCGAAAATCGGTATAATACCATATTAAGTATCCAGACTGTCAAGTCTTTGAATTGAGACCTTATTGTAAAGATCTCGGTAAAAATTATACAATAATTTAGACACTGGACATGGTATCTCACGAGTGGATAAATATAATAACATATTAGGTACCTACTTAAAGTAAATATTAAAATACAGTTTTCGAATTAAGAAAGTGATGCCGCATCCTTTTAGGGTTAAAACACTTCTTCAGAAATAAAGTTCATTTGGCAACGCAATTATGGATCATGCGCAGATACCCAAATGCCCTTGATGTTCTATCTCCGTAGCTGCTTTAATTTATTGAAGGTAATAGCCAAACACTACTTAGGTACACATAAAGCAGTACGCAGCCTTACTATGAATTACCTGCTTAATTTTAAAAGCACAGCGACTTATTGACATTTTTTACAGAAGTTCCCGTACATTTTCCACAATTTTTCTTTTTGTTATCCTGCTTTTTATGTTGGAGAAAATTCGCCCCTATTTTTTTACTAATCTACAGTAAAATAAAATGTTTTAATTAATATTGATCAGTCCCTATACATAAATTTTCAAGATGGCGGCACCTACCTCGATTCCGGTATTCATGACTATCACTTCTTTTATGTTATATTTAAAAGAAATTGCTTTATCGAACACATTTAACAGGTCTTGACCTCTCCCGGAACTAGGACAAAGTCTACACACATCAGTCACCTCGGCAGCATCCATATTAGAAAGAAAATAGCCTCGATATCACACAAACCGCTAGTGTACAACCACACCGAACAGACGACTGCTTACTAAACGTAAAACGAATTGGCGGGGAAATAAAAGGCGCCAGCTCAATTCCGAGTGTGGCAGGCAAGCGCGTCGGCAACGTTCGGGTTAGAACGCTGTTGCTATCGCGTTTCCAAGAAGGTCAGCCTTGGCGTCGACGACTGAACTCGATAATGTTGTGTGAATGTTGGGCTGCGGTGTGGAGAAGGTGACGCGAACCCGCTTTCTCTGTTTCGTCGCAAGGCGATATGCATTACATTATTACGCCATGTATATACGGGTCTACGGGTGTTCAATGATAATGTCGTGTTTATTTATCAGAAATTAAATTGTGGGAAATATTAATTAATAAATTACGAATGTACTCCGTTGTTCCTACGTAATTAATGATATTATGATTAAAATTGACTTATTTTTAACATAGGGTACCTACCTATAATAATACCTAAGAGTAGGTAGGTTAGCAGCTCCATGTTTACATTTGGAACTTGCTTTTTATTAAGTTCGATTGTCTTATACCTACTTATTTATTTATAAAAGTGGATTCTGGCAGTTTTTTCAGTATGATTTTGGAATATTGTGCGTATTATTCCTGTAACGTGACACCATTACCTATACCTATGAGATTACAGAAAAGATAAATAAATAAACTGAACGTTTTGGAGTTTATAACATTTTTAATAGTTTTGTTTGCATGACTATGGAACATTATTGGCATAGTTAGGTTAGTTCAGGGTAGATACGCCAATGCACTGGAATCATTGTTATACCTCGCACAATGTGCATACCTTTCTTTTTTTGTACGCGTAGGTAAAATTAGCGAGAATATATTTTTTATTGCTTATTTCTCATGCACCTAAGGACTTTCTATCCACCGCTGCCTGATTATTTTAATCGTTTTTTTTTTGGCTTTAAGTTCGGGCGTTTTGCGGTAGGTCCTAATGTGTGTTTATCTAATTCATAGCAAGTGTAGGTTAGTGATGGGAAGAATCGGGTATTTTCAAGAATCAAGTACCTACTGAGGGATCGAGTACTTCGCGGAATCGGATATTTTATTGAATACCGAGTACTGAGTACTTAGCGATTTGTTATCATGGTTTAAGCGAGTGAGATTTTTACGAGGATATTTTAGAATTACATTTATTTTTCCCGCAAAAAATCGCTGTAAATAAAAAAAGACAGCAAAAGATTATTTTTTTAATTATTTTATAAGAATAACATGTTTAAATTACGGGTTTGTAAACGGTGAAACCTCAGGTTTAACTATATTTTTTTTAAATAAAATAAAAGATTATAAAATAAATAAATAAAAGTTTTTCTCTTTGAACATATTATTATTTTGGAAAAATAAAATAAAACCTTACAAACTAAAACATTTTAAACAAATTGTTAATATAAAGTATAAAAACTATTTTAAAAAATTATTTGGTTAAGGTTCTTTGGCAATAAGCGATTTCGACGTATATTTATTAATGGTCCTCCTTTAGAAAATACTGGTTCTGAAGAGAACTCCGGTTAAATGTCTTAAACCCACCTTATTTTTTTTAATGCTTCAGAGAACATACATCAATAATAAAGAATAATAGCATGCAACATAACACTTACTTTAAATTCCTAACTAAAAGGGAAATAACTTTTAAAATAAGGATAGAATTTGCCGCGTCGAAACGTTTAGAAACAAACAAACAAAGCCTAACCTAACAAAACACGTACTTATTCCTTCAATCGCATCACCCGAGTAAAACGACGAGCACCGACACCGAACACCGTTCCAATATTTCCAGCGATTCCAGCGTCTGGGTCTCGAACTTCGAACCTCGCTCGAACCCGGCCCGATTCCGTCTCAGCCTAATATTAAGAATCGGAATCAATCCCGGCGCTTGTGGTCAGTATTCGATTACTACCGATTCCTTTAAGAATCGAGTATTACTCGATTCCTGTACTCGAGTACTCCCATCACTAGTGTAGGTATACGGGGTACGTACCTATGTATATCTAGTTTATTGTCATATATTTTTACAAAAAAGTAAAACTCTATTAGGTACCTAGTTTAATAACGTATTGTTACATTAATTATAATATAGGACCTAGTTATGAGTTACTCTGTATATTCTCTTCGTTATTAAAACTTGGGGTACCTAGACTTCAGCTATATGTTTGTTTTAGTATTTTTATTTTGTCTAGAGTTAAATAAATCGTTCTATTGATAAGGAGTCCCCCTCAACCGATTCGTTTACGAAAGTAATTAATGACCAATAAACTTGTCACTGCTTAGGCAGAGGGGTTTCGTTCCATGGTTATTTCTTTTCCTTTTTGTAAGCTTTTTAAAAATATTTTAAGTTGAATATAAGACATACTCTTGAACGAGAGACTGTATTATTTTTCTTTGCCATCGTTATAGTATATTCGGTGTAGGTAGGTATAGGAATTTGACCTGGATTCTAGACGACCATTTTACAGGATATAAGTAGGTATTCCCTTACTTGAGACGGTATCTCCTAAAACACATGTATTTTCTTATGGAGAAATTTCCATTATTCAGCCATGCGCATTCCGTTATGATGGCATCCATTTCAACACAAACATTATAATGTACTTTTTCCTTTTTTGTGACATGCGTAATTGATATAGTAATTGTAGACATGCTTTAAAGTTCCTGTACAAACCTGTTTAGGACTCTGTTGACTGATGCAGTGTGGATTAAAAATATTATTATTTTAAAATTATTTATTAAATTTAAGGCACAAAACTTTGTTTATAAGTAATTGGTATAATTAATCGGTGTTATAATCATAAGCCTCTTGATTAAGAACGACCATTTTAATTTAATTGTATATTATGTTGTTAATGTTACATGGTATATTTTACGTAGAATAATAGTTTTAGATTTAGAATTAGACAATCTCCTTGTATTTACATTAAATCATTAAACAAGTTACATAAAAAGGGGGGGTTTTACGTTTTAATATTTAAGTTAAACATACGTGTATGTCAAGGATAAAGCTAGATCAAAAGGATGGAACGAAATCGAGAAAAGTATTCAAGTAGTTGGGATAATTTTAGGGTTTTTCACAGGGAACCGACCTAGATGTCTAGGTAGATTAAATAGCAGTTGCTTGTACCTGATCACAAAATGTGTTTACCAATCAAGTTGTAGTTAGTTAAAAAAAGGCATTGGTTTTATTTGGATTAAACCGTTCTGATTTAAAAATAATTATTATATCAATGAAATATTCTTATGAAATATATAGTGTAACATACACAAACCTTTATATTATATTCATCGAATTGAATGATTTTCACACTTACCTAGAGTGGACCTTCTATTGGATGGCCGAAGGCAACATAGATTTTTTTCTCTTCAATAAATAAAAAAAAGAACCACATGCGGACGCTGAACTCTAATCAGCATATTTTACTAGTAAATGGACCTATTATTGTTGTGTACAATGATTCGATGATTTATCATAGTTTTGTATGCGATCTACGAGGGTTCCACCCATATGCTATTAACGACTCACTTTTTCAAATATCACTCGATGTCAGTGTTGTAGTTCTGGTTGCGATAACACAGAGTAATTGGCTGTTGACAGTGTTTATAAAATAAAAATAGACTAACCTTTTCTGCAAACGTTCTTAGGGACCGTTGTCTTCTTTTTTTTTTTTTTTATAACGGATCTTGACACAAAAACGGCAGTATAGTGGTCTTTTGTTAATTTCGGATTTATTTGATGTGTTGATTGACGAGGCAAATATCATTGATGATCAGTGGTGATGATTGATATTTACGTTTTACCTGTTAGCCTGACTTTGTAATCGTTTTCAAAATTTCTTCACATTACGACCCTGATGATGAGCTCGCAAACGCATAGACAAAAAGTTTTTTAAATATAAAAGGTTTAAGGAGAACGTTTGCCCTTAAACATTATACGCTTATTTAAGACAATATTAATTTAAACTACAAAAAAGTATATTGTTTTTATTAAAATTGTACTATTTATACTTTAAGTATGTATAGATATTTTTATTATTTTGTAACTATGGTGAGTTCTTTGTATTCCAAAAAAGTGGATTTTCTGAATTATTTTATTTTACTATTATTATACACTATTAGTATTTGTCTATCATTAGTTTGCTATAGCGTTAAATAAGGCCACTGCATTTTATGCATTTTTAATTATGAATTCAAGACATATTTCAATTCAACTAACAATTTGCATGTTTAAACATGTAACTGTTTAAAATAACCACCTGAAAAGTAATAACATGTAAGAACTAGGTCCAGTAAAAAATACTACAAAAACTAAGATTAGGGTAAAAATCACCTTCTAACCAAGTATGGCTGATTCCAAGAAGATATCACTTCAATGACCCTACACTCCCAGTATAATTTACTTTTAGTTCATTACCTCATTAATTCAATCTCGCGAATTAATTATCCCCTCCCGCTTCATTTTTGAGTAACCCAATAAGTTCTTTTCCCCCACCCCTACAATTCACTACCCCCACTCCAATCTCGACAGATCCTACATTATAACTAGGCGTCTGCAGAAAGACCTTGTCATATCTACTTTAGACAGGCAACCGGACAGACACATCTTGTAGAAATTTACAGAAAGATGGAGAAGTTTATTATTGTTAAAGACGTTGTTAAAAAGTTACGAGAATTTAACCTTACAGGACGCACTCTAGAGTTTAAGTTAAAACCTGTTCCACAGGGAGTTGAACCAGTTGGTTGGGTGGAAAAAGGAATTAATCAAATTATTCAAAACGCTACAGTAGGCCTACAACCCTTAGATCGTGTGGGTTTTAGTTTTTGCTCTAAAGACTTCAACCGAGGAGAAGGTTGGATTCGCTTCAAAGCAGCTAAAGACATAACCTTTCAAGATGTTTGGAGTGTTATAAGTGGCATTTATCAGTCAAACTCAGCAGGTCTTAATACAGAATCATTTTGTCTTAGTGTGACAACTGTTAGATTACCTGTTGGTGGGGGCAGAGGAAAAAATTATAACAGCTTTCACGAGGAATGTGACAAGCGACGAGGTATTATAAGTATTAAAAATACCGATAACCTGTGTTTACCACGTGCTTTGGTAGTCGCCATTGCCCATAATAAAAGAGATCCCGAATTCAGTAAGGTTAGAAGAGATATTAGTAAAATTCAAACCGAAAGAACAAGATCATTGTTGGAGAGAGCTAAAATTAGCATTCCTGAGGCAGGAGGTGGAATTCCCGAGTTAATACAATTTCAAAATCATCTAAAAGAATATAAATTAGTTGTTTATAGCTATGGATCAAAAGGACGAAATATTATATTTGAAGGTTCAACTGAAAGCAATAAACGGCTGAACTTATTACATTACAAAAGCCATTTTAATGTAATTACATCGCTGACAGCAGCTTTTTGTTCTAACTATTTTTGTGAAAAGTGTTACATCCCATATGATCACAAAAATGAGCACAGATGTGGTGGAACCTGTCAGGCATGTCAGCAAGCCCCTGCTTGTGAAATAGCAATAAAAATTAAATGCCAGGACTGTCTACGATTTTTTAGAAGTCAAAACTGTTACGAAAATCATAAAAAGGATTATTCGTCAGGCAAATTTACAGTATGCGAACAAATTAAACTATGTTCTATTTGTTTAAAAACCATTAAAGCCAAAAGAGCACATGTATGTGGTGAAATTTATTGTAAAATTTGTAATAAACATGCACCCGAGGATCATCTATGTTATATTCGGCCTGATAAGGGAAAACCTAAGATTAAAGATGTTCTTTTTGTATTCTACGATTTAGAGACGAGCCAAGACAAACTATTGGAAAATTCAACGTTTTTACATGAAGTCAATCTCTGTGTTTTCAAACAATACTGCGATGAGTGCATGGATTCTGAAGCAGATACTTGTAAAAAATGCGGTCTAAAGTTACAAAAAGTCAGAGGTATAGACCCAGCGGGGACATTTACTAACCATTTGTTACAAATGAGGAAAAACTTTAAAGAAATTATTGTAATAGCCCATAATGGTCAGGCTTTTGATCACCAGTTTATATTAAACTACATTATGACAAAGACAGATTTTACACCTGAGTTAATCATGAGAGGTACCAAAATAATTACGATGCAACTTGAAAATGTAAAATTTATCGACTCACTTAACTATTTCCCTATGCCTTTAGCCAAACTACCAAAGGCATTTGGACTTGATGATATTTTTAAAAAAGGCTACTTCCCGCACCTATTTAATACAAAGGCAAATGAAAACTATATAGGACCTCTACCATCAATTGAATATTACTCCCCAGATAGTATGAAAGAAGAAGACAGAGCCAAATTTCTTAAATGGTTTGTAGAGCATGAAAATGATGGTTTCGATATGCAAAGAGATCTGGTAGACTACTGCGTATCGGATGTCGAAATTCTTGCGCAATCATGTTTAAAGTTTAGAGAACAACTTATACAAACTACCAATGTATGTCCATTTACTGAAGCCACAACTATTGCTTCAGCATGCAATAAAATTTTTAGAAGAAATTTTTTGAAGCCTAATACTATAGGAATCATACCAAAAAATGGATACCGATGGAGAAACAGGCAGAGCAAAATTGCCATAGATTGGTTACTTTGGACCGAGAATCACAGAAAAATCAACATCTTACATGCTGCTAATGGTAAAGAAGCTGTTTTAAATGGTGTAAAAGTCGATGGTTACTGCTCCGAAACAAATGAGGTATTTGAATTTCAAGAATGTTATTTCCATGGATGTACTGTATGCTACAAGTTCGGCAGGAACGATCCTCTTTCCGAGGACCCCTCAGAAACGCTAAATTTAAGATATGAAACCACAAAGGCAAAAATTATGAGACTAAAAGATTTCGGTTTTTTAGTTAATGAAATGTGGGAGTGTGATTTTAGAAATTTATTAAAAAATAATCCAGAGATAAAATCCTATACTAATACCCATTACAATAAAATTTTGACAAAACTAAATCCAAGAGATGCTTTTTATGGAGGACGAACAGGAAATACATGCGAATACTATGAAATAAAAGATACGGAAAAAATTAAATACGCCGATGTTTGTTCCCTCTATCCGTACATCTGTAAGAGTTCTAAATTTCCACTATCACATCCAGAAGTGTATGTAGGAGATGCGTGTAACAAATTAAACCTAAATAATATAGATGGTTTAATTAAATGCACAATTCTCCCACTAGAAGAGTTGTACCATCCAGTACTCCCTCAAAAAATAAACAATAAATTGATGTTTATTCTTTGTCGAACATGTGGTCAAGACATGAATTACAACGAATGTAAGCATACCAGCGAAGAAAGGGTACTTGAAGGAACATGGGTTCTGGACGAGGTACTTAAAGCCATAGAAAAAGGATATAAAATACAAAAAATACATGAAATCTGGAAATATAACGTACGAAAGTTTAATAAAGAAAACGGTGAGGAAGGATTATTCACATCCATGATGAATAAATTCATTAAAATCAAACAGGAAGCATCAGGCTGGCCTAAAGATTGTGAAATAGAGGAAGACAAAGTTAAATACATTGATCAGTTCTTTGAAAAGGAAGATGTTAAACTAGAGTATACCAAAATTATTGAAAATCCAGGGCTAAGATCACTGGCGAAATTAATACTTAACTCGTTTTGGGGAAAATTCGGTCAAAGAGAGAATCAACCAAAGACGAAAATTGTAAATAAACCAGCAGATTTATTTGCAATGTTTATTAACCCTGCAATTTATATCAATGGGGTTATACCCGTCAACGATAAAACATTACTTGTCAATTATGAATATATAGAAGAAGCCAGCGATCCGTTGCCGACTGTTAATGTTGTTATAGCGGCTTACGTAACAGCGCAAGCGCGCCTTAAATTATACTCCTATCTTGAAGCTCTTGATAAAAGAGTCTTATACTATGATACAGATTCCGTGATTTATGTTTCAAAAAATAATGACCCCGATATATCAACGGGGCAATTTATTGGAGACATGACAGACGAGTTGGAGAGTTATGGCTCTAACTCATACATAACTAAGTTTGTTTCTGGAGGCCCCAAGAATTATGCATTTAAGGTTCACTCGACGAAAAGTAATTTAGAAGAAACGGTCTGTAAAGTTAAAGGTATAACTCTCAACTATGCCGCATCACAAGTAATAAATTTTGATGCAATCAAACACATGATTCTTCAAAAATCCGAACCGATCCCCATCATATCCAGAAGCATACGGCGTAGCAAGGAGCACATTGTGACAACTTGTACTGAAGTCAAACTCTATAGACCTATTTCAACAAAGAGAAAATTTCTATCGGATGGAAGCTCCGAACCATATGGATATAGAAAAAGAAAAACCCATTGAAAATAAAATATATTGTATATTTTGTATGTATTGTATATAAAATATATTATAAATATTGTATATCTAGAACCGCTATGGAGTTTAAAAATGTAAATTAAGTAATAAACAATTTAAAATATCCATTTTGGTTTTATTTTTTTCTTTAACAGTAAGAGTTTTCAAAAGTATTTAAATAAGTAATTATGTACATATTAAAAAAATATGTTTTTTATTTTTACAAAGACACTTATAATTTAAATAGTTTGAAAATATTATCCAGTCATTTAAGTACTACACTTAAACTTAAAGAAAAGTTCTCCGAAGCCACAAAAAAACACTAAGGGAATTGGTTCTTTTCAGCTATTTTTCTGTTATTCTTATAGTAATCCATAATCGTTTCAAATTTGAACGACCCACATGATAGTCTTTTTTTTTTTTTTGTAATTTATGCATATTTAATTACAAGGTTTCATACAACTTTAACAAATAGAGTTGTTTTTTCTTTTATTTTTTTTCTTTTCTTTTTTCTTTTTCGGTTCTTAAGAAATGCTAAAGAATCTGTACAAAACAAGTCACGAATTAACTAAATAGCCACCATTTCACTAAATACTTAACACTCAGTATACAATTTTCAGAAATGTCATGATTAAGAACGGTTCTAGTCATTTTATACAAGATTTCACATGATTTAACAAATTTAAAACATTTTTTTTAATTTTTACTAAATTCTAAACACTCAGTATACACTTTTAAGAAAATAGGACGATTTGCGACTGTTTTAGTCATTTTTTACAAAGTTTCACAGGGCTTAATAACGTTAAAACATTTTTTTTAATTTTTTACTAAATTCTAAACACTCAGTATACAATTTTCAGAAATGCCATGATTAAGAACGGTTCTAGTCATTTTATACAAGATTTCGCATGATTTAACAAATTTAAAACATTTTTTTTAATTTTTACTAAATTCTAAACACTCAGTATACACTTTTAAGAAAATAGGACGATTTGCGACTGTTTTAGTCATTTTTTACAAAGTTTCACAGGGCTTAATAACGTTAAAACATTTTTTTTAATTTTTTACTAAATTCTAAACACTCAGTATACAATTTTCAGAAATGACATGATTAAGAACGGTTCTAGTCATTTTTATACAAGATTTCACATGATTTAACAAATTTAAAACATTTTTTTAATTTTTACTAAATTCTAAACACTCAGTATATCATTTTCAGAAAATAATACAATTCTGTACAGTTTTACAAATTTTCACAGGTCTTAATAACATTAAAACATTTTTTTAATTTTTTACTAAATTCTAATCACTCAGTATACAATTTTCAGAAATGACACGATTTAGAACAGTTTTTACAGATATTTACAAAGTCTTAATAACATTATATTAATAATTATCTAACATAATGTATACAATTTTAAGAAATAGTAGATTTTTAATCCATGTACAAAATTCAAGAATCTAAAATACAATTAAATGTAGGCTTTTTTAATTGGCATCTCAGGCAAATTATTTCCCCCAAAATTATCTAAAAAAGATATACCAAAAACATTCTAAAGCGGTTTTTTACCTCTATAAGTATGCAGGCTGATCCGACCCTTGTCGGTTTTATTACCCGCATAAATTAACACAGTAGAGAGATACTAAGAGTTCTGGACCAGTGGTGCTGGTGGTGCTGTTTTACGATCTAACCCAGGTGGTGCAGGTGGTGCGTTTTACGATCTAACCCGGGGTGGTTCGGTGGTGCGTTTTATGATCTAACCCAGGTGGTGCAGGTGATGCATTTTATGACCTAACCCGGGTGGTTCGGTGGTGCTGTTTACAAAATAACCCGAAATTAAACCCGACTTTTTACGACCTAACCCGGATGCTTTCATGAGGCGGCTTCTTATCTAACCCTAACTTGATCCTTAATATTTATGAACTGACCCGAGATAAAACCCGACCTTTTATGATTTAACCTTAGTGCAAACGCCGCTGTTAAAGCGATATAGTAAAAAAAACTCGATTAAAATTTTATCTTGTTCGCTAGACCAATTAATTTCCAAATATTATAATTAAAACATACAATCACTACACTGGCGCACCGCCAAAAATCGTGCTTGCACTATCCCAACGTACAGAGCGTCCGCTTCAGAAAATACGGTGCCGTATTTTTTGCGCCGAACGCTCTGGAGGAACACACTCCGATTTGCAAGTACATACACGCTTTGTCGCGGCAAAGCTCGCCGTCAAATTACGGCCACTCTTTTGCGGTACCGCTTTGTAGGAAACCAAAGCTTTAGTGAAACGCCGCTGCCCCAGAACTCTGTCCATATTCCTCTACTGTGTTAATTTATGCGGGTAATAAAACCGACAAGGGTCGGATCAGCCTGCATACTTATAGAGGTAAAAAACCGCTTTAGAATGTTTTTGGTATATCTTTTTTAGATAATTTTGGGGGAAATAATTTGCCTGAGATGCCAATTAAAAAAGCCTACATTTAATTGTATTTTAGATTCTTGAATTTTGTACATGGATTAAAAATCTACTATTTCTTAAAATTGTATACATTATGTTAGATAATTATTAATATAATGTTATTAAGACTTTGTAAATATCTGTAAAAACTGTTCTAAATCGTGTCATTTCTGAAAATTGTATACTGAGTGATTAGAATTTAGTAAAAAATTAAAAAAATGTTTTAATGTTATTAAGACCTGTGAAAATTTGTAAAACTGTACAGAATTGTATTATTTTCTGAAAATGATATACTGAGTGTTTAGAATTTAGTAAAAATTAAAAAAATGTTTTAAATTTGTTAAATCATGTGAAATCTTGTATAAAAATGACTAGAACCGTTCTTAATCATGTCATTTCTGAAAATTGTATACTGAGTGTTTAGAATTTAGTAAAAAATTAAAAAAAATGTTTTAACGTTATTAAGCCCTGTGAAACTTTGTAAAAAATGACTAAAACAGTCGCAAATCGTCCTATTTTCTTAAAAGTGTATACTGAGTGTTTAGAATTTAGTAAAAATTAAAAAAAATGTTTTAAATTTGTTAAATCATGCGAAATCTTGTATAAAATGACTAGAACCGTTCTTAATCATGGCATTTCTGAAAATTGTATACTGAGTGTTTAGAATTTAGTAAAAAATTAAAAAAAATGTTTTAACGTTATTAAGCCCTGTGAAACTTTGTAAAAAATGACTAAAACAGTCGCAAATCGTCCTATTTTCTTAAAAGTGTATACTGAGTGTTTAGAATTTAGTAAAAATTAAAAAAAATGTTTTAAATTTGTTAAATCATGTGAAATCTTGTATAAAATGACTAGAACCGTTCTTAATCATGACATTTCTGAAAATTGTATACTGAGTGTTAAGTATTTAGTGAAATGGTGGCTATTTAGTTAATTCGTGACTTGTTTTGTACAGATTCTTTAGCATTTCTTAAGAACCGAAAAAGAAAAAAGAAAAGAAAAAAATAAAAGAAAAAACAACTCTATTTGTTAAAGTTGTATGAAACCTTGTAATTAAATATGCATAAATTACAAAAAAAAAAAAAGACTATCATGTGGGTCGTTCAAATTTGAAACGATTATGGATTACTATAAGAATAACAGAAAAATAGCTGAAAAGAACCAATTCCCTTAGTGTTTTTTTGTGGCTTCGGAGAACTTTTCTTTAAGTTTAAGTGTAGTACTTAAATGACTGGATAATATTTTCAAACTATTTAAATTATAAGTGTCTTTGTAAAAATAAAAAACATTTTTTTTTAATATGTACATAATTACTTATTTAAATACTTTTGAAAACTCTTACTGTTAAAGAAAAAAATAAAACCAAAATGGATATTTTAAATTGTTTATTACTTAATTTACATTTTTAAACTCCATAGCGGTTCTAGATATACAATATTTATAATATATTTTATATACAATACATACAAAATATACAATATATTTTATTTTCAATGGGTTTTTCTTTTTCTATATCCATATGGTTCGGAGCTTCCATCCGATAGAAATTTTCTCTTTGTTGAAATAGGTCTATAGAGTTTGACTTCAGTACAAGTTGTCACAATGTGCTCCTTGCTACGCCGTATGCTTCTGGATATGATGGGGATCGGTTCGGATTTTTGAAGAATCATGTGTTTGATTGCATCAAAATTTATTACTTGTGATGCGGCATAGTTGAGAGTTATACCTTTAACTTTACAGACCGTTTCTTCTAAATTACTTTTCGTCGAGTGAACCTTAAATGCATAATTCTTGGGGCCTCCAGAAACAAACTTAGTTATGTATGAGTTAGAGCCATAACTCTCCAACTCGTCTGTCATGTCTCCAATAAATTGCCCCGTTGATATATCGGGGTCATTATTTTTTGAAACATAAATCACGGAATCTGTATCATAGTATAAGACTCTTTTATCAAGAGCTTCAAGATAGGAGTATAATTTAAGGCGCGCTTGCGCTGTTACGTAAGCCGCTATAACAACATTAACAGTCGGCAACGGATCGCTGGCTTCTTCTATATATTCATAATTGACAAGTAATGTTTTATCGTTGACGGGTATAACCCCATTGATATAAATTGCAGGGTTAATAAACATTGCAAATAAATCTGCTGGTTTATTTACAATTTTCGTCTTTGGTTGATTCTCTCTTTGACCGAATTTTCCCCAAAACGAGTTAAGTATTAATTTCGCCAGTGATCTTAGCCCTGGATTTTCAATAATTTTGGTATACTCTAGTTTAACATCTTCCTTTTCAAAGAACTGATCAATGTATTTAACTTTGTCTTCCTCTATTTCACAATCTTTAGGCCAGCCTGATGCTTCCTGTTTGATTTTAATGAATTTATTCATCATGGATGTGAATAATCCTTCCTCACCGTTTTCTTTATTAAACTTTCGTACGTTATATTTCCAGATTTCATGTATTTTTTGTATTTTATATCCTTTTTCTATGGCTTTAAGTACCTCGTCCAGAACCCATGTTCCTTCAAGTACCCTTTCTTCGCTGGTATGCTTACATTCGTTGTAATTCATGTCTTGACCACATGTTCGACAAAGAATAAACATCAATTTATTGTTTATTTTTTGAGGGAGTACTGGATGGTACAACTCTTCTAGTGGGAGAATTGTGCATTTAATTAAACCATCTATATTATTTAGGTTTAATTTGTTACACGCATCTCCTACATACACTTCTGGATGTGATAGTGGAAATTTAGAACTCTTACAGATGTACGGATAGAGGGAACAAACATCGGCGTATTTAATTTTTTCCGTATCTTTTATTTCATAGTATTCGCATGTATTTCCTGTTCGTCCTCCATAAAAAGCATCTCTTGGATTTAGTTTTGTCAAAATTTTATTGTAATGGGTATTAGTATAGGATTTTATCTCTGGATTATTTTTTAATAAATTTCTAAAATCACACTCCCACATTTCATTAACTAAAAAACCGAAATCTTTTAGTCTCATAATTTTTGCCTTTGTGGTTTCATATCTTAAATTTAGCGTTTCTGAGGGGTCCTCGGAAAGAGGATCGTTCCTGCCGAACTTGTAGCATACAGTACATCCATGGAAATAACATTCTTGAAATTCAAATACCTCATTTGTTTCGGAGCAGTAACCATCGACTTTTACACCATTTAAAACAGCTTCTTTACCATTAGCAGCATGTAAGATGTTGATTTTTCTGTGATTCTCGGTCCAAAGTAACCAATCTATGGCAATTTTGCTCTGCCTGTTTCTCCATCGGTATCCATTTTTTGGTATGATTCCTATAGTATTAGGCTTCAAAAAATTTCTTCTAAAAATTTTATTGCATGCTGAAGCAATAGTTGTGGCTTCAGTAAATGGACATACATTGGTAGTTTGTATAAGTTGTTCTCTAAACTTTAAACATGATTGCGCAAGAATTTCGACATCCGATACGCAGTAGTCTACCAGATCTCTTTGCATATCGAAACCATCATTTTCATGCTCTACAAACCATTTAAGAAATTTGGCTCTGTCTTCTTCTTTCATACTATCTGGGGAGTAATATTCAATTGATGGTAGAGGTCCTATATAGTTTTCATTTGCCTTTGTATTAAATAGGTGCGGGAAGTAGCCTTTTTTAAAAATATCATCAAGTCCAAATGCCTTTGGTAGTTTGGCTAAAGGCATAGGGAAATAGTTAAGTGAGTCGATAAATTTTACATTTTCAAGTTGCATCGTAATTATTTTGGTACCTCTCATGATTAACTCAGGTGTAAAATCTGTCTTTGTCATAATGTAGTTTAATATAAACTGGTGATCAAAAGCCTGACCATTATGGGCTATTACAATAATTTCTTTAAAGTTTTTCCTCATTTGTAACAAATGGTTAGTAAATGTCCCCGCTGGGTCTATACCTCTGACTTTTTGTAACTTTAGACCGCATTTTTTACAAGTATCTGCTTCAGAATCCATGCACTCATCGCAGTATTGTTTGAAAACACAGAGATTGACTTCATGTAAAAACGTTGAATTTTCCAATAGTTTGTCTTGGCTCGTCTCTAAATCGTAGAATACAAAAAGAACATCTTTAATCTTAGGTTTTCCCTTATCAGGCCGAATATAACATAGATGATCCTCGGGTGCATGTTTATTACAAATTTTACAATAAATTTCACCACATACATGTGCTCTTTTGGCTTTAATGGTTTTTAAACAAATAGAACATAGTTTAATTTGTTCGCATACTGTAAATTTGCCTGACGAATAATCCTTTTTATGATTTTCGTAACAGTTTTGACTTCTAAAAAATCGTAGACAGTCCTGGCATTTAATTTTTATTGCTATTTCACAAGCAGGGGCTTGCTGACATGCCTGACAGGTTCCACCACATCTGTGCTCATTTTTGTGATCATATGGGATGTAACACTTTTCACAAAAATAGTTAGAACAAAAAGCTGCTGTCAGCGATGTAATTACATTAAAATGGCTTTTGTAATGTAATAAGTTCAGCCGTTTATTGCTTTCAGTTGAACCTTCAAATATAATATTTCGTCCTTTTGATCCATAGCTATAAACAACTAATTTATATTCTTTTAGATGATTTTGAAATTGTATTAACTCGGGAATTCCACCTCCTGCCTCAGGAATGCTAATTTTAGCTCTCTCCAACAATGATCTTGTTCTTTCGGTTTGAATTTTACTAATATCTCTTCTAACCTTACTGAATTCGGGATCTCTTTTATTATGGGCAATGGCGACTACCAAAGCACGTGGTAAACACAGGTTATCGGTATTTTTAATACTTATAATACCTCGTCGCTTGTCACATTCCTCGTGAAAGCTGTTATAATTTTTTCCTCTGCCCCCACCAACAGGTAATCTAACAGTTGTCACACTAAGACAAAATGATTCTGTATTAAGACCTGCTGAGTTTGACTGATAAATGCCACTTATAACACTCCAAACATCTTGAAAGGTTATGTCTTTAGCTGCTTTGAAGCGAATCCAACCTTCTCCTCGGTTGAAGTCTTTAGAGCAAAAACTAAAACCCACACGATCTAAGGGTTGTAGGCCTACTGTAGCGTTTTGAATAATTTGATTAATTCCTTTTTCCACCCAACCAACTGGTTCAACTCCCTGTGGAACAGGTTTTAACTTAAACTCTAGAGTGCGTCCTGTAAGGTTAAATTCTCGTAACTTTTTAACAACGTCTTTAACAATAATAAACTTCTCCATCTTTCTGTAAATTTCTACAAGATGTGTCTGTCCGGTTGCCTGTCTAAAGTAGATATGACAAGGTCTTTCTGCAGACGCCTAGTTATAATGTAGGATCTGTCGAGATTGGAGTGGGGGTAGTGAATTGTAGGGGTGGGGGAAAAGAACTTATTGGGTTACTCAAAAATGAAGCGGGAGGGGATAATTAATTCGCGAGATTGAATTAATGAGGTAATGAACTAAAAGTAAATTATACTGGGAGTGTAGGGTCATTGAAGTGATATCTTCTTGGAATCAGCCATACTTGGTTAGAAGGTGATTTTTACCCTAATCTTAGTTTTTGTAGTATTTTTTACTGGACCTAGTTCTTACATGTTATTACTTTTCAGGTGGTTATTTTAAACAGTTACATGTTTAAACATGCAAATTGTTAGTTGAATTGAAATATGTCTTGAATTCATAATTAAAAATGCATAAAATGCAGTGGCCTTATTTAACGCTATAGCAAACTAATGATAGACAAATACTAATAGTGTATAATAATAGTAAAATAAAATAATTCAGAAAATCCACTTTTTTGGAATACAAAGAACTCACCATAGTTACAAAATAATAAAAATATCTATACATACTTAAAGTATAAATAGTACAATTTTAATAAAAACAATATACTTTTTTGTAGTTTAAATTAATATTGTCTTAAATAAGCGTATAATGTTTAAGGGCAAACGTTCTCCTTAAACCTTTTATATTTAAAAAACTTTTTGTCTATGCGTTTGCGAGCTCATCATCAGGGTCGTAATGTGAAGAAATTTTGAAAACGATTACAAAGTCAGGCTAACAGGTAAAACGTAAATATCAATCATCACCACTGATCATCAATGATATTTGCCTCGTCAATCAACACATCAAATAAATCCGAAATTAACAAAAGACCACTATACTGCCGTTTTTGTGTCAATATCCGTTATAAAAAAAAAAAAAAGAAGACAACGGTCCCTAAGAACGTTTGCAGAAAAGGTTAGTCTATTTTTATTTTATAAACACTGTCAACAGCCAATTACTCTGTGTTATCGCAACCAGAACTACAACACTGACATCGAGTGATATTTGAAAAAGTGAGTCGTTAATAGCATATGGGTGGAACCCTCGTAGATCGCATACAAAACTATGATAAATCATCGAATCATTGTACACAACAATAATAGGTCCATTTACTAGTAAAATATGCTGATTAGAGTTCAGCGTCCGCATGTGGTTCTTTTTTTTATTTATTGAAGAGAAAAAAATCTATGTTGCCTTCGGCCATCCAATAGAAGGTCCACTCTAGGTAAGTGTGAAAATCATTCAATTCGATGAATATAATATAAAGGTTTGTGTATGTTACACTATATATTTCATAAGAATATTTCATTGATATAATAATTATTTTTAAATCAGAACGGTTTAATCCAAATAAAACCAATGCCTTTTTTTAACTAACTACAACTTGATTGGTAAACACATTTTGTGATCAGGTACAAGCAACTGCTATTTAATCTACCTAGACATCTAGGTCGGTTCCCTGTGAAAAACCCTAAAATTATCCCAACTACTTGAATACTTTTCTCGATTTCGTTCCATCCTTTTGATCTAGCTTTATCCTTGACATACACGTATGTTTAACTTAAATATTAAAACGTAAAACCCCCCCTTTTTATGTAACTTGTTTAATGATTTAATGTAAATACAAGGAGATTGTCTAATTCTAAATCTAAAACTATTATTCTACGTAAAATATACCATGTAACATTAACAACATAATATACAATTAAATTAAAATGGTCGTTCTTAATCAAGAGGCTTATGATTATAACACCGATTAATTATACCAATTACTTATAAACAAAGTTTTGTGCCTTAAATTTAATAAATAATTTTAAAATAATAATATTTTTAATCCACACTGCATCAGTCAACAGAGTCCTAAACAGGTTTGTACAGGAACTTTAAAGCATGTCTACAATTACTATATCAATTACGCATGTCACAAAAAAGGAAAAAGTACATTATAATGTTTGTGTTGAAATGGATGCCATCATAACGGAATGCGCATGGCTGAATAATGGAAATTTCTCCATAAGAAAATACATGTGTTTTAGGAGATACCGTCTCAAGTAAGGGAATACCTACTGATATACTTTTTGGTCTGTTTTATTTGGCTTTAAAATAGGTAGATATAGGTATTCACGGTTTGTGTGGAAATTAGAAATAGGTAGGTAAAGTATGTTCAGAGATATAAGGAAGTAACTAACTGATCCCTATTAGGAAAGACCCGGGCCAGCTGTAAAATTGAAATATGGCCGAAGAGGTCCGTATTTTGCTTAGAATTTAATCATGGTTTGTAATAAAAATAAGTAAGACATTAAATAATATTTTATTTATGTTTAAATGTGAAATTACAAGTTATTTTATTATTAAAAATTATATTTATGATTACAAAAATATACAAAAAATTATTCGATACTTATAATAATTATTCACTTAATATATCAATACGACTATCGCTATCATCATCTATATATAAATAATCGGCCTTTGCTGATCTCTATAAATCCTAATTTTTTGTAGATATTCGGATCGCGATTCCCGAATTCTACTAGCTGGATTCCATTAAAACTTGTCTTTTGTTAATTTTTTTGAATCTAAACACATGTGTTGGATACACTTCCATAACGTTGTTCTGCAACATTTAACGCCGGTTCCATCTTTTTCAAGCCTCTTAATTAAATTATCTAATGCAGGCACGCCTTGTTCCTCGTATAACTTGTAAATTTTACGCCGTATTATATCTTGATCACTTCCATCTACCTTCGAGAAAATGCCAGTATCGGTTGTTTTTTTCCTCGCTAAAATGGGATTATTCACAATTTTCCATACAGTTGATGTTGGCATTTTTGTTAATGTGCCCGTTTCTTCTAACGCTGCTTGCTTGCTGACCGCACGTTCAATGAGAGTTGAATAAACATTGTTTATAACTTCCTTAGTTTCCACAGAAAAGTGTTTTCTGCTTTTCGACGCGATTATCTCCTGAGATACCTACATATTGGGCTCGCACATATTTTCCATGACTCACACACGATTAAACAAACGCTGTATTACACACGAAGTAAGAATATAATTATCACTAAGCTTAAAACTAACTAGAGTGGCTATATATACAGTCTTTAGAACATAATTTATTTTATGGGATTAATCAAAATCAAATCAAATCAAATATGCTTTATTGTTAAAAGAGGGCATCTTATAAACAAAGCTGGGATGAATAACAATGAAAAAGGTTAGACTTAAATACTAAACTGAACTAAGTCAAAATAAATAAATAGCGGTCAACTAGTCAGTAAAAGAGACAAACAATAATACACATTGTAAATGAAATCTTAACATATAACAAGCACAGTCTTCACAGTCAAAAAGAAGAGAAAAAAAAAACAAAAAATAAATTTTTTACAAACTATAACGCGCTGATGATAAAACATATAATAAGTATATCGTAACGCACTCAAGAATCGAAATTAAAAAAATCAAACCAAAAAAAGAGAAAAAAAAAATATATCTCTCATTTCGAATCGGGTAAAAATCGGTTTAAAATCACCAAACTATTACTTTAATAATGAAATTACGTCTTCCGGATTTGCAGTTTACTTTAAGACATTTTTAAGTACGGACCATAATTTACCTGCATTTATTTATCCATTCATTGTTTGTTTATGGCCATCCTTGGATAATCCCATTCAAAGGCAAAGTGTAACTTTCTTATATCTCTGGACAGGCGTTACCATTGCGATAAAAAATAAACTGGGGCAACAAAATTTTATAAGTATGTAATATAATATTCTATATTTATGCCGATTGTCCCACCGGGAACCACTTCGATCTATATAATATGGAACTGTACATAGAGAATTTTTGAAAATTTGACAGTATGCTAATGTTGCTGGGGGTAACCCGGCAAAAATATTTTTAATAGGGTGACACTTTCGGTTATACCGGAAGTAGGTGTCAACTTGCCTATTTTAAATGGAACACCCTGTATGTTATTACGTTTTTAATTCATTTTGTGTATCATGTCCTATCCCCAAGTCTAAGCGTTTTTGACATATTTAAGGTTTTATGGAAAAAATGACGTTTGCAGGCCATAAAATAATTATTAATTTTTCCTATAAGGAAGTCCTTATTATTTAATTTGGTTTCGATTCCTCGTTAAAAGGGACCAGCTGCTTTAATAGATTTTTTATAATATTTTAATAACTAATAAAGGGTGTACAAACAATAAGATTAAAAATGAAATTAACAAAACTGCAATTGTTTCATATATTTAGCATTAGAAATAGGGGTAACTTTTTATAAGGTTTTACGTACGGAGAATTTGTAGTTTTCGAAATATTGCCAATTTAATATTTTTATAATAAGTATGGCAATTTTGCTGCGAATATAAAGTTTAATTATTCCCAGTTGGCTATGAGTTTGGTTACTCCTAGTTGGCTATGACGGCGTTGAGAACAGTCAAATGTTAAAAAAAATGTATGAAACTGTCACTTACCATTTAAAAATTATTAATAATCATGCCGGGACGCTTAAATTATACAAACGAAGATTATTGACTATTATTATTATTATTATTGATTAATATTATTTACGAAGAATGTGATAAAGTTATATCAAGAACATGTGAGACATTTGCCATTCGATATCAGCAAAAACCAAAGCCATCATAATGACATGTGTTGTTAAACAAATTATAGAAAATTTCAAGAACTTTGGATCCGTTTAGGCAATAGTGCAAAGAAATAAACCTCTAGTTAATAATGACAATACTGAAATTGATATTTTGGGATATCTCGCCGCATATCCAACCATGTCTGTAAGGCAAGCTGCGTTATAGTCAAGATTATCCAAATTAACAGTTCAAAGAATATTATGAAAACATAAGTTTCATCCATACGTATTTTCCATAATCCAACATCTAAAAGAAACTGATTTTCCAAGACCAGTGGCATTCTGTGAATTTATTATAACTTGGGCATAAGGAAAGAATTTTTTTTTGGACAATATCATTTGGACAGACGAAGCTAAATTTACAAGAAATGGTGCCTTTAATCGACATAATTCCTATTATTGGAGTAATTCAAATTTACATGTGTTTAGAGAGCAAAATTTTTAAGAATCAGTTTAATATTTATTGTGCAGTAAGAAATGATGGCATCGTGGCATTACATTTTTATCGAGAAAATTTAAATGGTTAGTTTGGTTTTTTTTTGGAATCATTCTATATATTAATTGTGCATATTAACTTATATTATTAGGTGAAGGATATTTGAATATCTTGTAAAATTTTAAAACTGACTATTTAGACAATTTGCTGCTCACTGTTCATAGAAACTTGTTTTACCAGCATGATGTCGCACTTCCACATGGTAGCTACCTCATCCATAATTTTTTACGAAATGCTTTTGATGATCGATGGATCGCCAAAAATGGTCCTTTCCTTTGGCCATCCCGCTCCCCAGATCTTCCAGTGCTCGATTTTCTTTATTTGGTGTACAAAGATCGAGTGTACAATGCTCCCATAACAACTATGAAAGATTGTGTGCAGTGAGTCAGGAATGAATTTGCAAATTTAAGTTCCATATGTCAATAAGAAAAGCGACCCATGAACAAGTAGCTTAGATGCGAAAAATGTCTGGAAGTTGAAGGACGTCAGTTTGAACATTTACTGAAAAGATAATAAATAGGAATTTTCATTTGAAAATGTACATTTCTTGCAGTGTTCTTAATTTAATTTTTAATCATGTTGTTTAAACACCCCCCACAAAGTTCTTGAAATTTTCTATACTTAATTTGTTTAACAGCACAGCTTCTGTTTTTGCGGATATCGAATGGCAAATGTGTCACATGTTCTTGACATAACTTTATCACACTCCCCGTAAATAATAAATAAGTTTAAATAATCTTTAGGCAAGGGCCTAGCGACACTTGAAGCACCGGTTTCCGTCAGATCACCGAAGTTAAGCAGTGTCGAGCGCGGTTAGTACTTGGATGGGTGACCGCTTGGGAAACACCGCGTGCTCTTGTCTTAGGGAAGAGTGTAAAATGAATCGACATCAAAACCATCCTATTCACGCCGGACAGGCCGGATGAGATCGGATATCTCGTAGGATGAAGGTGCCGTTTCACACTCCCCAGTCGGTAGACCGCACGATTAAAAACCGTACGGTCGATGACCGGTTCAAGATGGCCTCTGATACGCCGACGACCGTAAAAAATAGTAAATAAAAAAAATAAAAAATAATCTTCGTTTGTATAATTTAAGCGCCCGGGCATGATTATTAATAATTTTCAAATGGTAAGTGACAGGCTTCATACATTTTTTTAACATTTGACTGTTCTCAACGCCGTCATAGCCAACTAGGAGTAACTAAACTTATAGCCAACTGGGAATAATTAAACTTAATATCCGCAGCAAAATTGCCATATAAAAATATCAAATTGGCAATATTTCGAAAACTACAAATTTTCCGAACGGACCACCTTATATAAACTTAGCCTTTCAATGGAATGATCCAAAAATTGGGTTTGTTGCAAAAAAGACTAAAAGACATGCTTTACACAGCTAAAATATTTTGGATACTGCGGTGTTGCCGCTTCTACTAGAAAGTAGTAGCAATTTTCGTACTTTAAATGGAACACCCTGTATATTAACTTATTCTTACAATCACTAGTAGTTGCTTAACACATTTCTTTATCACTTCCCTATGCCTATCTCTTGCCGATTTTGAGATATTAATTATTTTCCATCTTTTCCTCGAAAAACATGACCTGCAATACACATGCTGATATTTTCAAACTTTGAGATGCTAAGTCACTGAAATTCGGTTGGTAGTTAGAACCAAACGCAAAAAAATTATTTTGAAATCGTACATATTTTTTGTTGTTCATTGGCGATGGATTCGGATACTTCTCGCTAAACTGTTTACATGTCCCGCTTATAATTTTATCACATTCTCCAAACAGAATAAATAAATTCATTAGAACTGTGTGAAATAATTGGATTTTTAGACCACCCTGTATATTGCAACTAAGCTTAGGACATAGCATGAAAGGCCTCCGGGTATTGCCTGACTACCAACCAAAATTCAGTCACTTAGCATCTCAAAGTTTAAAAATATCACCATGTATTTCAGGTCATGTTTTCCGAGAAAAAAATAATAATAAAAATAATTAATATCTCAAAATCGGCAAGAGATAGGTATAGGAAGTGATAAGGAAATGTATTAAGCAACTACTAGCGATTGTAAGAATAAGTTAATATACAGGGTGTTCCATTTAAAATATCAAAGTTGCTACTACTTTCTAGTAGAGGCGGCAACACCGCAATATCCAAAATTTTTTAGCTATGTAGGGCATGTTCTTTTATGCAACAAACCAAATTTTTGGATCATTCCATTGACTGGTTCGCCTTGTCCTATCCTCTTTGGTTCGCCAGAAACGTCTAATATACGCCATCCTCGTGAATCGCCCTATAGATCAAAGCGGTTCTTGGTGGGGCAACCTGAATAAGTTTTTTTATGGGTAGTTTGTAGTGTAGACTATAATATCTAAACATGTTTTACCGTTGGTATGGAAATGTATATCATTTATTTTGTTGGTATATTTTTTATTGATATGCGAATTTTACTTTCAATTAGGTAAGTAGGAATATGCATATCTGCAAATCGCATATACAGGGTGACACGGGCACATATTAGAAAAACGGGTTATAGGATCGTTTCATTGAATAAAGAAAAAAAGGAAGGAGCATTTGGTTCATTTGACAATTTATACGCATGAACAAGTCGGCCATATTGAACAACCAGATATGACTCATTTGTTTTGGTTCTTTGAAGGTTTGCGTCACGGTTTGTGCCTTTTTTGTGTTGAATTGCATTTTTTTTTGGATTTAAGACTAAGTGTTGATAGTTACGTTCATTTATATATTAGTTATTTAAGTTATTAGTGTACCTATTGGTGTTTAATTAGCTTTAAAATTGCTAAAAGACTAAAGAACTGCAGAGAATTATTAAATTAATGGTTAGTTGTGCGGCTTGTGGCTGTTCCAGAACCCCTAAAAATATAGAGATAGGAATAACGTTTCATCGGTAAGTGGATTTTAACTTCATTTTGTGCTAATTTT
Organism: Polydrusus tereticollis; assembly: GCA_963920685.1. Taxonomy (NCBI): domain Eukaryota; kingdom Metazoa; phylum Arthropoda; class Insecta; order Coleoptera; family Curculionidae; genus Polydrusus; species Polydrusus tereticollis. The sequence continues at coordinate 115,516,256 of OY987326.1, forward strand.
CCTCATTATTAATAAAATCTTATTTTAAAATATTGCCAAAACAAAACACAAGCATAACCCTGAAAATCGAATCATATAGGCGTAGGTACCCATAATTATCTATTTATTAATTTTACTAAAAAATATGAACAGATTATTTTTCCCCTCTAATATTTCCTGTTATCCTGGCACAGAATATGACTAAATAAATAATTTATATGTCACATACCATGTATAGCTTCAAACTAAATTTATTTTTTAAATATTGCACAGTTTTAATAATAACAAACCCTTTTTAGTTTTCCAAAAGGCGCTGAAAAGAAGAAAGCTTGGATGAAGGTACTAAATAAAACTGAATCTGATCTCTCTACAAATAGTTGTTTGTGTTCAGAACATTTTGCCCCAGAGTGTTTTGATAGAAGCTCAATGTTAAAATTAAGATTGTTACCTTCCGCTGTGCCTACTATGGAAGTTAGCAGGTTAAAAAATGTGAGTATATATAACATTTTCATATACCTACTTCTTTTTTCACAATGGTGTACTTATATTTTTCGTAAACCTCTTGTTTTATGTTTTTAATAGTTACCTATGCCTAATAAGATCAAAAAATTCTTACTGCAAATTATGTTTTTTTTTAGAAATCTTGATAAAATGATTCTGTCTATATGGCAATACCTACACTATGTTGTGTAACATTTCACTTTATTAAAACACCTTAACTTTTTAAATTTTATAAATGTTAACAAGTAAGTACAATTAACAGAGCAGGTTATCACTATCGTGTAGTGAAACATGTTGAATTTCAATTTAAACAGTTTTACTGTTTAAATAAAGTGGATGTTACATAACATTAATCGAGGAATTTTATTAACATTTTGTGAGAATTTGTTTTTCCTTCATTATAGGTTCGATCTTATACAACCACATCGAAATCGAAAATCGAAATACCAGAGGAAACAGTTGCAACTAGTTCAAAATTGCATAATATTGAGGCTTCGGGGACTTCCACCATGAATCCCAACCTTGAAGATACACCTCGTAAAAAGAAGTTGAAAAGAACAATATCAGAACTGCAAGGTCAAAGTTTGATGAAAAGCCATAAAATTAAAACATTACAAAAGCAAGTATGGTATAAGAAGAGGCAAATTAACTCATTGAAAGCAATGGTTGGACATTTGAAAAAATATAATCTCATTTTGGAAGATCAGCATCAACTTTTTCTCGAGCAGTTCGGGGAAAACAAAAATGTAATCCAAAGACTATTTCAAAAATCACGAGGACAGTCTGTTTCCAAAATTTACGATCAATCCACAAGGTATTTTGATATAACTTTACATTATTTTTCACCAAAATATCATGGTTTCGTGGATTTTGGTAATGGGTTGGACGGTGATGGTGTAGATTTAGCTAAAGATGTATTGATATTCATGTTAGTTTGCCTGAATGAGCCTTGGAAGCTACCTTTAGGATATTTTTTTGTTGCAGGAATTAATGCTGAACAAAAGGCAGAATTAACCAAACAATGCTTATCATTACTTCATGACACTGGTATAATTGTAGCTACTGTTACTTTTGATGGATGCGCTGCAAACCTAACTATGTGTAAAATATTAGGTTGTTCGTTTGACCCCACTAACTTGGTTACAGATTTTTTGTTTGAAAAAAGAAAACAATTTGTTTTACCTGACCCAGCACATATTATGGTTAAGTTAATTAGAAATTGCTTTGGTGACTTGGGTAAGCTTTCTGATATTGAAAACAATATTATAGATTTCAATTATCTTGTTAAATTAAATGACTTACAAACCAATGAGGGTCTTTATTTGGGAAACAAGTTGAGGTCACAACATATCAAATTCTTCAAACAAAAAATGAAAGTAAAGTTAGCAACTCAATTATTAAGTCGATCTGTTGCTGATTCCCTAATGTATTGCAAAGACAATTTAAAATTAAAAGATTTTCAAAATTGTTCTGCAACGGCACAGTTTATATATATTATTAATGATGCATTTGATATACCTACTTAATTCAAGAAAATTGTCAATGCCAAAATTTAAAAAAGCAGCATGCTCCCCAAATATTCATGAAATTGAGCAGTTCTATATACATTTTAAAAATTATGTGTTGCAGTTGAAACGTATTGATGGTACTCCTATTTTAGAATCAAACAGAAAAACAGGATTTCTAGGATTTCTTATTGGCCTCAAAACTTTATTAGGAATGTGGTCTGAACTTGTAGAAAAAAATAATTTTTTAGCATATATATAAGTGTAGTCAAGACCACCTGGAATTATTTTTTTCATCTGTCAGATCACAAGGGGGCTATAATAACAACCCTACTTGTAGGCAGTTTACATCTGCCTACAAAAAGCTTGTAATTCATGCTGAAGTAAAAGATGGAGGTGCTGGAAATTGCATTCCTTTAGAACAAATTCATATTTTAAATGTACGTTCTCTAAATAAAACACCAGAACAAATAATTAATGAAACTTTGCCAAACCAAAAATTAATAGCAGAAATAACAGAACCCGCATTTGATAAATATGCATTTTTAAAGGACCATACTTACGCATTTCACTGTGATTGGTTGTCAATTTATAGTGCAGAAGTAGTTACCTATATTGCAGGATTTGTTAGTAATAATTTAAATAAGAAGGTAAAGTGTGAGCAATGTGTTTTAGAACTCTTTGGCGATAAAGAAAATTTTTTAAATTCCTTAATTTCTGTTAAATCCTACGGCGGCTTAAAATATCCAAGTAATGACGTAGTAGATACTTATATGTAAAAAAGCAGAAAAGATATTAAGGATTGAAAAAAATAAAAGCATAAGAATTAACAAAAATAAAATTATTATTGAAGTTTTGGCACACTATCAACATAAGGACATTTTTAAAAACCACGATAATGATTCAAGAAATAATCATTATGGGTTGCTCATTAAATGCATTGCTAATATTTATTTAGATACTAGGATTCACTTCATTTGTAGAAGTCAGCAGTCAGACATTGAAAAAATTAGAAGTCAAATGACAAAGCTCGTTCTTTTCAAAGGACAATAAAGTTTTATAAAGATACTAATATGGTTTTATTTACAACTTCAAAAACGGCATTTTCTGTTTGGTATTATTTTATTAAAACGAAAATGTGTTTTTTTTCCTTTCACCGATATTTCTATAATGGGATATGGAAATTGTACAAAAATACAACTGTTACTTATTTAGGAAAATTCGGTTAATTCACAATAATAACAAATATTCAACCCAGATAATATAAAACTACGTTCCTGAGGTATTCATTATGTACCAAAAGTATTAGCTTTATTCTCAAATCTATCTAATAAATCTTAATTTTTCGAAACAACGTCCTTTTTAACATTTTTTGCTTCAGCAACTAATTTATATTTCAAATAATTTTCGAACCGTTTTTAAACCAACGTTGCTTTAAAAATGTTTTTCCAACTTTTTTCCCCCGAACAATAATTTTATGGACATAATTTTTATAATTAGTTTGAAATAGCTTTTCTTAAGAACAAGACATTATATTAAATTAAAAAATTCCTTCTTCACATTTTTATGCTATTAAAATGTTTGTTGCAATCAATTTCATGTTACGCCACTGGCAACTGAAGCCGCCATATTATGCAACAACCATCCCGTTCAAATGTCAAATCGACCAAAGCTCCTTCCTTTCTATTCTTTATTCAATGGGATCGTTTTGAAAATTTGGTTTCTAACATAAGCGCATATTTATGCTCTATCCTTCCTAAATGTTTTTACTATTTCAATGTTGCCGCTTCTATCAAAAAATAATTTCAACTTTGTTATTTTAAATGTAACATCCCGTATATTACTGAGTTTTTAGAATCGCCTTTTACTTCTAATAATGTATTCTTAATACTGTCCTATACCTATCTCTTCCTGTTTCCGAGATAAAAAATGATGTCTGTTCAATATTGCACAAAGCATTAACTTATTTAATTTTAAAAACTTCTAAATTCTCGCCCTAAATTCACGGAGAGTTGAAATTTTAGCGAGAGCCAATAGATCCAATCCTCATATAGAAATAGATTTAATATTATACAGAGGGGTTAAAATTAGTTTTATTCCTTTTACTTCCAAAAATGGTCAAAACTACTTTTTTTTTAACAGAACCACGTACAGTGACGGAAATAAAATTTCGTACACTTATTTTTTCCTGATGTGATGTCGGCTTTTGTATACCTAGATTCCCTGGAAATGCACTTCACTTTTTGACAAATTGTTATCGGTGTCATCAGATTTGAAAATTATATTATTTCATTTTCACAAATTTTCTGAACATGAATCAACTCGAGAAGATGAGATGAATTGCTTTATTCGAAGACGGTTTTTCTCTACGAAGAATAGCTGAGCAATTTGGGAAACCTAGAAGCACTATATAAAGCCTCAGAACTAAATGGGAAAATACAGGATCATTAAAAAGAGGGGCTGGAAGTGGCAGAAGAAAAATTTCAAACGAAAATCAAGATAATGATCTAATAGATTTTTTGCGAAACAATCCATTTCAGACGGCTGTAAAAGCACACAACCAAACTGGGACAGTAAGAACGGCGAGAAATCGTATAAGGAAAAATTCGAAGAAAGATATACCCAACATGTTAAAACAAGTGGAATATTTCAGTTAATATATGGGGTATATGACTTCCATAGGGCTAGGAATATGCCACCGAATTCGAGGAAGATTTAATACTCAAGCATACACATCCTTCAAAATGTTATGTTTCCATCGGTAAACAATATATTTCAACAAGATGCCTTCCCTACTGTTGCCATTGGGTACTACGGTACCAGTGATAAAAATAGTGAGTGAGAGATTGGTCGATCAAGTTCATTAGAACGTAAGTAGGTCTGTAGGTCGTAGGTATAGGATAGTGCTACAGTAGCGATTATTCGCCAGTAGCGCTACCTAAGCGGCGGCCATGTATTCGAGCGTAAATAAAATCCGCTACTTTTGCTCCAATCCTGGGGGATTTTTGGCATTTGACAATTTTCTGAGTTAATATAAGTACCCTAATATTGTCACGAGGGGCACCGGGGGCTTGATTAAAAGATGGTCATCATAATTATTGCAGCTTTTTATTTATGCTAAAATGACTTATAAACAATTGAACTATCAGATTAACCTAGTCCTACCTTATATGAGGTTCCCTTGCCGTCACGGGGGAAGTGTCTCGAAGCGTCGGTCACAGACTCCGGCGCTACTCGCTGGCTTCTTCCGTCGTTCTCAGCGTTCAATCTGTAAATTCCTAACTCGGGAGGCCGGTCGACACGAACGACCGCTGCACCCCACTTCCGCCCTGCCACGGGCTCTCTCTGAACGTGCAGAGGCAGGGTCGTGTGTGTGGGAATGCAAAAAAGTACCTCGTGACACTATATTTCAAATTTGTTAAGCCGGGTATCACATTATTAAAGTTTCATGCAATAAAAGTAATATGCAAAAACGAAGAGAACAAAGCGCATGCGCGGTTGCAAGTTTGGTACAATTCCCATGCAAGATGAAAATTAGAACCTGCGCTATTTCAGTGCAATTTGTCATGCTGGCCTAATAATTTTGTTACCAACTGTAACAAAAAAAAAATTCTTGAATTTTTGTTTGTTATTGTTTTGATGTGTTCTGTGCATGCTCGGGCAACTTTAATTACACAGTTGGTCCCCCTCGAGTTTAAAGACTACACTCGCTAGAGGCGCTAATGTCGCCAACGTTGTCAGATTTATAAAGCAAAACTCCTTTCTACTGCGACCTTTTTTTTGAAGATTTAAAAAATGAAAAAAACTCTTTTACCTTTATTTATGCATGCCAAAGTGCAAAAGCAGGGGCGATAGTGTAAAAATGCGTTATTTTTCCAAAAACGGTAAGGTATGTTATAGTCTATTTCAAAAAGATTTCCCATTTTATTACTGTACAGTAATAATAAAATGGGAAATTCCGTCCAGTTCGGTTCAATTTCGGTGTCGGCCATAGGCGCAGGTAAACTTTGTGCATTAAATTATTTATGATAACTAACCAAAAATTTTAGAGAATTAGGTTAACGGGTATTAAGATAAAATAGTATTGTTTGTTATATTAAAATTTCAAGTAATTGCGTAAGAGGATCAGGAAAGGTATGTTTTCTGGCCTGAAGTGTCAAAATCGAAATATTGTATAGGGATTAGTTAGGTAGTAGATTATAAAGTTACGTTTTGTGTTTAGCAGGTAACATTTAACAGGTACCGAGTTTGGCTCTGGCCTCTTTGGCTGGAACATATAAATTATGGGAGATTACCACGAGGACATGACTTCGAATTTAGGACTATTTTGGTGAAATGATAAAATATCTTCCAGCTGATTCAGTAGTAGTTAAGGATAACGCAAGCTATCATTCACGACGCACAGAAAAGACTCCAACTTCATCTTGGAGAAAACAAAAAATTATCGACTGGTTAACCACCAAAAGTATTAAATTTGAAGATAATTTGATAAAGAAGGAACTATTAGCTATAGCAAATTTGCACAAACATCGTTTTATGAAATATGCCTTGGAAGATATAGCAGAAACACATAGTGTAACTGTGCTGCGCACACCGCCTTATCATTGCGAACTAAATCCTATAGAACTTATATGGGCGCAAGTGAAAGGATTTGTAGCAAGACACAACACGACATTCAAAATGAAGCTACTGTTTGATCAAGCCATTAAGGAAGTGACACCAGAGAACTGGCGAAAAGCAGTCCATCATGTCATTAAAGAAGAGGAGAAAATGTGGGATCTTGACCACCTGATCGATCGGACCGTCGACCCGTTATTTATAACGTCAAAAGGAGATGACAGTTCCTCAGATGACGAAGAATATTATGATTTTTTATAATTTAATTTCTGTATAATGTGTAATGTATTTTTTGTATTTTGTATTTTTTTATAATGTTTAATAAAAAATAAGTGTACCTAATACTATGTACATATTGCAACAAATTTTATTCTGTTAAAATAAAATTCTTTTCTTTTACGAATATTCTACCGGCACGCCTTTGTCACACCATTTTCAGTGTTTGTGAATGGATAACAATAGGCAAAACCCATAAATTGACCCAAACCCGGGTGGTACTACCTGCACTTTATGAAAAGAAAGAATTTTGCAATGAAATCAATGCCAAATTATGAAAGTGGCTTAAATATTCGTTGGGTCACTCTGGAGTCCCTTTGCATACCTAACGAGCTTTTATTACTCTATACCTTTTTGAAATGTAGTATAAAAGATATTTACTGGTTTAAAAATGTAAATTTTCCCAAATGCCAAAAAAATACGTTGATTTTTAAGCACCAAGTCTTCAATTTTATATTTGTTTCTACATTTATAAACATATTTTACCTTAGAGTGTTTTAGTTAGATAAGTTTACAGTTAGTTGACTGATGTAGACTGATTTTAAGTGTTGTATAAATTTCGGCTCGGAATTAAGAGGACGACATAAGTGATCCCCAATAACACAAAAAAAATTAACAAAAAATACTCTATTTATTATAAATAAAATCGAATTACAAAATATGCCTGGGTACTAGTACTAAGTATCAGTTCATGTTCTGCTAATTATCAAATAGTCTTTGTCAATTTTTAATATTATTCTTAAAAGTAATTTAATATTGCCTGATTAGAAGTTCAGGTACACATCAGATTAAATATTTCGAGTTAGCCCCCACATAGCAAAAAAAGTATATTCACATCCTGAGAATATGCTATCGACTGCCCACAACTCACATTCGTTTAGGTACATCCATAGCATATCCATGTCATATTTAGAAATTGATTAAAATCATGTTCGTTTGGATATATCCATAGCATATCCAAGTCATATCTAGAAATTGGTATAAAAATCATAAGTCAAAAAAGTGAAATTAAAAATTGTATTAAAAAGATTTTCCTACTTTAATATTTTTAAAGTAATATCTAAATTTCTTTAGGGCAATGCGATTGCTCAGTTTGGTATTTAAATCTCCAACTTTTGGCAGCCCTGCGCACTTCGCGCTTGGGATGACATTACATAACCTCAGTTTTTGTCATTTTCTCTGCTCTCCTCGATCGTCTCGTAGTCGTGGCGTGTAAGTTTTTTTGGTGGTTTGTTTTTCATTTTCTTACAGTTCAGTAAGTATGTTCATTGTTTAATAAAGTTTGGCATGTGAATTTGTAAACAATAAGTGAACAATATAATAGAAACCTGTTTTTAAAGTGCTCAGACATTACTCTACATTTTTTTAACGTAAATATTTTCTCAACCATTCATTTATGTTTTTCTTTTCAGGAAAAACGAAACTGACGTTATAAAGCAGTAACTCCTTAATTTAAAAAACTAATAATTATGTCTGTAATTGTTTTTCTAGAGTTTGATTGTGCTCTAATAAAGCCTTTTTTAATATGTTTACTTGATTTGATTTAAACAAATATGAGACTGACACTTCAATATTAAGTATTAGAAACGTCGATTGACCCAACATTTCGAGATACGACGGCCATAGTGGCCATGTCGGCAAAATACTCTGGATTCTTAAATTTAGTAGGGGTAGTTAGCCGCAATAAAATCCTTGACACGAAAAATTATTATTTGCCAGCTTCCCAAAGGCTCTATTGAGTGATGTTTCCATTGGAATGGTATATAGTATAGCCTATTTACATTTACAATCTATTCGATGAAAATTCCAAGCAAGAATGGGCATCATACCTGCCTACAAGCAGAAATCTGTAAAATAATAATTTAATTTTAGATACGCGAATCTGTGGCATTCGGATGAAGAATGAAAAGTAGATTTACTACTAACCCTACAACCTAGTGTCGTCGGTTCGAGTCCGGCTCATAGATTTCTACTTTTATTTATTTATTTTTTTATTTTATCTGCATTTTCATTCTTGGTCTAAATACCAGAAATTTAGAAGTAAAATTGAAAAATCGGGTAATCCCTATTTTGGGCAAAACGAATATACTGTGTATGTCATTGGTATACACATACGAATCTTCTGTGAATGTGCGGAGGATATGCTAAATGTCCGGAAACGCATTTTCTCAGCATGTCCGACTTGTGGCCAAACGCATTTCATATGCATATACGTAGTATATATATGTATGTTCTATGAATCTGCGGAGGATGTGCCACTCAATATCCATATCCGAAAGAGAATATATTTCATATATCCACAGGATATCTTTTTGCTATGTGGGCCATAGCTACCGAGAAAGCTACCTGCAAATCTAATGAAAATAATAAAAACCTGTAGGTAACTAAAGTTTTAATTTTTCTTGAAATATTAACCAAAATCTTATATAACTGAGCATAACCGTAATAACTTTACTTGTACCTAATAACTAACCTTTTGGCACAAAAATAAATAACCAGAATCGTAACAGGGAGGGAGGTCCGATAGTCCCGTAGATTTTTGGCACTCGCAGGCTTTATAAGCACATGAAGTTTGCCACACGGCTAGTGAGCTACAAAAGGAATCCGAACAAAAAAGCACATTGTTGCCGTAATTCTCAGTTTAAATTTCCATAAAATGTTAATTTGTATGTAATATTAGACGTATGCATATCCCTGTATATTGTATACCCTGTAACATATATCTCGTTAATTTTCTTCTTTACATTGCAAATTATAATGGCTTATTATATCTTATTATATTCTTAAAGCGGTGAGGATACTATGTTTTGGTAAATTTGGCAACCCGCGCCGAAATTAAGCAATCAGCGCGGATTTTCTGTGCCTTACTAATGGTTTTGCCTCTTTTATCGTATATGATATTGAATTAGTGGGGATACAAAGCATATCATGACACCTTGAGAAATTTGGCAGGCATTACCGCAGTTTAAACTTGTTATATTTAATTTATAATTAATCATACCTACGTTGATGTTTGTAAAATTAATAAATATATAAAAGGTATTAAGAGACCAGCCCCGGTTTTTCACAAACTACATGGGGCCAAGGTCATCGCAGACGGCATCGGATCTCTTTTTCTGTCACTCTTCTAATTGGTATTTATTTTTGTGCTTTTGGTATGCTTACGTATAAAAGTACATTAATGTATTTACGAGAATGACTACCTGCCTCGACCAGGTTTAGATATCTACATATTGCACATCATAAAATTTGCACGATTTTTATTGAGAGCATGTGCAAAACGAATTTAATAATCAGCTGTTGTAACTTGTAATGCGATTGGGAGAAATAGCTGCACACCTATTTTTATTACAGTTGCAAGCGCAAGCCTGGGGAATTATTTGGTAATTTCAGTCCCACTACTCTGCAACTAACCTGACAAAATTAGTATTTTTGGTTCTACCATTCTAGTCTAGATTTAGGCTTGCCACATTTGATGAAAACAATTCCGGGACACCCCCCCAGTCATCACTTTTTTGACTATCCATTTTTTTGTGTACCACCCTCTTAAGAGATAAAGAGATAAAGATGTTAACATAGCACTCAAGTTGTTAACTTATGTACTTTAAACTTTATTAATTTAAACAAAATGAAAAACAAAAATAACATACTAAACAATAAATTTTAGATAAAACAAACACATTAAAGTACTCAGTACTAAGTAATGCAACGAAAAAATTAAATTTACATAAAATTAAAAAATATCTTAATGCGCGGCGTTGCCACTCGTACATCGTTTTAGTAAAACGGCAGATTTAACAATGTTTTCGACTTTTGATGATTTTCCGGGACTAAAAAATATTAATCCGGGATCCGGGGCAACACATTTAATTCCGGGACAATCCCGGCCATCTGGCAACCCTATCTAGATTTCTATCATTCTTATGTTTTTGTTGCTATATACCTACCATTTATATGAGATTTATTCACCTTAATTCCTAAAAATAACAAATAAGTATACCAACCATGCACCACAGCAGAAAAGTGAACCGTGCACAATCAAAACAAGGCGAAAAAGTTAGGTTATATGCCAGTTTATTTTGTTGGCAGCGTGTACAAAATCAAAACGAAAAATGGTCAATAATTGCATGCTGTAAAGCGATTGAGAATTAGAAATTGGTGGCGGCTTCTTCCTTTACACTTTATCCAGGCTTTTAGAACTGGTAATCTATGAATTCAAGCTCTTGAGTATTTCTCCAAAGTGCCTGGTTGAAATGGAAATTGTAACCCTTATTTACTTCTACCTCTGGAAATATTCTGAAAAATCAATTTATGGCGGCTTTTTCGAAATCTACATTAAATTCTCTTGATCTCAAATCAGGACCTTTCAGCCCAAAGATTTCAAAAAATTTTATGTAGCTATCTTCTTTCTTACCCGGCAATAATGCGTAAATATTTGTGGGACAACACCAAGTTTTTTCAGCAGTAGGTATTGCCTATATCGATGTGAATTGTATGCCTACACCTGCCGAGATATTGTAAGGCAGTTTTTGAAGGTTCAGTCAGCGAAAACAATCCTTGCCTTTCCTCCTTGTTTGGCAAAAAACAATGTCTTATCTTCGGTCATGATGTCAGAAAAAAACAAAATCTATAGTATCTATATTTTTCCAGAATTATAATATCACCCCAATGTTTTGGTAAGCTCTACTCTCCTAAGGAACTATGTCGGGCAGTGTACAGTTGATTTTTAACGAAGTTAAACCTTTACTACATTGTAGTAACAGAAATCAAGTTTATTTTTATTTCTGATGTCTTTCGTGATATCTTCTTCAAGAATCTGTGTAACAGGAACACATTCTTCACAAACCCTTTTATTCGTATTTGGCAATATCTGGTGCACATATTTTTCTGCTTTAAAATAGCTTTCTCACTGTCTATGTTTTTATGTTTTCGTGCAGCTTCTATTGACACATCCAAAATATTTTGCTGAATAAAATTTTACCTTTAACAGGTAGGTAAATAAAATGCAGGAAAGAAAACGCTAACTGGCTAGAGTACGAGAGACGAGTGAACGAAAGGAGAAACCACCACCTGCTCAGGTAGAAACCGTACCTACTTGGGATAATCTCTTTCTAGGAACGAACTATAAAATGTTTTTGATGGGAAATAAAACCATCAGATCTCCGGCACAAAATGTATTGGATGTACGAAGAGTACCTATACCGGGTGATGCATGACTTAGTTGAACATAGGAAATCCCATGTAAATTGTGAGGTGGCTAAATATTGTCTCCCCTGTACATTTTAGATAAAAATTGCATTATAATTTTCTTAAGAGGGCGATATAATAAACCCATGTGCCAAGTTTGAATAAATTGTAATGAGCCAATCCTAATTTATAATTAATTTAATGTGATGGCAAAATTACGAAATTTTCATAGTTTAGGCAATACAGAAAACACCAACAACCTCTCTAAACTAACTTGGAACTTAGACGTAAAGTATGGGGGAATGATGCGCGGAGGGTAATCGTATGCATCGTCATATTTTTGATAGTTCAGCTAGTGCTGCCTTCTCCTAAGGGAAGTATGAACTGATGTTTACGTCATCATTGACATTATTCTTTCACCCGTGACAGGGGTGACTGATGTTTATAAATTAGCCCTTGCTTTTGTTACCTTTGAGCAATGCAATTTTGTTTTAATTGATTAGCTTTAGTTTTTTGTGCAAGCTTGTTGCACAATACCAGTGACGGATCCAGAGACCTTTCTTGGAGGGGGGGGGGGGGAATTATGGAAAATTAGACTTGACTTTTACTTTTGGGTTGCTATATTGGCAAAATCTATGAATTCTGAAGTTCAAGGAGGGAAATTTCCCTAATTTCCCCCCTGTGGATCCGCCACTGACAATACCCTACATAAAATTAGATAAAACATATTAATACTTATTTAGTTTACTCTCCAGATGCCGAGAAATTACATAAAGAAACTGCAATACGCAAGGTGTTTTACTATTGACAAATTATAAATGTGACTTTTGTTCACTTAAATAATATAATTAATTAAAAGGTAATCTGATTTTGGCATTCGCAATAAACTTTTGATTTAAAATAAATATTGATAGTGTTTTTATTAGTATAGTTCGCCACACGGCTCTAGAGCTACAACGCCTGATGATTAATTATAAATTAAATATAATAATTTTAAACTCCGGAACTGCCTGTAAAATTTCTGAAGGTGCTTTGTATCCCCACTAATTCAATATCATATACGATAAAAAGAGACAAAACTATTAGTAATGGATAGAAATCCCCGCTGATTGCTTGATTTCGGCGTGGGTTGCCAGATTTACCAAGACGTATTATTCTCACCGCTTTAAGAATATAATAAATTATATTAAGCAATTGTAATTTGAAATGTGAAGGGGAAACATTAACGGGATATATGTTACAGGGTATATGTACAATATACAGGGATATGCATACGTCTAATTGTTTTAAGTAATATATTTGAATTACATACAAATTAACATTTTATGGAAATTTAAAGAGCGAAGTACGGTAACAATGTAGTTGTAGTCAGAGTTTCATGTACGAATTTCTTTCATAGCTCACCAGCCGTGTGGCGAACTTTACCTTTAAATATGCACCATCCCCGACTCCCCAACCTATACGCATGTTTACCCGCAAGGATGGGGATGGTGCGCAAATGCACTCGAGCACATTTTTCGACGTGAAAGTTTTTAAAATATTTCAAATATTGCTTTATATTTAAAGTAAAATGACCAATGCTAACTCTTACATATTTTAACAGATTCTAAATGTAACGCACTTATTATAGGAGCTGTGTTCACTGGTTGCAGCTCGAAGCAGTAAGTCATTCTCTTAAATAATATATGTATATATATATATATGAATACACTTTACTAGAGTCGGACAAGTGCGAACGTCACCAGAAGGAAATTTAAAAACAGCTAATAAGAATTAATGTCAAAGTTATAACAACAGTAAAACGAGAACGCTACTGATAATGTTCACATTGTGCAAATCTATTACCTATTTATTGTGAGCTCTAAACTTAATAATGTCCATAATATAGGCCCAGGGCCCAGACAAAACCAGACCAGAGCGTAAGCTCTTATCCCGCCTGTACTCGTTGTAGCTCTACACACGAATCTGTGGCTACCCAAAGAATGCGAGCAAAAACATCTTCGTAGATTTACGATGTTGCCGTTACTTAATTATAATTTAACATTTGTTGGCAAGGAAATCGCGGATTTTATTGTATTCATTGAAAATAAATAATAATATATTTGAGAAACTAAGAGTATTTTATTATAATTTCAACATTATTCAAAATCTCTTCTTACTCGATGGCATGGATATGGCAGGAAATATGACAACATAGTGCATAATCAAAGGAAATACGTGTTAGTTGTTAATTCTGATTGGTTCACTCGTGCCTCGTGCCACAACCGATCGGCATTTGTGTGACAGCGGTGTGTCAGGGAAGGAGATGGCTCCATGGGGAATGTCCATCGGACCTAATTGGGTGTATTTGGTTTCGCTCGGTGGGGCAGCCCAATAAAATGCCCCGAACCGTATGATCTGGAGATTATTGGTGAATGAACAGGGCAGTATTGACGTGCAGGAAATTTTTTGTATAAAAAAAGACGGTGAACGATGACGTTGTCAAGCCTCCAGCCAAAGAGGTACGGAACTGGACAGCGCACGACAATTCAAATTTATTAAACAAGTCAATAAAATTATTAATAATACAAATAATGTAGTAATGAAGTAGTAATAAAACAGGCGCAAGCTATTCAGTTTTTATAAATACGTCGGCGCTGTGTCGCAAAACTTTAATGCATGCGTAATTGGCATTAATATGACCAAAACTAAAGAATCATTATCACTGAATCGCTCATAAGGCTTTTTTTATACCAAAAAATAAGACAAGACGAGCATCAAGGCATCAAGTACGGGGACCGAGGTTATAAATTCATCACAGCCACTGACTGCCGTATCTTCTTCAAATGTAACGTAAGTAATTGCTGTATAGTTCAAACGTTTATGTTATAGCTTTGATTGAAAACGGGGGAATTTTAGCTTTGAGTTGTATTGTATCAATTCGTTTTTCATTGTATGAGATAGGTAGTTAGTACTAATAATATTAATTACTTGTGTGACCAATATTATTAAAGAAATTTTCTAGGTGCACTCAAAAGATGCCTGTGAACAGATGAAGCAACATTTACAACATCAGGAATGTATAATAGACACTCCGTGCACTCAATTAAAGATATCAAATGTCAAATGAACTATTAAATATAACGGTAGAATGTCCGTTAATGTATGGTGTGGTACATATAGTTAATAGAATAATTGGACCATTAATTGGTCAACAAAATCTTCAATTCCTTCAAAATAACTTTAAAAATCTTTTGGACGGATTTCCGCTATATATCAAAAAATCATATTTGGCAACAAGATGAAGCGTCACCTCACGCAGCTCACAATATGTTGTAAATTTTTTAAAACAGAGAGTGGATTGATCGTAATGGAGCTATGAGGTGGCCGCCAAATAGCTCCGCTTTCACAACAAGCACAAATTTCTATGGGAACATTTAACAAAATGTTGTTCACTGTCATAAAAGTCAAAATATTGAAGAAATAAAAACAAAATTGGCAATAAAATTAATACACTTAATGGAGAAAATCATATTTTAACAGCATGCAACAGTGTCGACAGACTGGAAATAGACTACCGGGCGTGCTTTAAATATGATGGGGGTCGTATTTAACACTTAAATTATAAATAAATATTATTTTTATAATCTGTAGTTCTAATTTGTAGTAAATTAGTATTAATTATAATTTTAACTAATAAAAACGTTAGATTTTGACATATTATTATTTAAACGGGTTTGTTTTCCCAGGCATTGTATAGACATATCGAACCTTAATACATAATATATTTTTCAAAACCTCCTAGAGTTCTAGGGGTTATTTTAATTCATTACCAATATGAGGCACATTGGTGAGGGCAGTCTTTATCCGCGCGTTGAAAAAATTAGCGCTAAGCGATAGTATAGGCAACCTAAGTTTCGCGCCTTAAGGTCAATGAGATTAAACACGATATTTGACAATCTTCGCATCTGGTCTGATTTTATCTAGGATATGGGATGAAAATTATTTCTAGTTTTTAATAAGGTTAAAACAAGCGAAATCAAATAATAAATTCAACAAACAAACCTAAAAATCTAACTAAAAACTAAATAATTAACAAATCACAAAAGTTTCACCGGCCACTATAAAAAGTTTCATAAAAGAACATAATGGATATAAATCAGTGATTCATTCAGAATAGCGTGACGAGAAGCTGTGTCTGAATGATTCGTCTTAGTTTTGCCAACCTACATTTCGAGATTTTCATTTTTTTAGTTGCGCAGTACACCAACCTCACCACACTGTCAACTTCCTGCTTAGCATGTATTAGTAGTGCCTACCTATATAGCACCTTGTCCATTTTAACCAATGAAAAAAAACATTGTGAAATCGAGATGTCCTTTGTTATCGACGGGTATTTCACACAATGCGCATGCGCAAAAAAATGAGTAGACTTTTGTCTTGACAGAAACAAGATTAAGGTTATGTTGTTTTTCCTTCAAATTTGATAATAGTTATTACAAACGTTGTTCTTGATTTGCAAGGATATTAAAGTATATTTGGATTGATAAAGGTAAAAATAATGCATATTTCCACATCTATTAGATGAGTATTCAACAGTTTTATCAATGACATTTAACAGATTGACGTCAAAATGAAGGTATTTATGTAGAATTCCCGTTTCTAAAAGCCGTATTACAGTCACGCAACTAATTGCAGCAAGGTCAAAGTATCGCATGAAAGAAAGTTGTACAATGTAAAACAGCGTGCAAGTCCATGCAACTTTTTTTTAATTGCAACAAACCTTCTAACCTCAAACTTGTTATTGTTATTGTTTTATTTTGTGATTTTCTGGTGTTTGTGAAATATTTTTTGTTTGAAATGAAATAAATAAATTAAAGAAAAGTATTCGCTGCATCATTATGCACCATTGTTGCTGCTTCTGCCTTGCTGCTAGACGTTAATGGACAGGCACGGGCAGAAAAAAGCTTTTAGCGCTGTTGGTGACACAAAAGTAACTAACTTTATCCCCAGACTTGCACGAGCAATGCAATAAATATCGCGCCAGACCGATAAAATTTTCGTGCAACTTAGTTGCACCAAGGGATCAGCTGAGCTTCGACTGCGCATGCCTTTGGGCAATTCTTATTGCGTTTTGCATGGACTTGCATCGAGTTGCGCGACTGTAATACGGCTTTTAACGAATATCACGAAGAAAGCTGGATTTATAAACTCGAAAAGTTGGCGAGGTTGAGGTTCAGTTGGTGTTGGAAATAGGAGTTCAATTTAAACTAAAGGGAACACTCAGTTCCATTTATACACTCGTTCATGTTGTTCATGTAAAGGTCATGTAAGGTTCGAAAACTTCCCGGGTCGTTCGAGATAACCAATTTTTATGCTCGGATTTCGGAATATCTAACCTCACAAACTTGATCATAACTTCAAACTCACCAACTTTTCGAGTTTATAAATCCAGCTGAAGGCTCGAGGTGGCAGAACTCGACTTGTCGAATTGGGTTCATGTGATCATGTGGCAAGTAAAACTTTCGGCCAATTTTATGATTTATTTCATTCTTATATATGGAGCATGCGCAGAAGCCGAAGTGATCCATCTCCGTTGCTGCTTTAATTTATTCAAGGTAGGTACTAGCAATAATATACTACTAATATTAAAAAAAAAATGAAATGAAGCACTATTCTTTTAGTTGTATTTGAAGAAGGCATTGTGCTGGCGCAACATTATGTCATGTTGAAAATAAATCTGTAAAGATTATATAACACAAAAGTGTTCAATTTCAAGTTTTTTTTTAAATTAATTTTTATCAAAATAATACCGAGACAATAAAAATTACCTAACACATACTTATATGGTATAAATGTTGTGTTACTGTAGCTCCCACACTTCTTTAACCCTAAATTCCTTCGAATTCGATAAAGTAGAAGGACTAGTAGCCTTTGAGCGGATAGTATTTAGTACAGATACAGATTTTTTGGCTAATGAAGTATTAGCTTTGCGGGTTTTAGAATTAGTAATGCTTCCATGTAATACGTTCCCAGTAACGATATTCATACCAACTGAAGCAGAACTTGCAACTTGGTTACTATTTAAAACACCTATATTTTTATTCAAGGATAAATCAGCATGCTTTCTTGGCGATGGCATAAACTTGTTAGCGATCAAAGGAGGAGTTTTGTTTAAAGCATTGTCTTGTAATGGTGTAGCTACAGAGATCGATGTACTGGCAACGGATAATAAATTAACTTGTGCCTCTCGGACAACAGTTGGCTTTGGACATAATGAAACTTTACTTTTATTTTGATAAGAAAACCTTTTGCTTTTGCTGGGAGTATTTGTTGGTTTTGGAGTATTATACTGATCAATTATCTGCAAATCATTCCAACTCGCCAATGTTGTATTTGGTTGAGAATCGTTATCGAATATAAAAGAAACGTTAAAGCTTCCATTACTTATCTTAACTGGTATGTTATCACTTTTCAATTGTTCGTTAAGTCTTTTGAATTCGCAAGTTCCTTCGACATTATTAATTTTAATATCTGGAAGTAAATCTGTCTGTAATGTCTGGTCACAAGTTTCTGGTTGATCTGACCTACTTGAAATAAGCCCAATCAGATCTTCGATCAGTTCCTTGTCGGATGTTTTAGCAGTAAAATGGTTTAATACTGTATTGTTTTTAATTTTAATAGTAGGTCGTACTTCACCAACAGCTGCTGACGAAGAAGGTATTTCTTCTTCTATATCTGATATAGGATCACTACAATTGGCTGAAGATTTCTCGACATCGGATATAAATATGACATCATCTTCGACTACAGATGGTGATGGTACTGCTTCAAAACGCACATGCTTAAGAGGTGGCCCAACTAAATCCGAATTAAGATCAAATTTTGAAAATGTTTTGATATATTTCTTTCGAATGTTTTTATTCCTATGCATTTTTTCCAGAGCAACAATTGGGCCAGGAGAATCCATAATTTTTTTAAAGTCACATAATTTGTCAACGTGATTTGTTTTTGCTTCAATAGATCTAAATTTGCGTTTACAAAACTGGCACACCATGTGTATCTTTTTATGCAATTTTAACTGGCCTGCGTTGTCATGAATACTACCACACACATTACAAGTAAGCAGTGTATGTGATTTAGTAGTTACTATTCGTGGTATCAATCCCAGTGATTCTATAAATTCTGTTTTATTGGTATTGTCGGTTGGATTTATTTTCGAACCATTTTCAATATGGTGGTCAGAGCAGGAATTAATCTGGTGTTGTGGTAGAATGGATGCTACTGCCGTGTCGTCATGGACAACTGATAATTTAACTGCATTGCTTACCTCTGGCTCAAGTGTATCTGGAAAGGATTCGGAAGCTAACTGGTAACCGAATTTATTATTGTTGTCGGTCGACTTTAATTTTGGACCTGTACCGTTATCACCAACAGTTAAGGAAACTTTTCTTTTTCTCTCCCTTCTTTTTTTGGATAATAGGGTACACACATAATTGTTATTCATATCACCTGGCTGTTCGCTATTTTCCAATTTGCTTATCTTCAATGGTGGTACCGTTTTGTGCTTTTTTGGAAAACATGATATTTTCTTTGAACGTGTTTTAGAAGCCTGCTCCTTTGTACCAGACTTAGAAATGAATTGTTTCGTGCCAAGATTTATGTTTTTAATATAAGATTCGACATATCCCATCGAAAGTGACACTATTGGGGTGAGATGCATCCCAAGGCACTTTTTAGGTAATTTTAAATTTGGATACTTTTTGTATATATCCACTACTGTGGGATGTAATCTGATTTCAGAACCTTTCTTGTTTGTATAAGGCTCTCCCTGATTCAATTTGGATTCTGCTGAAAGAGGTAATGAACGAGATTCACTTTTTTCCTTTTTACCTGCTACGCATGCGTTTGGTAATTTTATGCCTTGATTTTCAAGATAATTACTAAACATTCCCTAAAAAAAAAGTTAGAATTAAGTACAATAACTTAATGTTAGATAGGGCAAAGTCGCCTATGATGGTATGGTACCCATGATGGTATACCGACTGTGAATCTGGAAGTATTAGTTCTGGCGCCCTAGTTCATGGCCCTACAAGCGCATAGTCAGATTAATACTCAGCACTTATTATTTAATACTTTGGCTATGCAAAAGCATAGATGCACACGTCATACAGTAAATACACATACAATAAATATAAATATACCTACTCCAATAAGTTCATTGCTATAAATATTGCAACAAAATGAAAAATTGAAAAATAGCCTGATATTTAGCAAGCACAAGAAAGCTTGCTATAAACATCACAATATTGTTTTTCAAGTTGGCCGTGATCTTAACAAAACACTGTTCGATCAACACTTGTGATTTTATAACTTGACGTTTAGTAGTTCGCTGTTTCTTAAGCGTCAAAAATATTGCAATAAATATATTTTGTTGCAATTTTTAAGTTGTTTTTCGTGGTAAATCTGAGCTTGCGTTTAGAATTTGTTAAGGCTAGTTAAGAGAAATATTTCTGGAAATCACAAAAAGAATAGTTGTGTCCAAGGATTTAAGGTCACAAGTTCTGCAAGCTGCTATTGCTTGGCAGTTAATTCCTAGTAGTTTCTGGCATAATTTCATATTTCAAAAATATACTCATTTGGATACTATTCCCAACTAAGGTAGGCCGAAAAAAGCAAATGCCCACACAGGTTGAGAAAGAGCATTTATCCGAACGACCCGACCCGTGGAACTCGAGCCCTCAGATCAAAAGCGAAATACCAAATGCAAACACTTCTTACGAAACTGTTAAGGAGGTTAGTGCAGGCACGCTTATACGGTAGGGACCAGCAAAGAAACCTTTAACTAAAAAAAAAGAGCTGCCACACCGAGAAAATTAAACTGTTAAGTCAATCAATAAATGTTTTAATCAACAGTTTTTGCACTTTCAATCCAAGCAATGTTTTTTAAGAGTTGAATAAACCATTTAAAAATGTTAAATTTTGTTGCTTAAATTAACAGTTAAAAGCTGTCTATTAAAAAATCCGAAGATAGTTACAAGAAACTAAAATCCTGTTTAATTCAAAATGTTTTAAATATTGATTTGAAATACGAGATTTATTGGCTTAACATTTATTAACTGTTCACTTAAATATTTTAGTTAATTCAATTAACATTTTCAAAATATTGTAATGGAAACTTTAGGCTTTCGATTTAACACTCCGAGATCGTTAATTGAAAGTGTTTGGTTGTTTTATTTAAAGTTCTTTAAATGTTGGATTAACAGTTCCAAAATATTGACCCAAAATCTTTTATTTTGTTAGTTTAACATCCGTGAAGTATTGAGTCGAAAATTTAGTAATTGATTTTAATTAAATAAATAATTTTTCTCCACGACCATTACTGAATGCAATAATTCAAAAATCATTTTTGATAATAGAATGTAAAAATTCTCACTCTTGAGTTGGAATATTTATTCTGAAACACTTGCTTCTTATGCGTTTTGCGTGTATTTTCATTCCATAACAAGATACGGAATGAATATTCTGTAATTGATCTAAACGACATAGGTTGCCATGAATTTCGAAACTGTCAGTGTCAGATAAAAATGGCCGCGTTGTAATAATTATTTTCAGACAAATTTTAGTGCAAGTCAAAAAATGAGTGAAAAATCGGATGAATCAGATATGGAACTGGATAATACTCCACCTGAAATTACGAATATTGCGAATAAATAACTTAATTGCTTTGTACAGATTTTATTTGTTTTTATTCGTACTTTTTGGTCGTGGAGAAAATATAGTCTGCTACTCGGTTAGAATGAAAATTCGATACTCGTGGTTCCTCACGCTCGCTATGCTCGCGTTCGGAATCTTCCACTCGGATCGAATTTTCATTCCAACCTCGTTACAGAATCTACTATTTTCTAATTTTGTTTCATAAGAAATCTATTACGATACCGTTTTCAGGATCGAAACAGATCTATTACGATACCGTTTTTTTTTATTTTTTAAAAGTTGGCATTGGTAATATTTTAATGTTTTATTCTGTTGACGTCTGACGTTTCCTGTTATTGTGATCCATGAGAAAAGAAAGTTTTCGGGATTTCTCTGGTAAAAGTTGATTTATCGTTTTATTAGCAATATCCCTTAACTCAGGGGGAGTTGAACTTAGATTATCATGCTCCATATTTTTTTAATTATAATTATGAACAACTCTATAAAATATTAAAACACAAATTTCGTGACAATGACACAAAGAAAATATTATTTATTGTCAAGGCTACTATGATAAAAGTAAATTTATAGTATTACCAACATAGAATTTAGACATACAAATTTACAAAATTTGAAGGGTTGATTTTCTTTTTAAATATGTATTTTCTTATTGAAAAAAATACAAAATAGAAAAAATAGTATAAAGTACCTACGTGTTTTATAAAGCAGTTAGAGCACTTGTCCCGTTAAAAAACTCGCCGCAAGCGGCTCGTTTTTTAACATGGACGCGTGCTATAAGATGATGCTTTATAAAACATGTACTTTAATATACTATGTTGAAATAGTATTCTTTTGAAAAAATACTACTACTAGTACTTTTGTATATAAGCAATTATTGTGTATATTGAAAATGCTATTATTAGGTACCTACCTGCTTCCGTGTCCGTTTAAATGTTAATAGATCCTTTATAGTTCATTTTTCTTAAAGCGCACTATTTCAGCAAGACTATAGTCCTATTTAGTTTAAACCAATAAGTACATTTTCGTGTCAATACTTTACAAATGGTGAACCTTGTTTAATTCTAACAGCTTAGAAAATGGTATTATAAAAACACTTAAGTACAAAAGTAGAAAATAACAAATTACTAGTAATATAAATATTGTATTATAAATAGTTTTACATAAACTTACATTATTTTCAGTTATTATTTATTGATTACTTGAGACTTTATTATTGTTAAATAATTTAGTAATTTATTAGCCAATTTTGTTCTTTGGAATCAGACCTTAGAAGATTTTGTGGTCGGCAATCTGCAGTAAGGATTCTTCATCTTTCATGCTCTACTTTAAAAAAATACCAACTTAGCATGCCATTGGCAATTTCATCAATAAATATAGGTACATACATTACGCATAATAGATATTTAAAAAAAAAACCTATATTAGTATAAGCATCAGCATAACTGATAGGATAAACCCATAACTAAATTAAATTTCCAGTTAAAAGTAAAAAGGATAATCCCGTAACCCTTCTGATTCTTACGTATATAAGTAAATACAAAATAATTTGCAGCACATATTAGGTATAGCGTATCTAAGAAACTTTAGAACAAGTAAATTAGGTAGGTACATATTATGAAAATACGAACACATTTAACCTAAAGCAGAAAACTTATTAACGTAAAGGTACGTTTGAATACCTAATAATTTAAATCTTGATTTTTATGACTTTTGGATGATTCTAAGCGAATTAATTAATGGTAAAACAATTGGACATTAATAGATCAAAGGTACGTATATCGAGTGCAAGGACAAGAATTCTTTAAAGTACTTACTAGATGTGAATAAACATACACAAATTGGTCTCACGAACAAAATCACATAGATTTAAATGCACATAACACACAAACACTTAGTTGTTCTATGATGAATGGTACGGAAGTATATAAATGTTGTTTCCTAGAGAGCTTTACTGTGTGGAGGATATGGTACAGTCCTGCTCTGGACCTACATTCTGTTTCGCCCCTGGGTTTTCGATTTGTTATTGTGGTGGATCGTCAGGGTGCGGGACAGTTGTACTAATGGTGTTGTCTTGTACCATATCCTCTGGAACATGCCGCCATCCAGCTTGAAATTGGCGGCGATGTTCATCCACATTCCAGGCGCCAACCGCTATTTGGATGCGATTATTTATAAGTCGAATTCGGCGCCCGTTCCACTCTCTAGGTTGCGGCACTGCTGCGTTTGGATTCATTTTTTATCGGCTTAACCTCTTGGTAGTACTTTAGAAAATGAATTCGCAATCTCGAGTCCCTAAACAATTAGGTCGTGTGTATGGTACCAGCTTCCCAGGGCGGAGCCAAAAGCTGTTTGCAGTTTGAACCTATAAGAAAACTGTGGATGGCAACAGTTCGAGAACTGGAATGAATTTTAAGATCATAAATATAATATGTTTTTGCGATAATGATATTGAAATTCCCTATATGTCTCGAATAAATTCTTTTGCTTCGATATTATGTTATCTTAATTAATGATCTGGTCTCGGGAAAATTGCGAATAATGAATCATTATAATTGCAAATTAATTCAGTGGGCAATTAAGATTTAAGAAAGATTAAAATTGATAGGATTTGCGAATAGTGGATCATTATAATTGCCAATTAATTCAGTGGGCGTGGAAGATTTAAGAAAGATTAAAATACAATGTTAGTCTCTAGACGCTGTTATTTTAATTTTGCTTTAATGAAGTTGCTTTTAAAGGTGGATTCTGTAGTACATAGGCTTATGTTCAGTAAATGTGATATTTGCTATAATTGTAAAATGAGGCAGAGGAGGAGGAGGATTTTGCCCCAACCTATTTGGAGGACCTCTGTGTGTTCCCCGTGCTTTATTTTACTCCTCAATCACTCCTCAGTTCCCAACAATATACTACTGTTAACAACTAATATTTCTTACCTTATAATTGTATCTAATAATTAATAACAACACTCTTAGCTTTCAAATTCCAAACTTCACTAGAATGCAATGGCGTCGTGCGTACACACATCATACGTCGACAAGCGACAAAAGACAAGTGCGAAACAAGATGCGCGGCTTTAGTCCAGTAGTGCCAGCGGTAGAAGTAACAGTCTGAACTGTTAAATTAAACATTTAACATTTTGAGATAATGTTGTTATTATTTCAGTCAACATCTTCGCTAGCATCAACTTAACAAGTTATATGATATTTACTTTAATGGAAAAGTAATCATTGAATCAAAAATTTAATTCTTGTTCCAACAGTTAAAGTTTAACAAATTTAAAATGTTGCTTTCAACGCGTAAAAATAATTATCCCAATGGTTTTATAACTGAAACAAACATCTCATTGTTGACAGTCACGTGACTGTTGAATCAACCAATTTAGTTTTCTCAGTGCAGCCTTGCACAATACAGTCGAAACCGTCGTTCTTTGCTGGTGTGTCATGGTTAAACGATCAAGAGACAACATGATTTACAAGACCCCATCTTTATTTATTATAGCGTTAAAAGTGAATAAAAACATAATAGAGCGTCTCCGGGGTTACGCAATACGTCTCGAATTCAAAGTAACATGCTAAACAGAGACAAAAGATATTTCGAGAGTTGTCTGTCAAAGTCATCGTTTCGATCTGTCAACTTTAATTTGTTTTTGAAACGTTTTTGTATCTTTAAATTCAATTTAATCCTATAAACTGTTCTTCTAAATCTCACACTACCCACCACAACTACCCCGTGGATGCCTTATGTAAGATTTTTCACCTCCTCTTATAAACAAAAAAAAGGTTCTTTTTATTTAGATATTAAAAACAATACATTTTGCGCACGCAAACAAGGAAATTACGGATCATCAAAGGTACTAAGTATGCCGTCATAGGCGACCTCCCTCTATGGTATTTACATAATATATAATTATACCGGGTGTTGCATCGTCGAGCGGGACATAGGAAATCCCATGTAATTTTAAATAGGGTCAATTATTGGCTTCCCTAATTATTTTAGAGAAAAATTCTATTTAGGTTTATTAAAGAGCACTAAAACCCACATTCAAAAGAATAACTTTAGATATTTTTGATGCGGGCACCAGTCAAGGTAAAAGATGACTGTCAAATAAAGTTGTCATTTTGAAATGTGTGCTTTATTGTTATAAAAACTCGTACATCGAAAATATTAAAGGTGTATTTATGAGTACAAATTAATCTGAATAAAACTAAAATAAAGTATCCAATTACAAGGTTAATTATGACATTTTACATGTTTCAATATTTTACTAATTAATAGGTAGATACTATTAAATTGTTAGAACTTTAGGATTTAAGAAGATGTTCAAATATTCCTCAAAATGACAACTTTATTTGACAGTCATCTTTTACCTTGACTGGTGCCCGCAAATACGGGGCCATAAAAAGGAGAAATAGTTAAAAAGAAATCGGCGATAACCCGTAAACGGGCTCATCAAAAATATCTAAAGTTATTCTTTTGAATGTGGGTTTTAGTGCTCTTTAATAAACCTAAATAGAATTTTTCTCTAAAATAATTAGGGAAGCCAATAATTGACCCCATTTAAAATTACATGGGATTTCCTATGTCCCGCTCGACGATGCAACACCCGGTATACCTACACTAGTTTCTAACGATTACAGCATTATCGAAAAAAATTACGATATTCCTAAATTTCAGAACATAGATAGGTTTGAAACAGTAAATACCTTTAATACTCGATCTTGTTTAAGGGCATCCTGTCGAAACTGGAACATTTTTAATGTTATGGCATGGCATTTTTGGCATATTTTCGTTGAAACAAGGTCGCTTTTTAGAATCTGTAACAATCGAATAAAAAAAATTGTAAGATTGTGCAATTTTCCATTGTGGCGCATACGAATTCTTTTGGACTGAATGTACCTATAAACAAACCCCTATAGGTGGTTAATTAAACTTTTAAGGCGATATCTGATAGGTATTTTAATTACACTATATGACATATATTTGAGGGTCGGTGATTACGACTGTTTGTTTTAGTGGCAGGGTTAAAAGGATTTAAATCAACTGATTTAAATCATAATTTAAATCGCGATTTAAATCACTTGATTTTTTTCAATTTAAATCATGATTAAAATCAAAATTTCTGATAAGTTATAATTAAGAGAAAATAAAAACTTTCAGTTTTAATTAATGGCTCATTATATCTAAAAAAATAAAACCAATTTCTTTCGCCAGTGATCTTTCATCCGTTCGACAAGACCCTGCATTTCATGTCTACAATTTTTGCATATTATTCCCTAAGTTGACATTATTACACTATTTGCAGACTTTTAGGTAGGTAACCTATAGAAATTTACAGCAGAAATCACGCGTCGCGCTGCTTATTAGACGGCCAATTATCAAATACTGCGAGTTAGGGCGGACGCATCTTTATATAAACAGTGGAGGGTTTTCTTGTTCTGACAGGAGTTTGCAACTCTGAGCGTTGTTCGACAGGAACTATCTTCATTAAAACTGGAAGAACGGTGGGAATAAAATCAAAAACGTGTTGAAAATAGCAACTTATTTATAGGAAAGAATAGATAAACATAAAAATCGAAAAAAATCAAAAAAAAAATCGCGATTTTTGATGTTTTTCAAAAAAAATCATGATTTTTTTCAACCCTCTTTAGTGGTCTGTTTGTAGATTTGGCAACAGATTTATCAAATATGAAATCTGTAATTTATGTTTTTTTTACTGTCAGGTAGAGTTTTTGCATCAAATCGTAAAAATGTTGCTAATTCTATACAAAAATATAACTTGAAAAACTAAGAATTTAGGTATATGTATCGCGCCAATCCTATCAACAAGACGATACAAAAAAAAATACAATACTCATGCTTTCATAATTTAAATTCCACTTGCAATATTAGGGTAATAAGAATAATCTCAGTATTCCCAGGACATTTACCGGAAAGTATTTTCACAGGGTAATACCTAATAAATTATCCAATATACCGGGTGCTTATCAAAAGTGGCTCACCCCTATAACTTTTTTGTTTTTATAGATATTAAAATAAAATTTTGGAATTATGTATAAGGCATGAATCTGCATTTATTGGCATCATTTTCGACTCTTTAGCACTTCCGGTTTGACCGGAAGTGACCTTGAAAATAAAATTATGTCATATCTCCACTTTTTAACTTTCACAAGCATTTAAAAACTGAAATTTATAAATTATTTATAGGGGTGATCCACTTTTGAGAAACCCCCGGTAGAGTGTTGCTTCTCTAAGGGCCAAATTATCGACCCGCTGATAAAGTTACCGACAGTTACGAAGAGCATACATTTTATCCTTTTAATAAACAGGCAGGTAACTTTGGATGGTAATATCAATCAATTTTTAACCTATTGAAAACAAGGAGTTTTCCACATGGCGACGACGCATTTGTACATGCCATTGAAACAAAACAGACAAAAGAAGAGAAAGCATAACACATTACTTAACTTTATGTATGTTATTTTTCTTTGAGAATATATTATAAGAAAAGTTGAAATAAAATTTACAGATTACTTCTTCAGTAAGTTTATTTTTATTTTCACAATATCAATAGATACTTAATACGACTAATTTAATCTATTTAAATAATTAATAATCAAATATCTTCGATAATGATCATTTATAATTTCGTGAGAATTATTAGTTTCAACATCGCAAGGTTATTAATGAGATCCTCTATTTCTTCATTTACATCTGGTGGTTGGCCCTCTTTTTCAGCTACTGATAAATTATGTAGAATAGCAGTTGCTACAATAATTATTATGTCCTGGGTTAATAAAGTTTTGGCCCTCAAACCTCGACATAGTATAAAGTTCTTCAGTACCTACCTTTTGTTACTTAATAATTTTACATGTGGACTGATGAACTCCTGAATGATCACCTACATTAATTTTAAAACTGCCATTGGCATACAATCTTAAACAAAGTAATAGTTGTTGCATCGGGTCTTGACAATTGACAGTGAGATTACACCATTTAATAGTTGAGGCTACATTAATTAGCTAATATGGAAACTGAACATGCGTCCAGATTCCTACACAGAGTCGTATTAGCCCACGCTTTACTGACTTGGCATCTCTTTTCTTATAGCTAATTAATAGAAGCTATGTCCATTTCATGTGATTTATCTTGTAAGACCATCTCAGAAAGAGCATTAAATTTAATAATATTAAAAAACAACGTAGGGTGTGCCACTGTATTTTATATTGTGAGCGTACTTTTGGATTGGTACAGAAAAAAGTTTTTAAATATAAATGTGACTGAAATCTTAATTAAAAAAAAACATCGATGTATTTTCAACATCGATGACTAGTCTCGATGTTAACATCGATGCTCGACATTAATGTTTTTTTTCGATGTGTATGACGTGCAACGGAAATTGTTTTGCACTAGAAAGTTCTTGGACTCGCCATTTGAAAAATACCGTAATGGTATTTGACAATTATGCATGCGCAGTAAAGGAACCCAGCTACGTCAACGCTAATACTGTTTGCGGGTTCCGCTATCTTACGTACCTATATACGGGAAACAATACCGTAACGCTATTTTACGTCAAAATTAGTGGGACGAAACGCGGCCAGATTATTTGACATTTGTTTACTTTTAGGCTTCTGTACAGAAAACAAAATTATTTCTATTTTCTTAGTTTCGGGCCGTCTGACCTTTATTTGGAAACATAAACTTTTATTTTATAATTTAAAAAACTAGGCACATCTGTTAAGTAAAATGCAGAAATTTCCAGGGCATTTGACAGTCTAAGAATAAAATCCTAGACAGGTATCTAGAAGTCAAATATGCATCTTCATGCAGGGGTGATATTATAATTATTATTTTTTAACAATTTTATTTGAATAACTACAATATAAATTTCATACAAACTCCAATCAGTGTTTGGAACACTGACCTCAAGAATAACATTTTGCACTTATAAAATTAACAGTAATCTTGGCATTCGTTGACTAACAGAATATGGAATATATTTTTATAATCTCTGACAATTAAGGTCTAATTAAAAGGTCCTCCTAATTTTTAACAAGGCGTCTGAGAACTTGAAATCTAACCAACCCATAAATAATTTTACCGTATGGTAGCGTTACCGTAATAGCGTAGCGTAAAAAGCGCAAGAACTTTCTAATAACACGCGTGTCGACCGGGTTGCGTGGTGTCGCCTTATTTCATCTGTATGAACAGTGAACATCTCTCGAACGCAAAATCCGGAGAAGCGTAAGTCGACGAGTGTAAATATTGGGAGTGCACTATATTGATTAGTAAGGAGCGGAAAAAATGCAAGCGAAAAACCTCAATATATGCGCATTTAAATGCATAAAATTTTCAGAATATATGCATCGAAATGAACAAAAAATGCAAATATGCATTTTTATTATATGAAAAATTATGAAAATTAATGTTACTTTAAATAACGCCAGAACTATTTCTTTATAATTAAACCCGTTCTTCAAAAATCCTATAATTTTTTACCTATTCCATTCCACCTATCCCATCCTATACCTATTCCACAGACCTATTTGAGTAAATATAAATGAAACAAAAAAAAATCGTAATAAAAGTTTTTTATTTAGAATACACACATTGATACTTTCATAGCAATTTGCAAAACATAAAAATCTTACTGTGACAAAATATTATTTGCGATTATAAAAAAAAATAATAATACAATTATTAATAATAATAGCAACTTGCACAACATACAATTCGTAAATTAACAAACTATTCTTTGCAGTTATAAAAACAATTTATAACTAAATGTTTTTCAAAATTTTCCAAAAGAAACTTGTGTCTTTTATCTGTAAACATATGTTTGAAACACTACCTTTACGTACAGTTGACTGGTCCGGTATGTTAAATTTACAATATTTTGTCAAAATGAACTTAAATTGGGGTTGTTCAGTTTTTTAAGTGGTATATTGGCTCCAATGAATGCCTTACATAAGTCCTCATTGAACCGGGCTTGTTCGCTGTTTTTTGGGTTTTCTTCAAGACAATGTTGTATTGTTTGCTGGGAGGGTTCCGCTCGTTGCAATTTTCGCACGTTGAGCTGGTGTTTTGCTGATTTGGCATGCTGATCCACAATAAATTTTTTATCTGCATGAATCTGTAAAATCCAAAAAAGCAATAATTAATTTGGGTTTGCATTGTTAAAAAATTTTAAAAAATCTTTCTAACTTCTACCAAATAAAATATTTGAGTAGAAAACTTTTGTAAATACATTAAAATTCTTAACATTAGCTACCAATAATTTGCTTAAATACGTAATTTATAAAAGCAGCAATCTCCTTATAGCAAAAAACATAATATATCTTTCTTTTTTTACTGTAAAATAATTGAGTAAAAAATTGTTATAAATACTTTAAAATTGTTAACATTAACTACCAATAATGTGCTTGAATACGTAATTTATAAAAGCCAAAATTTCCTATTATACCAGAAAACATATATCTTTCTTTATTTACTATAGACTGAAAAAGAAATAAATGTTTTTTTTTATTTACTATTTTTTACGGTCGTCGGCGTATCAGAGGCCATCTTGAACCGGTCATCGACCGTACGGTTTTTAATCGTGCGGTCTACCGACTGGGGAGTGTGAAACGGCACCTTCATCGTACGAGATATCCGATCTCATCCGGCCTGTCCGGCGTAAATAGGATGGTTTTGATGTCGATTCATTTTACACTCTTCCCTAAGACAAGAGCACGCGGTGTTTCCCAAGCGGTCACCCATCCAAGTACTAACCGCGCTCGACACCGCTTAACTTCGGTGATCTGACGGGAACCGGTGCTTTAAGTGTCGCTCGAGTGTCGCTAGGCCCTAGCCTAAAAAATAAATGTGAAAATATGGTTTATACTTACAATTTTCGAACAAGCTGTACAAAACAAATTAGTGCCATCCCAAGTGAACTCCCGATAGCTCTTTATCCACGACATACGGAAGTTAGTTTTCGGCATTTTAACAAACACTGGACAGACAGACACAGACACATATCACTTTACAAAACAAGGCACACAAGAACGTTTCAAGTAGACGATATCAAAGATATTAAAAATTGTTACCTCTTTGAACTATCCGATTCTGTTTGAAATATTAATTATAATTATAATTACTTTTTCTGAGAATACCATATAGTGTGGGTTTATCCTGGGTAAATCCATAGGCATCGCAACTATAGATCCGACACGCCATTCATAAAATCGTTTGGTGGCCAGACGCTGTGAGGAGCTAGGTGGGGTCGGGAGTGGGGATTACGCTGACTTTACATATGCATGCGACAAAACCACAGAACAATAAAGGTTAGTTTTATGGAAGTAGTCCATCTCACAGTGGAGTGATATTTTATTTATGGAATAAAACACAAAGTCTGCTCCACTAATTTAATAAAATAAAATTATATGCCCATACATGTTTCGAAGGCATAAACCTTTATCCTCAGTGGGTTAATATTAAGATGTAAGAATATTATGAAGAGACCAATGACATTGTTAAATTATTAAAACTTATGTTGCAGAAAAAAAATTTTTATATTAATTTTTATAAGAATTCATATGTATACGTGAACTACATTATGACTAATAAAAGGGTTTTTTATTTATTTAATGATGTTTAATTTTATTTTAAATTTATTATAAAATTCAAATTTTACTGTGAAATTAAAATTGAAAGCAAAATGGGGTACGACCATCATGGTGAAGTCATACCATTATACCATTTTTGAGTTTTATAATAAATTTAAAATAAAATTAAACATCATTAATTAAACAAAAAACCCTTTTATTAGTCATGATGTAGTTCACGTATACATATGAATTCTTATAAAAACTATTATAAAAAAAAATTTTCTGCAACATAAGTTTTAGGTAATAATTTAACAATGTCATTGGTCTCTTCATAATATTTTTACATCTTAATATTAACCCACTGAGGATGAAGGTTTATGCCTTCGAAACATGTATGGGCATATAATTTTATTTTATTAAATTAGTGGAGCAGACTTTGTGTTTTATTCCATAAATAATAAAGGTTAGGTTGACAAAACTCTAGGAAAACCCACAGAAAAACGCTGTCACAAATGAAATAGAACATCCGCTATGCCGAGTATTGCCGAGTCGATGCGGATGGCCACGAAAATGATGGGATCTAGGCGGATTCTTTTTTGCTGCGTTGCCATAATACAGATTTTTTACAAGGTTTTAGGCAATGTTATATATTTCCCACATCATGTTATTCTAGTAAATCATAGAAGTTAATACTTTTAACAGAGTAACCACGGAAAACTACGTTTTCTGTGGCGTAAGTCTGGCAAACCGAGTGGAGGGGAGCAGCTTGAATGTTGATTTACTTTACACTTGAATACAATGATGACAACACGTTTATTTGTTATTGTTCGGTCTAATAGTTACAATGTTTATGGCTAATTCTATGAATATATTCATATAAAGTACCTGAGTCGGCCCCATTGTAATGTAATAAACTAATAAACACGTGCCGTGCAATAAACAAGCAACCGAAAAGGACTAGACAGGGTCTTTATTTGGCAATAAAATGCAATAAATGCTCTATTATTGAAAAAATGCATTTTTTGTACAAAACAGACATAAAATGCAAAAAATGCAAAAAAAAATGCATTTTGCATTTTCTCCTCTCTTTATTGATTAGTATTGGCTAAAAAAATGTTCTAATATTTGGTTTGAGTAACAGTTCATGTATAATTTATACTTATAAAGATATAATGTCTTCGGAAATGTGAAGCACCTAAAGTTAAAAACAGCCCCTAAATAGTGAAGGAAAGCTTTGATCTCTAAAGTCTAAATAACTCCTACAGTATTGCAGACCAAATAAAAATAAAAAGCAGAAATAGTTTATTAAGGTGTCTATATTTCGAAATGGGATACAGCATTATTTGAAACAATTAAAAACTAGAACAAAAGTAAATAAAGAAAAAGTTTTTTTTTTCATATTTTAGCTTACCATGCGTTTTTTTTTTCTTCCTTTACCTATATCTTTATGGGTAAATTTTAACATATGATACATATATGTTCGGGTTCGGGTACTTATAATATAGAAAGAAAATATCTAAATGGGAAATTTTTACAAGGATGTGCTTCTTCTTCTTCTTATAATCAATTTTCTTAAGCCAGACATCAGTCTTCTGCTCTTGTTTTTTGTTGTAGATATCTTGTCGATAACCATCTTAAATGGTTTTGATTTTAAATATTGTATTTGATTTTCTTCTCATCTTCTTTTGTTTACGTGCTTTTCGTGTTCTCTTTAATACATATCTGTATTATTTATTAGGGGGGAGCCCAATCTTTAGGGAATTTGTTTTTCGAGTTTGGTAATGAGTGTATGAATGTGTCTAAAATAAGCCGATTTGTGAATGTACTTGCTCGCGTATGGTATTTTGTAATAATTTTGTCATAGAAGGTACTTAATTTGTCCATTCGTAAGTCCCTGTGCAGTATGTTTGTCGGTATATATCTTTGAGCGTCCGTCAAATGCGTAAAACTCTTTTATAATATTTGTAATTTTTCAGTCTCGTCTGATGTGCAGAATGTATGCATTATTTTTTAATTTGTAGGAAAGGTTATTTTGTCAAGCGATTTAGTTTTTTAATAGAAATATCTTCCCATTTAATAATATTAAACAAAAAATTATTTGGGAGAACACGAGAAGAGTTACCCGTATGCATTAAGCGGTGTACACATCGGATGATAATCGTCAACAGCACCATAAGGTGTCACCCCTTAACTATTTTATTTTCCATGCTGGGTAAAAATAAAAAATATTAAGTACCTGATAAATATGGTATTTGCAATACTTTTTGCAGGGGCAGTGGCGAACAATGTAGCTAAGGGCCTGTGTTCCTGCATGTGACTATATCCGGGCCTCTCAAAGATTACAATTTGCAAGGCAACAACGCCGTGGACAAGAAAAAGTTTGGGCGAGGTTTCTGTTAATTTGGGTTTGTCATATATGTATATGATATGTATATGATGATATATAAGAATATGAAGCGACATCCTCCGGAAAATATCAGACTATACAAGGACTCCATCAATAACAACTTAAATACCCACGAAGAAATGGATATAGAACAAATGAACACCAACATAGTAACAGCCCTAAAAGAGGCTGAGAAATTATGCCCAGAAAACAAGAAAAATAGCGAGAAATTAAGCCAAAATACGAAAAACCTTTTGGACGAAAGAAGAAAACTGAGGAACAAATATGATACAAACCTGGCAATGCTGAGAAGCTTGAACAAGGAGATCCAGAAGGGAATTCGAAAGGACATTAGACAACACAATACGAGAGAGATATCCAAAGTAATAGAGGAAAACAAAAGTTTGAAAGTTCTGAGGCGAAATATGTCAACGGGGAAAAAGAACATACGTATACTGAAAGACAAACAAGGTCAAGTTGTCAGTGACAGAGAGAAAATTTTAGAGGTTGTAGAGAGTTTTTACCGCGAATTGTATAAAGAACCAATACAAAATGAAAACCGACCGCTGACAAAGGTAATAAACCAGGGTTCTGAAGAGATGCCGGACGTAACACTTCAGGAAGTAAAAAAGGCCATACAAGAAATGAAAAACAATAAATCCCCGGGAAGTGATGGAATAGCGATAGAGGCTATAAAATGGGCTGGGAAAAGACTTCTGAGAGCCCTAGTTAGACTATTTAATAAATGTTTAAGCGAAGCGACAACGCCAACTCAGTGGAGCAACGCAGAGGTAATTTTGCTGCACAAAAAAGGGGATATTACTGATCTTTCAAACTATCGCCCTATAAGCCTACTCTCTCATGTCTATAAGCTCTTTACAAAGATCATCACGAAGAGACTAATAAATAAATTAGAGCTCTACCAGCCACGAGAACAGGCAGGTTTTAGGTCTGGATATGGCACAAACGATCACCTACTGGTAATAAAAAATCTAATTGAGAAATGTACCGAATACAATAAACCCTTGGTGTTAATATTTGTCGATTATGAAAAAGCCTTTGACACAATAAATCAACAAAAAATGTTAGAAGCTCTAACGGAATGTCGAATAGACTACCGCTACACAAATATAATTAAACACATATACCAAAATGCTACAGCGAGTGTAAGAGTAGGAGATCAACAAACAAATAAATTCCCAATAAGACGTGGAGTACGACAAGGCGACACCATATCGCCAAGGCTATTTACTACACTGCTGGAATATGCATGTAAAAGAGCGAACTTAGATGAGAAAGGCATAAATATAAATGGAGAACGGCTTAGCCACCTGAGGTTCGCTGACGATATAGTCTTGATAGCTGACCAAGTAGACGAAGCAAAGGATTTAATAGAGAGGCTCCATAGTTCCTCCCTGGAAGTCGGACTGAAAATTAACATGGCCAAAACACAAACTATGACAAACCTCGTGCTCAGCGAAAGCATATCAGTAGCTGGGAAAACAATTGACCAAACCACATCATACAAATATCTGGAACACGAGATTAGCATAGGAAGAGACAATCAAACTACTGAACTTAACCGCCGCATAAGAATGACCTGGGTAGCCTTTGGAAAACTAAACTACGTATTCAAATCAGAGCTTCCATTGTGCCTTAAAAGGAAGACTTTTAATCAGTGTATACTACCAGTTCTGACTTACGGAGCGGAGACATTGACTCTGACCAGAAAAACCATAGACAAAATCCGTGTAGCTCAAAGGGCAATGGAACGCGCAATGTTGGGTATCTCTCTCAAAGACAGAGTCCCAAACCGCGTAATACGACAAAGAACGAAAGTAGTGGATGCGATAGAGAGAATAGCAACTCTAAAGTGGAACTGGGCTGGACATGTTGCCAGGCTAACAGACAACAGATGGACCAAACGAATATTGGAGTGGAGGCCGAGACAGGAGGCCTATCGAAATAGGGGCCGTCCGCCAACGAGATGGACCGATGATCTAAAACGTTGCCAGGGAAACTGGATGCAGGCGGCGCAAGATCGGAATACATGGAACAGATTAAGGGAGACCTATATCCAGCAGTGGATACAAGAGAGGGTTGATTGATGATGATGATATATGTATGCACTGTTAAATGGAGATAACAAATACTATCGGGCACATTATTCAAAAGTCGGTGCTTAAGTTGCAAAAGATGCTTATTTTTATAAAACATATTATTACTTCTTTTCAATTATTCTGGTTTTAACATGGCTCGTAAAATGGAAAACAATAGTTTTATTCAAAATGCTTATAAAGATTATGAAGCAATAAAATATATAACAAACTAACAAAGCGTAAAAAAACATGAAGATCTTTAAAAAAAAAACCAAAACTCCACACACACCTGATTTTTTTTCTGAGATTCCGAGACAATATTATCGTTATTAATAGAAATAAAGGTCTGTCTTTACCACCAAAATACGTTTATTAACCCCTCTAGGGTGGAAGTTAAGGGTTAGGGAAAATACATGAGAGTAAATGTTAAATTAAATTTCTTAACGTAGACGTTGTACTAGTTTCGACTTTAGTGAAAGTCATCATCAGCAACTCAGTAATAAGAAATTTCTTTTTAGACTATGATCAAGACAAGTGGGTAAGAAAGTGGTTCAACAATATAAAATCTTAACCTGTCATTAGCCAATGGATTCGACAGCAGTTTATCATGCTACTTCATACAAGAGGGGAAATATTTTTGGAAATATTTTTGGAGTAATTGGTATTAAATCCGAAAGTCATACTAGACTATTAACAGTTGTGCAGTACAATATTAATGTGAAAGACATTAAGTGAAATATATTACTGATACACGTGCTACTCAGATATTATAGGATTAATCAATCAATTTTATGAAATTTCAATTAAGTTATGTGGAGACATAATTTGGTGGTTTTTAGAAAAGTCAATGGAAATAAAATAAATTATTATTCTCAAAAACAAAAAACTTAAAGCGTACTGGAGTTATGACGTGAAATTTGGAATTTGTCACATTGTCAACACTCCATTTTAAATTTCAACTTCCGTGAAAAAGGAATAAAATTACGAAAATAAAATTAAAAATTAAGAATTAGCAGGTACCAATAGAGGCACTTTTCTTTTCTTTTTCTTTTTTGGTGATGACTTCATTAAATCAAATATGTTAAACATCAAGGAACAACGCGTGCTAGTCAAAGCAATTGTCGTTGTAAAAATTTTTACAACGACAATTGCTTTGACTAGCACGCGTTGTTCCTTGATGTTTAACATATTTGATTTAATGAAGTCATCACCAAAAAAGAAAAAGAAAAGAAAAGTGCCTCTATTGGTACCTGCTAATTCTTAATTTTTAATTTTATTTTCGTAATTTTATTCCTTTTTCACGGAAGTTGAAATTTAAAATGGAGTGTTGACAATGTGACAAATTCCAAATTTCACGTCATAACTCCAGTACGCTTTAAGTTTTTTGTTTTTGAGAATAATAATTTATTTTATTTCCATTGACTTTTCTAAAAACCACCAAATTATGTCTCCACATAACTTAATTGAAATTTCATAAAATTGATTGATTAATCCTATAATATCTGAGTAGCACGTGTATCAGTAATATATTTCACTTAATGTCTTTCACATTAATATTGTACTGCACAACTGTTAATAGTCTAGTATGACTTTCGGATTTAATACCAATTACTCCAAAAATATTTCCAAAAATATTTCCCCTCTTGTATGAAGTAGCATGATAAACTGCTGTCGAATCCATTGGCTAATGACAGGTTAAGATTTTATATTGTTGAACCACTTTCTTACCCACTTGTCTTGATCATAGTCTAAAAAGAAATTTCTTATTACTGAGTTGCTGATGATGACTTTCACTAAAGTCGAAACTAGTACAACGTCTACGTTAAGAAATTTAATTTAACATTTACTCTCATGTATTTTCCCTAACCCTTAACTTCCACCCTAGAGGGGTTAATAAACGTATTTTGGTGGTAAAGACAGACCTTTATTTCTATTCATAAACTCGCCACAGAAAATGGACTACTTCTTGAATTATCGTTATTATTTAAAATAACTGCCAAATAACGAAATAACCATCTTTTTTTTTAAAGTCGTAAAGGCGATGCGTGTTCCTTGTAGCTCGAAAAGACCCATCAGAAGAGTATTTGCTTAGTTTCAAGAGACATCAAATTTACATCAAAAGAATAGGCAAGTGAATAGAGACGAAGACGGCGAGTTCTTCTTTCTTTTCAAAAAAACTGTCTTTTAGTTTTCTTAATAAAATCAAAATTAGTAAAATGCGATACGGTACACTCCGCGTCAAAAATTTGCTTAATCGACCGCTGACATTACTTTTTAAATTAATGACAATACACAATTTCCCAATGTACTTAATACCATTACTGAAAACTTACCTACAAAATCGGACAATCTTTGTTAAGGTAGAGGGTGCGTTATCTGCTCCAAGGGTGGTTAATGCGGGGGTCCCTCAGGGAACCGTGCTGTCACCGCTGTTATATAACCTGTATACAGCCGATTTCCCGAGATACCCCCTCACAAAACTGATATTGTATGCGGATGACGCATTAATTTATGCGCAATCGTTTTATGCGGAAGCCGCTAAGCGTCAACTCCAGACGCACATTAATATACTGGAGCCATACTTTAAAACATGGAAAATAGCGGTAAATCCAAGTAAAACTGTTTGCGCAACCTTAACAAAGAAATTTACCAACAATAAGATTTTCATACCTTTGAAAATCAACGACACTCCTATTCCTCCACAACGACGATTTAAATATTTAGGCTTAACCATAGACGAAAGACTATCCTTTAAACCTCATATTTCCGAAACCCTTAAAAAAGGCTTTGCAGCAATGCAAAGCCTTTACTCCATCATCTCCAAAAATTCCTATCTATCACAAACAAACAAAAGACTCATTTACATGCAAATAATCAGACCTGTACTTACATATGCAGCTCCCGTGTGGTGCAGTGCTTCCAACACCCAGCAACACCGATTGCTGAGGTTGGAAAATAAGATACTGCGATGCGATCGAATAGATACGTCACGGTCGCGGACCTGCACGACATGGCAGCAATAGACAACATAATAACGTACATACGGGACATATCAGACAAATTTTACACATACAAACTACAGGCTTCACCACTGACTAGAAATATTACAGATAGACGCATCAACAATGACGGACATACAAAACATAAACCGCTATACTACAAATTACCTATATACAATATCCCACTACCAGACGTACAACAATAACGATAAATAAACATAAACAAACAAACGAACGGACAAACAAATAAAATTCAACTCATACCGACATACTATAACATGCAAACTCAAACAACGACAAATAAAGTGATGCACAAAAAGGCTGTAGAAGCACGCTGAAATTCCGGCATTACATGGTCTTTCGGCGTTGTTTCTGCAGCCCCAAAGTGCATCACTTGACACGAGAATCGGCGGTGAGACGGACTTAACAGACGTGACCGCCCTACAAACAAGACACGCCCAAACTAAATGCCTCTCTCTGCCAAACAGAATGGTGTTTTACTTGCATCTAAATTATTCGCTATGGGCGAATATAAGCATGGACTGTGATAGTTAATCTGACTGGGTTTTTTTCAACTTTTCCCAGCGTGCTTGCTTTGGTTTTCCATTTTTTCTTCATTCTTTAACATGTGCTAACAGTTTGTAAGAACTGTTTTACGCCGAAAGGCAAAACCATGTTTTAATACCCCGCGAAGGCACTTGCCGGTACGGGAGTGATGAGATAATTATCTGGTTTCTAACACTGTAACCAAGGCCATTCCAACGGCCGCCGGGCTTATGGCCCGGTTCTTTGGGCGCATTTCGGACCGTATTATTACGGTCCGTATGCGCCCAAACCTGTTCATATCATATCTTGGGTTGAAATGTAATACATTAGGCTTAAGTTGAGATATTAGTTATAGTGTAGAAATGTAATTTATAGGAAATAAAGAGCTTAAAAAGGAAAGGGCTAGTTTCAGGTTAGTCTCCTAGTGATCCTACACAACATAAAGCGTTAATAAAAAACTCTAATGTAACTTCAACATTTAAAGACACCTTTCGCTCATAAACCATATTACCAAAGCGAGTAGCCCAAGTTACTTTTTGGTATTATGTATACCTACGTATTTAAGGTTAAAATAATATAAACATATTTATCCGAGTTCCTAAATTCTTGTGTTAAAAAATACCTACCCAAAAAAATACGTAGCCTATTAATAAAAGTAAATCGCCAGACACCTATATTTTGCTTATCGTATTTTATAACGCTGGTATATACAGTATGTCCACAGATGGGGTTTACAAGAGGACAAATGGACTAAAAATTGAAAGATACGAAAAAAAATCACTCTTAATAAACGTTTTTGCTTGTCTAGAAAATACGATTCACCATAAGAAACTTCAATTTTTTTACACAGGGTGGGCAAAAACTGCAAAAATGTTATTTTGCTTAAGAGTAAACGTACTTTATTTTGAAAGACACGAAAAAAATCCACTCTTAATGAATGCGTTTTCTACACAACAAACCGAAGTAGAATAATTCATTAAAAGGTACGTAAAAATTAATTCCCAAAAAGTATTCGCTGGCACACCTCTGACTGGTGAACCTAGCTAAAATAATAATGACACTTAAGGTGATAGGTACTTGTTGTCAATGTCTTTATTTAATGAAATTATTATTTATGTAGAAATGCTATCTACTGAACAAAGAGTTTTTATAATACAATGTTATGGGGATGGTCAAGTTTCATACCGCTACGTCATGGAACAATTTACCGAGAAATTTGTAGGAATCGCAATAACTAGGATGACAATCTGCAAGTTAATAAAAAAGTTCCAGAGAACTGGTTCGGTTTTGGATCTCAAAAAAAAAAGAAGAAATACGACCATGATGATGCTGCTACAGTCTTGACTGGATTTATAAACTCGAAAAGTTGGCGAGGTTGAGGTTCAGTTGGTGTTGGAAATAGGAGTTCAATTTAAACTAAAGGGAAGACTCAGTTCCATTTATACACTCGTTCATGTTGTTCATGTAAAGCTCATGTAAGGTTCGAAAACTTCCCGGGTAGTTCGAGATAACCAATTTTTATGCTCGGAGTTCGGAATATCTAACCTTACAAACTTGATCATAACTTCAACCTCACCAACTTTTCGAGTTTATAAATCCAGCTTTAGTTCTTCAATCTGTTGAAGAAAATCCTATGACGTCCCTTAGAAATCGTGTTACTCAGTTGGAAGTTGTGAAAAAAAGTAAAATTCAGAAGATCCTTAAAGCAAATAAATTGTATTCGTATAAACCGCACTTTAATCAAAGATTGGAAGAGGGAGATGACGCGAAACGACTTGATTTTTGCTTGTGAATAAGAGACAAAATTTTAAGTGGAAATGTTGATTTTTATCAATGTCATTTCAAATCATGTTTTCTGATGAAAGTACATTTTCTACCAATGGAACCGTTGCAACCCAGCACGTTAGGTACTGGTCTTTAGAAAATCCCGAATTCAGAATTATGACGAGAAGACAATATTTCACAAAAGTGAACGTGTGGTGCGCGATATCCATCCATGGCATCATAGGGCCATATTTTTTTGATAACACGTGCAATAGATTATCATATTTAGAAATGCTGGATACATTTTTCAATGATGAACTCGAAAATCTACCATTAAATTTTCGACAAAATATGTATTTTCAGCAAGATGGTTGTCCAGCCCATTTCGCTCGTGAGGTTAGAGAATGGCTGATTTGGTCCAAGGTGGATTGGCAGAAATGGCCCAGTTTTGTGGCCCCCAAGAAGCCCCGACTTAACCTTGGCGGATATGTTTTTATGTTTGCTGCCGCAGTACCAAATGATATTGAAGTGCTGAAGGGCAGAATTATCCAGGCTGTCCAATCGATATCTCAGGAAGAAATCAGAAATTCTTTCACTTATTTGAGAAAGCAATTAGAAAAATGTGTCGAGTATGGGGGTGGAGCTTTTGAATTATGAAATCGTTATCGTATTCTTTTCAAATTGTTAATAAAAATGTTCGTTTTATTATTATTATTATTATAATTATACCGTAAAAGCGCCCAACTTGCAACATTTTTTTTATTTACAGGTGAATATCTGAGAAACTAATTGATATATCGAAAAAGTAAAAATACAGGGTAGTCAGTTGCACTTTGTATAAAGTGTGTCTGTATTGCTTTTAAATATAGCTGCTACTTTAATCACTAAAAAAAAATTAATAGTTGGTGTTGCAAGTTAGATGACATGTGTTCCTATCTTGCAACACCCTCAGTTTCTCGTTGAAAATCAAGCGATAGTTCATATATAACTTGACTTGCAACATAAAATTATATATAAAAAAATATTCGACTATTTTTTTTATGCGTTTACGTCAAAAATGAGGTATGAAAACGTAATTTTTTATCAAAAATATTCATTTATTTGGAATAATTCGGCACATTTACCATTTTTATTTATACGAAATAATATATTATACAACAACGAAATAAAAAATCATTTCTCTTAACAGTAAGATAGCAAATTCAA
The DNA here is from genome assembly GCA_963920685.1 of Polydrusus tereticollis. Classification (NCBI taxonomy): domain Eukaryota; kingdom Metazoa; phylum Arthropoda; class Insecta; order Coleoptera; family Curculionidae; genus Polydrusus; species Polydrusus tereticollis. The sequence goes on from OY987326.1 coordinate 115,559,603, forward strand.
CAAAATATTCTTTTATAACTTACTCAGAAACTTCAGATTGGACACGTTTAATGTTTTTGGCATTTCTCTGGGTTAAATCAGCTTTGTGATCCAGCAAAAAACGTTCTATCCATCTACGACCGGGCATGTTGTTTTGAAACCTATTTAAATTTTTTCCTTTCCTATCCAGATATGCCTTTATGCAATAGACAAGTTGTTATTCTTCATCGTCAGTAAGTACTTTTTGTCCTCCAAATAACCCAGGAAATAAACCTCGTTTTTTACGGGATAAAATACTAGCAGGAATTTTAAACACTCTAGATGTTTCTCTAATTGATACGCCACTATTTATCATGTCGATGGCGCCTTGTAATGTTTCGTCGCTATAATTTCAATAGGTTCTGGCACCTAGAACACATCTTGATTTTCGTGACATGTTTTTACGAGTGTTGCAAGTTACGTGCACTGGGTGACTGCCTATACAAAAAAAATAATAATACGGTCCTGTTCGACATAGCGTTAAAAAATTTTAAGGTTAGCTTGCCGGTGCTACAAGTTACCTAACCTAATAGACAAAATTTGAATATCTCTTCCAGAACTTTAGTTATAAACAAAGATTTTCGGCTAAAAATTTCAACCAGATATTCAATAAACTTAATAATAACTACTTTCAAGCAAAATATTACTTACTTTTCTTAATATTGGTGGGAACAACTCACCGACACCACACAAAGTTACCCCTAATAGCAACACCGCCGTATGTTTCGACGGATCGCGGTACAGAACTGAAATAGGAACAAGTGTAATTTATCCATTATGGGTAAAATTAAAATTGCTTGTTATGTTTCACTATTTATTCAGTTACCTGACACGCGTGTTTCGACCCTTTGCTTCTTTGAAAATGACCTGAAAGGGTCGAAACACGCGTGTCAGGTAACTGAATAAATAGTGAAACATAACAAGCAATTTTAATTTTACCCATAATGGATAATATACGGTTTCACCAAGAATGTAGCCCAACGCAAGTTAATTACATATTAAAAGTGTAATTTGTTGCAAGTTGGATGACTGTTGCAAGTTGGGCGCTTTCACTACTTCATTAAATAAAGACATTGACAACAAGTTTCACCTATTCATTATTCAAGTAAAAACGTTTATTAAGAGTGAGTTTTTTTCGTATCTTTCAAAATAAAGTATGTTTACTCTTAAGCAAAATAACATTTTTGCAGTTTCTACCCACCCTGTATAAAAAAATTAAAGTTTCTTATAATGAATCGTATTTTCTAGACAAGCAAAAACGTTTATTAATAGTGACTTTTTTTCGTATCTTTCAATTTTTAGTCCATTTGTCCTCTTGTAAACCCCATCCGTGGACATACTGTATAAAGTCTAACGCCGTAATTGTCGCGTTAATTTACATTTAACCAAATGTAAAATATTGCGATAATTAAGCGAATTAGACGTTAGGGCGGGTAATTGATCTCACTAAAAGTGTCTGTTGTATAAACTGTAAAATAATATTTATATAGGTATAGGTGGTTCTTCAATATAACTCGAACCCTATTAGTTTTATAATTAACTAATGGCAAGCCTTTTAAAACTTTATTATTTATATTTTAAAAGCCAATCACTTTAGGTTTTATAAAATGGTGATACCTATAACTATTTAAATCACTACTTACTTTTATGGCTGGACCTTGCTGTTGTCATACACTTAGGTTATCAGGAGATAACAAGTAACCCTTATAAAACATTATACAATTCCTATATATACGTATATTTTTGTGACCGCTACTCTACAAATAGGTATACTTATATTACCAAAAGGCTTACAATTCATTTCTTTTTTGATTCGGCCCCGTACACTCAAAATACGAAATTGCAGTTAATCCACAACTATTACTGTAGGTATGTAGGCAAAGACTTAGTTGAAATGTCTTTGTATGTCAGTAATTCGAAATATTTATCAATAATCGCCGAATCGAGTGAAATTACTTAACTAAAATTGGACATAAAAACGTAAATTTACCATTTACTTACCTCAACTCCTGTAGTCACGGCTACCACTTCTTTCATATTATCCGTCAAAGACAGTCTTTCATCGAAAATATTTAATAGGCGATCGTCTTGTCCTGCATTGGGACATATCCGGCACACATTTCTAAGGGAAGCTTCACTCATTTTAAACTTGATAGAAACTAGTAGGTATGTAATAAAATAACGCTGTCAAAATAGACAGAAGTCACAACACAACGTTATCCTACTCTGCCTAGCGACAATAATACTTTGTAGTTTGTATCAATAAAGACTAAGGTTAGGTCCGTATCTTCGTAAAAGTAAAAAAAGCCGCCTCCTTGATTCATCTTCGGAAGTTTAACACATCCTCGGTAACGGTCGGGGGGCATCGCTGTTTCTGGTTAGGTTGCAGTGGTTGACCTTGTTCTATTGTGCCAATGCTCTATGCGATTTTGTTATTTGTAAAAGTTTTATTTTACGCGTGGTAATTTTATAAGCGACTGGTTCATTTGGTTTATCAGTGCTGCATTGATAAAATGTAACAGATATTTTTTCTTATGCTGGTTTTATACCTATTTGTCAGTATTAGTATAATGTATGATTATACCTAGCTATTTTCAATGATTTTCTTTAAGTATTTATTCCTGAATATCTGCATGAAATAGCTGTTTTTACATTTTGGATATCTTGGCAAAATTTGCAAAAGTACCTAAATAGAAATTACAGTATGACCAGAGTACCTCTACCTAGTTTTTTGCGCAATACATTGATCAAAATAGGCTTTCACCAAGTTCAAGGTATTACATTAAAATTTAAAAATGACCTCGACCTTAGTTGCGCAGTGGTTTGTTATTGTGCTCGCTACCTAGCAACGGCACCGAATAAAACGTCTTCTGAAGCGATTCAGTGCCGTAATCTTGTTAAAAAGGGGCAGTATAGGATACGTTGCACAGCATGATACTAAAGTCTGTGCGTTTTAAGAAGTCCGCTAAGCCATAAAACCTCTTGAGCATTATGTCGGTGGCTCTCAAACAATAAATTATATTGAAGGTAATTTTGGATATTGATGAATTACATTTTCTAAATAATAGTATATTATGTTACAAGGACGAAAAATGCAGTATTTCGGACGTATTGCGGGAGATTACTGGACGAGGCAAAGCCGAGGCCAGTAACCCGCATAGTCCGAAATACATTTTTCGTCCGTATAACATACGTTATTTTTTATCCGATTGTGTTTTTGCTCGGATTATAAAATAATGTAAAAATTAAGAAAACCAATATATTTCATCTTGCATTGTAATTTTTTGTCCCTTGAATGTTTGAACAATGAAACCTGTAATATGCGTATCCATGGATCTAACAAATAATTAAATTAATATTATCAACTGACGTTTTATCAATCAGGCGATAGTTTTAATCTTTCGTGTTCTGCTAGTTTTAAAACCTGAAAAACACAATTAAAAATGGAAATAGACGATGATCTTATAGAAGGTACACCACCTGACATTCAAGAAACTGCCAAGGAAGTAATGTTACATTTGTTGCCACAAAAATCTAAGGAAATATATGAAAGAGCTTATAAAAAATTTATGGATTACCGGCAAGAAAAAAATATACAGTCGTTCTCCGAAAACGTCTTCTTGGTCTATATGGCGGAATTATCGAAAACTATGAAGTCATCTACTCTGTGGTCGCTGTATTCTATGCTACGTGCAGTGGTAAATGTAAAACAGAATATTGATATATCTAAATACATGAGATTACGAGCATTGTTGAAACAAAAAAGTGTTGGATATTGTCCAAAGAAATCAAGGATCCTAACTAGAGAAGAGGTTCACAAATTCCTTTGCCATGCTCCAGATGACAAATACTTAATGTTGAAGGTAAATGTAACTATATAATAGTATTTTAAATTTCTGACTAACAATTTTCTTAATTACAGGTTGCTTTTATTTTTGGAATCGCGGGCGCATGTCGTCGAGAAGAACTGGCTCATATGAAAATTGATGACATACAAGATTTGGGAACGGCTTTGTTAATAAAAATTCCCTATAATAAAACAAACAAACCGAGATCATTTACGGTGACTGGAGAATATCTAAAGTATTATAGAAATTATCTGGCTTTACGTCCAACAAATATGAGTGATGGGCGATTTTTTGTGTCTTATCGCAATGGAAAATGCCATAAGCAAGTTGTCGGTATACACAAATTTGGCTCTATACCTCAGGAAATAGCATCTTACTTAAAACTGCCGAATGCCAAGGAATTCACGGGACGTTGTTTCAGAAGAACATCGGCCACATTACTTGTAGATGCGGGAGCAGACATAACATCTCTAAAACGGCATGGAGGCTGGAAGTCTTCGGGAGTAGCCGAGGGCTACATAGATGATTCCTTAAGTAATAAGTTAGAGCTGACCAAGAAAATATTCAACATTCCACAATCTGACCTGCAGTCAGTCTCGACTCAGGTGTCGCAATCCGTCTCCCAATCGAGTTCAACATTGGAGAATAATATCATAACGGAGACCAAAAATAATAACACATCCTCAAAATCAAATTTACATCACCCCGTTCTTGTTCAAAATTGTTTTAATTGTACATTTAATATAAATATTGTAAATAATTGAATAAAATAAACTGTTGAAAATATTTTAGCGTCCGACAAAATGTTTTTCGGACTATAGGACGACAAAGGTTGCCTAGCTACCAGCGCAATAATCAATACCTTATTGAAAAGGTTACCTTTTCGTCCAAATATCTGATCTATAAAACGTCATTTTTTGACACAATCGGATAAAAAATAATTTAACGTAAATAAAAAATTAGTTTAGGTAAAGAAAAATAATAATTTTTTAGCTTCTGTAGTATTCAGACAAATTAGTTTTACGAATTCTTTTTTATAAAGTTTTGGTTCTAAAAAGAACCGATTTTGTAGTCTTGCGACAGAAAGTACCTACTTGTAGATAGGTACTACTAAAAGTAGTCTTCCTCTGCATTTGAAATTTCACCCATGCTTTCAGACTCATCAGAATCAACATCATCGTCATCATCATCATCATTCGTAATAATTAACGGTCTTACTTCGTCTATAACCTGTTCTGTCTCATAAAATTCAAAAATAATTTTTTCTGTGTGTTCAATGCATTTCCGCCATTCTTCTTTGCCCGCTTGGCTAAGCGCCTCCTCCCATAACTTTATAACGCTAGGCTTACCGATATTTTTACAGGCATGTTTGTCATAATAGTTCTTGCTAATACCCCATACCAATTCAATTGCGTTGTAACGACAATGGTAGGGCGGCAATCTCAAAACTTGATGTCCATATTTGAGGGCTAATTCGTCAACAACATACTTTTTTTTAAATGACTGCTCTTTACACTTGCTTAAAAGTTCACTTTTTAAATATAAATTTTCATGGTTTATGTTTTTCTTTGACAACCACTCTTTTATTTCTTCCTTTTTCCAGCTGCTTGTAGGGAATTTCTCTTTGAGTCTCGTATGGTAAGAGGCATTGTCTAAAACAATTAAGGAAGGTTTTTCTAAACTTTTTAAAAGTTTTTCCTCGAACCAATGCTCAAAAATTTCAGCATCCATATTGCCGTGATAATCATCAGTTTTTTTTGTTGATGAAAATATCAAACTGGCATTTAAAACAAAACCTTCTTCATTACCAGCATGTAATATAATATACCTTTTTCCATTACTTGCACGGGTACTTGAATAACAATGCTTTGAGTCATCCTGCCAAGACGTTTTTGTTGAAGTTCCGTTTGCAAATACCCATGTTTCGTCAAGAAAAACAACTTGTCTTGACAATTCCGATTTTTTGTTGTTTAAATAATCCCTTAAAAATTGCCATCTTTTCGAAACAACATTGGACAGCTCGCAAAGCAGTTTTCTGTTGTTCGTTTTTTTATATTTAAAACCCATATGTTTTAAGATGATGGACAAACTGTTAGTTCCAATATCGCAAAGTTTTTTCTGCTTTATCTTTTCAAGAATAGCTTTGAGGGTAACATATTCCCTGGCTTTATACATATCATAAACAATATTTCTAATAGAGAGTTTTATCCCTTGGGATAAATCCAAGGTTTTTGAATGGAGTCGAACCCTTTTATATGGTCTGTCCAAATCCTCTTCACTCTTTTTTCGAAGTCTTCTAAAGGTCTTCTCTGAAATGCCGCAAGCATCAGACGTTCGTTTTTGCACTGCCAAAACAGACTCTAACGGGCCCGAGTTATCTTTTTCTAAAGTAAAATAACGTTCCACTTGTAATACCAAACCTTCTAGGCGATGTGCCACCTTGCTGAACATTTTCCATAACTTTGCTTAATAACTGATTTTAATTCACACACAATGAGAAACAAACTAAAAGTGAAAAGCACAACTACTTATTTAAAATAAAGTAGAACATACCATCCCGCACTTCAGCAAATTTTAATTATTTCTTGGAAAATAGTAATTATTATGAAGATTTAATTATAATAATCCCAAAATAATGTCATTATCGGAAAAGTATATACCTGACAAAATCTTTAACATATTTAACCATCCCGCACTTGAGCAAATTTTAATTGGTTCTTGGAAAATAGCGATTATTATATAGATTTAACTATAATAATAGCAAAATAATTTAATTATCTATTTAATTATTATTTATGCTCAACGCGTAATTCTAAGATAATTATGTTTTGAAACCGCTGATTTCGCCCAGTAATAGAATACAGTAAACCAGTGGGATGTTCGGTGTGATCAAGTATAGCGAAGGTGCGAAGATATTGTAACTTAACCGACTTACTGTTTTAAAAGCGATAACATCCCTTGGTGATTTAATCCGATATCGGACTTCTTAAAACGCACAGACTTTAAAACGACATTAGTATCATGGTTGCACAGTAACTCTCGACCAAGAAAACGGTGTAGTACACAGGGCGGGAACACGTCACATTTAAATCAACTAAAATAATAAGGCTTTGAATATTGAAATTAGCCTGCACTTGTCTATTGAAAGGTGTTAGGAACTATAAGATTAAAAATTTTGGAAAACGTAAATTTAGATTCTTTCACGCAGCACCTACCTAACAGAAAGTATTGTAGTTTTAGCAGGATATACTAAAACTTAAGGTATATTCTTCTTTGATACTAACCAACCTATGGCAAATATTTTTAAAATTTAAACTTGTAAAAATTAATATTTAATATATCTAATTTAAATAGGCAGACAGTTGGCAACAGAATTGTCAACGCTACGGTGGCGCCAGTTAGTTTGTTGGGCCTATTTTGACGTCTTGTTTTTATTTGGTATTGACAAAAACTACAGATCTTTTCATAAATGGCATCAAAGAATTGTTCTTTTAAGAACAACAAAGGTGTACACATACATATTTATCTGTCTATAGGGATAATTTTAGAACACTTTAACCTTTAACACATCTGGAAGTATTCCGCACTTTAAAGACGTATATGAACAATATGCGTTATATAGGTTTCAAACATGACTCAAGCACGACTCTCTTTAAAATGCTTGCTGGTATCTCATCAGGTCCAGTATGTTTGGTTGCCTATCCTAAAGCCGTTCATTCTTATGGGGCAGGGTAGGCCTGGGTTACATGAAAAGTAAAACAATTTATTTTAAGGCGGCTTGGCGTAGTTTGGAAGTATGGGGTCCGGCTTACAAGGGCGATTCGAAATGTGGCAGCTTGCGAGTAATTAAAACTTCATATTAATGTAGATAAATAATAATATAACACTGTATGTTGTCTGATTGACACTAAAGCAGGGCGCCCACTAAGCCGGCACAGCGCGGTACAGCACGGTTAGCCCGGCCGGCAGTTCCGCAGCAGCCGCCCATTGCATCGGCATAATCACACTTGAATAGCGCTCAAAACAACTTTGACTGTCAAAGCCTAAGGTTGTAATTTAGCGAATGATTTAATAAATAAAAAAATTAAAATTTCTTTAAATAATAAAATGAGTAGTTCATCTGATTCTGAAGAAGAACTTTTGGTTCTGACTGCAGTATGTGCTGAGGCAGAAAATGAAGAAAGGGCTAGAAAAAGGTTCTGGATTTATGAAATTAATCTGAAGCGAGAAATTTATGGCGAGTTTCATCATGTATTTCCTGATTTATTGGCCGATGATGAAAAATTTTTTAAATACTTTAGAATGTCGAGTGCCAAGTTTTATGATCTCCTTGGTATGTTACCACTCAGAAAACAAAACACCAATTTCCGAAAGGCTATTTCACTTCAACTTCCAACGCGAAACTTTTGCCATTAGAGAACAGTTCAAACAATATTTCACCTCAAATCAAGGAAGCGTTCCATGGCAACAGGACAAAATTAATGCCGAAAGATTAAACTAAATAACTGGTTGTTAACTTAAATGTATCTATATAATCAATGTACTTAGGTATATAGAAAAAAAATAATGGCTGTTTTTCTTTTTTTTCTTAAGTAGGTACCTACGTTAATTTAGGAGATTAGGTATTTGTTTTTTGTATTTAAAATTTAAATAAGTAAGTAAGTATAGGTACCTATATTATTTTTGTTATGAAAAAATTATATGTTAGAGGACTGTTGTGGATGATCAGGGATCCATTTTTGTTTACTCACACCCATAAATATTATGTTTCTTTGTCTCTTTGCGCCCATCCCACTAGAAAATTATTGGATCCGCCCCTGCGCTCCAGTATAATACAAAAAAATCACCACTGAAATACCTACGTAAGTTAAAAAATAAAGTACCTACTAGATACTAGAGTATAGTATTATGCAAATTATCTACAACATACATTTTTAATAATTAACAAATAAATGGCTATTATTTACCAGAAATTCCAGTATTTGTAGATATTTCCTCCCAAGCATTTTCTTTGCGAAAGGCGTCATAGTAAAGAGGATCACTCGGATTATACAAAAATGTATATGTTCGAACGCTTTCAATTAACACCTCATCGGACATAATACAAGTAGTATATTATATAATAACATAAAACAAAACACAACTATCTTTTTTCAAAACCAATGCTTCAATGGTCGCAGACACGCGGACCGACCGGCAGTTTTTGCCCCTTCTAGAATATGAATCGTTGCCGGCCTGCGCGTGCGACGCCGGGCTGACCGGTTCCAATTCAGTGGGCGCTATTCCATTTGATTATGCATATATCAAAATCTGCCGGGCGGGCTGGCCGTGCTGCGCCGGCTTAGTGGGCGCCCTGCTTTAAGTCGGCACTGCCGATCCTGCCGCCCTTGAAAAGTCACCACTGATATTAGGCGGCATCTCCTTTATAAAACATGAGCGCAACAACGAAGTAAAACACGTCAACCGAGCAAAATCTGAATTAAGCACTCCGTAAACTTTCCATGACCGATAATTCAAGATTAAACTTGAATCAAGTTAAAAAAGAAAAGACGCGGTATCGCACTGTCAGTCGTATAAAAATCAAACGACTTCAATTCTCCTAGTAGAATGCAATTCCTTTTACACACAAAATTTCGAAGGTAACCAATCAAATGCGCTATGTTTCAGGGCCCGCCCCCAAATTTCGTGACAGACTCGTCAAGCTTAAGTTGACTCTTACGAGCAGCCGTCAATAAGAATTCTGCTTGTATTTAATAAAACGAGGAACGTGCTAGAGTAAATTGATCGTACCCCGATTTCCTCGCTGTTTCAATTTACCTCGTATAAATCAGCGTACGAATGTCGTAATACAAAAAAGATTTTTTCCAGCATAAAAAATGTACCCATTTAATTCTGCAATTGAAAAGGGTAAAGTTTATATTTTTTGTAAGGACGAATAATTATTTTTCAGATTGCTTCAGATTTCGATGATATATACAAGAAAAGAAATGGGTAGATATGGATTTAATATTATAGCAATAAAGAAGCAATAATTAGTAGAAAAGGACTGACATTATTATTATTATCCAAATTTAAAAAAGTAATTTTGGACTGTTTTTATGTTATTTTACCAATAACTGTTTTGGTCAGTACGATGGCTTTTTGTATACAAAATATGGATTTTTCTTGATAGTTTAAACACATTTTGTCCACTAAAATCAGAGCTGTTTATCGAAATCCAAGATCCCTCACTGTCGGTATCGGTCACAAAAGGATTTTCTGCAAGAAATCCTTCTGGTCGATATATTTATTCTTGTGGTTTATCCACATGCCACGGCATAGTGGGTTTGTCCTACCAGAAAAACTCAAAAGACTATTTATTGTAGAAAATAACTGCCGATTAGGAGACAATTAACTATTTTAAAAAATACTAGTGGTGTATCTACTGTTTCGTTCATCAAAATAATTTCATTTCTTGCTGTCGCGCACGCCACTGATGGAACGGTCTAAACTTTTTAAATCAAGAGAACGTATTTTGATGCCAGTATAGTGTACACCCATAATGAATGTAATATCTTAACTCGTTTTCGAGGCATGAAAGGAAAAAAGTTATATTATATTTTTTTACACCCTGTATCTTGGGAAGAAAACATTTCCGGGCCCACTTATATGACCTTCTTTTCTTATTATGACCTCCAGTATACCTACCCCATTAAAATATTTCCCTTTCGTCCCGACACATCCTGTATAATATATAGGTATTAGGGAAAAGAAAAATTAAAAATATAATTTACTTAGATCTTGAAATTTTCATAAATTTTAATTTTTTCATAAGCGCGGACTAGATCTATGATACTATTCGTGATCCATGAAATATGCCCCCCCCCCCCCCAACTGAACACAAGGAAAGCAAATGTATGCATCTTTTTCTCCACACCCACACCAACAAATCCAATTAATTTTTAGAGTAAATTTTTCTATTAAATTTTAAACTTTTGAAATTCTACGCAGTAGAAAAGGTCCATATACATTTTTTCCTCGATTGAATATTTTTTTTATTTCTAGAAGTTCAACTTTTAGTTTTTCGTTTATTTGAAGTTGTTATTCAAATTTCTTAAATAGTGCGTTGTATTTGCCATCCATGTCCTGAAGTTGTGCCACGTCATCGTCCAACGTATAGCTTTTATTTTGCACCTTTTGATTCGACTAATCTGCGACACTCTTGCTCCAGGTTGCCTATTAGTTTACCCTTTAATAGGCTCTGTTTGTTTCTACCATACCTATTACTTGTACCTTCGTCATCTGGTTTGGTTCATTACCTTGTTGTGCAAGTGGTAAACTATAAACCATCTAGCACAGTAACAATAATTAAACATACTTCAATTTTAACATTTTATTTATTAAAAACTAATCGGTAAAAAAATCTTAAACTCTTACATATATTTTATAAAACTACAAGAACTGTATAAACATAATTATATTGAACATAAAGATTTATAAAGTTATAATCCCTAACGTATTAATTTTTTTTAAACATTACAAATAGAATAATAAGATTCAATAAATCCATGTCATGTGTAACATTAGGATCTATTGTTTGATATAACAGAAAAGTTTATCTTCTTTAATCCCTAATAAAAGTACCTAACAAGTTTAAGAACGTTATAGCCATGGAATCGAGTAAGAGTATAGAAAACAATAATTGAAAGAGTGGGCAATAAAACTGATGGAAATCAAAACATTAATTCGCTTTTATTCGCATCTAATATTAAGAAACATGAACATATTTAAAACTATAACATTTCTACATAAAACTATATATCTACTTATTCTTTGTAACAATAAGTCTTGTATTTCCGAAAATATTATATCACCCAATAGAATTTCCGTTCCTAAAACAACTCTACAAAGCATTTGTAAACTTAACGCAAAACTTATTTGATTGAGTAATTGGCGATAGCTCGTTAATAAACAAAAATAAAAACAGATTCAGTATAATGTAAACGTAACCCAAAAAAAAAAAAAAATAATAAAAGTGAGAACAAGCGCAAAGTATATTTTGTGTTATTTCTTTTCCTTCTGTTTAAGGAGAAGAACCGATGATTTATCGGTGTAAGATAATGCTTGTGTAAGCATAAACCGAAAAATAATTTAAAATTATTTTTAAATGTGTACATATTAAATATAAATACCTACATATTGAGAATTATTATGAATAAAGGAACTGACCTCGAGTAAAAAACTTTTAGTTTTATATAAAAGTACAATAAAAAAATATATATTTTTTTTATATAGGTATTATACATCAACCAACCTAGATTGTTTGTTAAATTGTTTAAATCTTCAATGTTGCATAATATATTTTTTAATCCCTCTCCAAAAAGAGGGTTGTTATATTAGTATTACTTTGAATGAGGTTTGTGCTAGTAGGTATGTGCGTGTCTATGGCGTCCTAGCGTTTTAACTGAAAGTCGCATTTTCAGACTACAGTATAGGCTTGATGGATGCATATAATTTCAAAAAAGCTTAATTTGTAAGAAACACCCGTCTAAAACTAAAAACTAAAACCATACATTTTTGGTAATTTGTTGTATTTTCAATATGTCTTACTGCAACTCCCAAACATTTTTGACTCTAACTCTTGAAGTTTCTGATATTGAGGTAGAAGAAGGATCTGTATTCCTCGACTGAACTCTTTTAGAACTAGAATTTAGTTGTACTTTGGCAGTATCAGTTGTAGTGGTGGATATAGATAAGGAAGTATCTTTAAAAGTGGCTGAAGAACTTGAAGCAGTCTTAGGTACTAAATTGTTGGATTTCCTAGTATTCGAAATCCTAACAGGAAGTGATTTTCTGGAGAGGGTTGCAGAGGGAATGGGTCTCGTATTAGCATCTTTCTCTCCCGATGACAGGCTTCTCCTTGAAGTCGTTGAGGCATAACTTAGTGCAGATTTTGCTAACACTTTTGGTATAGATACACGTTTATTAATGCGCGCAGAAGTTGTGCAACTTTCTATTAATGGACTGGCAGATGTGGAAATATTTGCGTCAATGGAAAGAGAACTGTTTTGAACGACTGTTGGTTCAGAGACATTTTCAGTTATATTAGGTTGTAAGGAGGACGAAATATCGGCTGACTGAACCTGAGAATTTATAGCACCGCCCTTCTCTTTGAAAGTATTTGTCGGGAGTGGAGTTTTCTTACGCGCATGAATTACTGGCAGGTCGTTCCACAGGGCCATGGATTTAGTGCAATTAGAAATATTTTTATATTGATAGGCGACGTGAAACGGTCCATCGGTAATGGAAACTGGAATTTTGTACGATAATAATTGCTCTTTAAGGTTCTTAAATTCACAGAATCCTTCGGCATTGTTAATTTTAATGTCCTTGGTGGCGGGTAAATCCGTTTGTAGCACTTTATCTACAGTTCTACGTCGACGAGGTTTTAAGAGTGCGAGTAAGTCTTTTACAGCTTGTTTGTCACCAATACTATCGACTATGCTATTGAGCACTGTGTCGTTTTGAATTCTTACATCTGGTCGTATCATCGACACCACGTTTACAGACGCTGGCGCCGCTGGCGGACCCATATCCGATAAAGAAACTGGAGCTTCCAGCAGAGGATTGCTTGATTTAGTTTGAAGGTCTTCATCATCAAAGAGAGTAATAATACTGCCAGTGACCGGTCGTGCAGGAATTGGAGCTGGATCAGTTTTGACAGTGACCTGTTCTATTAAGTCCAATATTGTTAAGTCTGGAATTGCCTCAAAATCTGAAAATGCATCTTTAAAGGTTTTTCTAACAGCAAGGTTAAGATGAACTTTTTCCAATTCAACGACCGGTCCAGAGGAATTCAGAATTTTTTTTACTTGACAAGAGTTGTCTACATGATTCTGTTTCGTTTCAAGACTTTTAAATCGCAGTTTACAAAACTGACAAACCATATGTTTCCTGCTATGAGTTTTTAATTTGAAAGCGTTATTATGAACACTGCCGCATAGATTGCAAACATGTAGCGTCTTGGATTTAGTTGCAGTTACTGTTGGGGTTAATCCAAGAGATTCAATGAACTCTGGTTTGCTGGTACCACTCGAACAGCTTTCCCGGCTATCTTCGGATATTTGGTCACTAGCTGTTGGTGTTTGTGCTGGCGTCTTGACAGTTTCTAATGTTGGCATAACATGAGCTGGTGGTTGTAATATGGGTATTTCCATATCAGGTTTATTCTCATTACATAGCTCAGTCAGTTTAGGTGACTCAATTATTTTGGTTAACGGCGGAGACTCAGTTGCTTTGCTCCCATGAGACATCTCCGATGTCAAATCCATCTTACCATCGGAGGATAAAAACGACTTTTTCTTTTCTTTAGGTTTAGACACAGAAGTACAAATATAATCGATGTTAGTACCGCTACTTTGTAATTCGTGAATATCCAAGACCTTTTTACATATTTTGATTGGGGATACCATTTTTCGTTTTGTAGGTAAGGCCGTTCTTTTCTTTGCCACCGCATTGGAACGCGGTTTAGTACTAGGTTTATAAATAAATGACTTCATGTCAAGTTTGCGCGTTCTAAAATATTTTTCTACTTCGCCCATAGTAAAAGACACCACAGGGGCAAGATGTCGTTCCAAGCACTTTTTGGGCAATTTAATATGAGGGTACGTCTTATAAATATCTGCAACACTGGAATGCAATACTTTTTTCCGTTTTGCTTTACTTGTTGTGGGTGTTATGTCGTTGAATTCCACTTTAAGCCGTTTAAGAGGCACAAAAGAGTCACGTCTTTCTCTTTTAATCGTAACACAGGTGTTTGGTAATCTTATGCCTTTGTCTTCCAAAAACCGGCTGCACCTTTCCTGAAAAAAAAAACATAAATGGTAGAGCAAAATATATTTTGGATCATAAACGCCTTGAACTCAGCTAAACATGATTAACAGTCAATTTGAAATCCCTAATTAATTAAACCTAAAAACAGTATGCTAACAACATAGTCGCCTGCGCTTACTTGCTTTTTTGAATACGTAATAATAATAACTAAGAAAATCATTACTTTATATTTACCTTTTACGCACAATAAAAATAATTTCTAAAAGCCGTATTACAGTCGGCAACGAATTGCAGCAATACTTTGACCTTACAACTCTATTGCTGCAATTCAATTGCAGGACTGTAATACATCGTGCAAGTCGTGGTGCAAGTCCATGTTTTTAAAATTGCAATATGAGCATAGATAAAGGTTTATAGGGGGAATATGAGTACCAACACCAACCTCTAGAACTTTATGCGAAATGTCAATAAACTTTCTAACCTCAAACCAAGAAAGTCACTAGAAAACCACCAGAATTGCAAACGCACTTGCAACAAAAATCGATCCCGACCGATCTTTTGGCAATAGCAATAGAATTGCCAAATCCGATCAGCTGTTTTCAACTGCGCATGCTTATAAGCAAGATAATTGCGACTTGCCGATAGACTTGCCGACTGTAATACGGCTTTAAATACATAAAATATAACTGACGTATTGAAAATTAAAATGAATAATATGAACAATTAAAACAAATACCTTTAAGACTCGGTCCTGCGTAAGAGCATCTTGACGGAACAAAAACATCTGTAATGTTTTGGTGCAGCATCTTTGGCATATTTTCTTTGAGATGAAGTCACTTTCTAGGATCTATAACCAAGTAAACGTAATTAATTTAATAATTCTGGGCAGTACCCAACGAGATTATTTGTTTACTTTTGTAACGTAATGTGGTTTTTAAGGTTATATTGTTATAGGCATACAACCACTTCCACCGTAAAGACAAGGCCGTAAAACGCTCGATTTTATGGACCGATGAGTCATCACAAGTCGACCTAAAAAATAAGTTTACGCGCACATGGTGCATGTTTTTCATTTGTGTATTTTATAGCATTTACTACTTATAATCTTGTAAACTACAGATATTTTTTGGTGTTTATGTGTGCATGTATTTAGACTGTGATTCTATTGTTTACTAACTTACGACACGTAGAATTTCGCAAAACATCGAGCCAGTGAACGTCTATAGGTTATGTTATTTTGATTTTTGATAAAGCTTTTAATAAAAAATCATGCCGCATCGTTGCTGTGTTCCACACTGTAGGGGTAATTATGATACCAATGGGCCAAAAATGGCAGTTTTTGGATTTCCTCAAGACCCCGAACTGCAGAAACAATGGATCTGGGTAATTAAAAGGAAAGATTTTGTTCCTACTAAAGCAAGCAAGGTAGGTTTGTGTTTATGGATATTTTAATTTCTTGTAATTACCAAAAATAAAATTATTTTTAGGTGTGCGAATTACAATTTCAACCCAGCTTCATTGAAAGAAGAACAACCTTCCAGATTGAGGCAACTGGTAAAGTTATCGAGGCAGCACTAAAATTTCCACGATTAGTTAAAGGTAAGGGGGATATTAGAAAATATGATGTAGGTAAAATATGTTGTACTTGTTGTTCAAATAATTCGTACTAGAGGTCCATCGTCATATTTGTCGAAAGATGATATCCCTATGCGAATCTCTCCAGAGTCTAAACGCCTCCGAATGGAATGTCGAGATATAGAAAAAGCTGTTACAGAAAGTATAAAAGCATCAGCAATTTATAATGAGTTATTTACTTTCTCTAACTTGGTGGAAGTTTTGACAAATTGACAGAATCAGGCTGTGGATGGGTGAAGGGAAAAGGCAAACACAATATTGGTTTTTCTATATAAATTAATCACGGAATGACCTTGCCCCAAAATTGTCAGTGTTTTTAAATGACGAACTTAATGTAAAAGTGTTTTTTGCTAATACTGAGACAAAAAAAATTCTGCATAGTGACAAAAGGGTTCTGAAATTTCCCCTAAGAGTACATTAATACTTTAAAAACTGTGTTATCGGAATTAAAAGTGTCTTTGTGATGATTTGCAGGAGAAAAGTTCAGATAAACAAACACAAAAATTAAACATTATTTCGGAACATTCACAGTCCATGTCTGACGAATTTTCACGAAAAAAGAAAGGAGTTTTAAAGTTTATTCAAGAACAGCTTAAGTTAGTAACAGTCAGTGATATTAACTGCCTAAGATATTCTTCAGAGTTGTCACTGTTTGCTTGTTTATTACACTCCATCTCTCCTCACGCCTATATATTTTTAAGAAGTGCAAATAGACTTATACTTCCATCTCCACGTACCCTTTAAACAATCTGTGCAAGCTTCAACACAGATCCCCGTTTGGAGCAAATAGATGAAAACTTTTTGAAATATGCTTCCAATAAGTTTAAGTTGTTGGAGGATTCTGACAAAACAATTGTTTTGATGATTGACGAGATTTACCTTAGAGCTAACATACATTACAAGGGGGGTAACATTGTGGGTAGTGCCTACAACAGCAGAGCTAAACATGTCTCTAGTGCTCACACGTTTATGATTAGCAGCTTGTTGTCGCCATATCAAGATTTAGTCCTTGTTCTTCCGGTAAGTAAAATGACTGGTAACGAGTTGCATAAAATAGTTACTAAAGTGGTAGTGGACTAAGAAAAGATTGAGTTTAAGGTAATTGCTTTAATATATGATATATAACAATGCCCTAAACAGGAAAGTAATGTCTTTCTTATGAAAGAACATCAAGTTGTAGATACTTACCCTCATCCATGTGATCCTAGTAGGCCTTTATTTTTTACTATCGATCCAGTTCACATAATAAAAAATATTAGGAATAATTGGATAAATCAAAAACTAGACAAGGCGTTTAACTTTCCCGACTTTGAAATGGATGGTTGTATGACAATAGCCTCTTTTAATGCCTTAAAAGAACTTCATATGAAAGAAACAGGTGAGTTATTGAAATATGGATATACCCTATCTTTAAAAGCTTTGAATCAATCATTAATAGAACGGCAGAATGTACCATTGACATTGCAAATTTTTAATCACAATACAATAGCTGCTTTAAAAGAGTTGGGTTCCAAAATATCCTTAACAAGTTATGAAAATACTGCAGTTTTCATCCACATAATTTGTATGTGGTGGGACATTGTCAATGTTAAGACTCCATTAAAGGGTCAAAGGCTACGAAACAAATTTCAGGAACCTGTCACTAAAGGATCTGAACATATTATTGCCTTTCTTATAAGTTTTTGGAATGGTTGGCAAAATGGAAACTATGTAATCAAAGTGGAAAATTAACCAAAGAAACCCATGAAGCCCTTCATCAAAGTACATCTGGCATTTCTTTTATTAAAATATATAAGACAAAACCACCATGCACTTAAACTATTCTTTCTTTCCACGCTCCCTTTCCAATTCAATCTCCTATCCAGGCAAAATAAAATAATACAATACAAGTCCTCTGATATCCATATAAAAAAATGCTTATTGCAATAAAAATATTTGGATTATACATTTAAGTACTCAAATACTTTTTTAGTATGGACTTATACTTTACGTAAGTAAAATTTATCATAGTAAATCCCAATATATTAAAAAATAAATCTTTATTGCAATTTATTTAATCAGGAGGTCGACCGCAATGGGTCGACCTGTGATGACTCATACTTTCTCGCTTCAAGGCCTTGTTTTTCGGTGGTAGTGATACAACCCAGTCAACATTTACTAGTTAGATGTATTTATTGTCTATACCAGTTGGTATTGGGCGTTGTCAGTGGGGACAGTATCATGCACAACCTGATCTAAGACATTAAATGAGGAGAGAATAGTGATTCTGAATTCTGGATCGTGACGATGTAGAGTAATAGTAGCGTCCCTGTCTATATTAAGCAAGGATTATTTTAAATGACACATATGACTTTTGCAATCTTTTTTATACACAATATGCAACAATATTTACAACAATGCTAGTGAATGACATTAAAGGCTTTAGTCGAATGACCAAACCTCCTAAATTTTTTTTAGTTTAAGTAAAATGAAAATACTGCAGAAGTTTTGAAAATGGATCTTTTCATACCAGTAGATAAGACATAAGTCGAGCGAGTGTGAAAAGGATATATCTCAAACGGGGTTTACAATATTTTTTCTGCACATGCATCACTGATAATTTGTGCATTGCATAAATTTCTTTGAGTTTAATTGGAAGATGTGTCTGACGAATGTTTGGTTGTCTAATAACTGTATCTTGCTGAACATCTATTCTCGAATCAGGAGTGATATGCAAATGTAACCTAAACCACAGAATATAAACAAAGACCAAACCAGACGGTAAACGACGCGCAGTTCGCCCCGCCTGAGTGTTGGTATGTGGTGGCATGTGAATATTAGCAAGTTAATACGGAGTCGGTCACCTGTACCCGATATTTCTCCGAATATGGAGATATGGGGATGCTATGCAGATAAAAGGCTAAGCGTAAACCGTCTTCATGAAAGTGAATATTCACTACCATCGGTAATTTTCTAATAGCCAAGTGCACCGATATGCTATAACTCTAGTAATACATAATCCGAGATTAAACTTATTTCTTGATTATTTTTTAATCCACTGTTCTGCTTAAATCTAATTTTATCATGACAACGTCACAAAATTTGAGCAAATTTTTAGTAGGAACACTTTGTTGTCCGTTAGCTCCCCGTAAGCACGATGCACTAAAAAGTAGGGATTTCTAGGATTAGCGTTAACCCTGGATTTAAACTTTGGTGTGCTCGGCTATAAGAGAATAGGATAACGGACTACTACAGACGTATTTCACATGTGCAATCATCACCGGATCCCACCTACAATTTCCCTAAGAATTGGCTGCCTCCAGTCATAGTGGAGAGGCACTAACATGGAAGCTTCAACAAAATTCAACAATAAACCAGTTTAGTCTGGAAGCTCTTGACTTGTAGTCTGGCTTGAGGAAATTTTAGACTGATCAGTCCGATTGAAGAACTGAAGTCAATTCCATCGATTTGTCTATGCGGCCAACTAAATGGAAGTAAAATTCGAATGTGTGTTCGACAAGAGTTAAATCGGTCAGTGCTTAGCTGTCAACGGGTACTTGTTAACTATCTCCAAGAGGAAATTAATGGAGTTACTATTGATATATACCAGCTTAAAATATGTCTCTTCATCGATCCTCAAATAATCGTCCCAATCCTTCAATTTTTTTTTTTTATTCAACAAATTAGGGTGTGAAAAGCACTTTCTTTTTTGTAGTAATTTCTTCATCCATTCTCTCCCTTTCTTCAACTTTTTTTCTGTTGTTTTTGGATAGCGATAGCTAATGCAGCATAGCACAACAATTCGTCTTCGTCCATTACTTACACTTGATAACGAGTAAGTAAACACCATCAGCAACGTAGGTACACACTAAATAGAGAATTGAAAATGAAAAGTAATAAAGTATAATAGCACATGGTCATATCAATTTTAACTGATTCATATTAACTGCACGATTTCACTGAAGGCTAAACTTAAATATGGGGTCAGATCAGTTCAGACTAATTCGTTTCAACTGTATGATTTCACTGAAGGTTAAACTGATAATCTGTGGAGTCATTAAGGATAAATACATACATTCAACATTATTGAGGACGACTCTTCGCAATTTTTGCTCCAAGTAAATATAAGTTTTGCTTGGAATCCCATAGCAATCAAATTTAGCCAATAAGCAGTTAAAATGAACATTGCTAAAGGTCCTTGACATGACAAGAAGTGTCAACAAAGTAATTTTTTAGGGTTCTATCCCATACAAGTAGCAACCAATAATGAAGCAGACTAGTACACGCACCAAACCCCTTTCTATATCCAGATATTTTGTATGAATATATTATACATTATTGCATTTAAACAATAACGGCTGGTAAAGGCCCCCACCCTGAATGCTAAATTATCATGAAAAATATCAAAAAATTAACATGAAAAAACTGGAAAAGAACAACGATTTTCAAGAGAAAAAAGAATGAAAAAAGAAAAGCAATGAAAAAAAAAAACAAACAAAAATGCTTCAAAAAAGTGTTCGAAAAGAAAAGTCTGCAGCAAATAGAAGTAAAAGCCAAGAAAGGTTAACTTAAGAAGCCAACAGTACAGAATGGAACGGCTGGTAACATAGGTTTGATTTATACTATGTTGCTTAATGCGAGAGAGTAATAAAATGTAAATTTGCAATAACAGGACTCATTAAGTAGGGTGGACAACTAAAAAGTTTCATTGTAAATTTCACGTAAATTGCAATGATAGTTTTTAAAAATTCCGTATTTCAGATATTTAAGACCTACACACCCCGAATCGGTTCTAAATTAGGGTCACCCTAATTTGCAAAGAATAACGACGAGTTTAGTGAATGAAAGTAATGTGACAGCTGCGTTACTACAGGTAGTTTATTAGAATAATAAATATAATAATAATTATACTTCATTATTTATAAAGATAGGCAAATAATTGAGATATAATCGAAATATTAAGTAGAGAAAAACTTATATAGAAGTAAGAATAATATGAAAATAGATAAATTGGAATAAATATTAATATTTATAAAAAAAATCTACTATGTAAAATACAACAACTTAATTTCTAAATTTTAGTCATTATGTTCGGAGTACTCCGATGAACTATCGTCGTTGGGGTGCAGAGAAATAATAAGGGGCTCTACAGTGTTTTCTAGCATGTTATCAGCTTTCCACATTCTTTCTTCTATTTCATCACATGCTTTTAATTTTTTCATAACAAAAATTCATTTCCTTCAAAGTTTTTCATACTTTCTTCTTATCCATGGGTGGAATGGAATCATCCTTTTTCATTTCAGACATTATTTTGTCCAAAGTAGGCATTTCTTTTTTAACTAAAACGAGTGAATGATTCTTTTGATGGCAGGTTTTTCATCCTCATTTATTACAGTCTGTTTTCTTCCTGTACTTCTTTCTGGTGACCTGATGGGGCCGCGTTTATCCTCGTGCACAAGTCGGTATATTGTTGACTGTCCAGTCATATTCGAACACATTTCAACTATTTTTGCAACTCCCAATGTTGAATTTTGGTGGCGAAGAGCGTTGAACACATTGAGAAATAACAATTTTTTCATTTTTAGAAAGCGCAGTTTTATTAATCCGTTTCTCAGCAACAAATTTACAAACACTAGCCATTTTCAAGATCGAAGTTTTCCCACAACTGCCGGAAAGCCACTAAGCATTCAAATTTTTGAAACAGTGCGGCACAGGAGGTAAACTGCCCGATCTCGGGACCCTTGACGATAATAATAATTGGACTACACCTATGGAATACGGCGAAGACCACCGGGTTTTATAGTTTAATAATGATTTATTACTCTCCCGCATTAAGCAACATACTATAGTGAATCTGCGTTTCTTCTTATTTTCATGTTTTATTTTCGCCTAGTTTAAACCAGAAAAAGAAAAAGGCAACCAGTTTAACCAAACGTTCAAACCCAACCTGTAACAAACGCGCCAACAAATCTTAAAATTTTTTAAAATGGTACGAATAAGTCATCTTATAATCTGAACTAACCGTATTGTTACTATTAACAACTAATTATTGAAGCAATTTGAAAATTGCTAGTAGTAATTTTGGAGGAAATATTAAACGCACCTTGATTATTTATTTGTTTATTTATTTTTCCATTATCTATATACATAAAGAGCTTGCATACTTTTAGTTCCTTCGTTTACAGAAAATCTGTCAAAATAAGTAAGGTTAGTGGTATTGCTTTTTTACAGTATTTTTGGTTCTGCCTTTCTGTTGGCTATTTGCACCGCGGTCTTAAAGTGCGGCAAATAGGTTTCACCGCGTATTCCCGCTCTCATTTCCGTTATGTCGCAGAACGCTTACTAATCACTTTTAATCAGTTTTATGTGACAAAGTTTGTTTAGAATAATTCTATGCTTTCATTTAATAATTTAATAACTTCTGATTAAGCCAAGACTGTAGTCGCGTCCACGTCGTATAGCGTTTCCTTGGAAAGGAGGTATACGGTCTCTCCCCTCCCCTTTTATAGGTAAGCCTCTTTTATTTTACAGTTCATTTTGTGTTTTTTTTTTATTAGGGATTCAGTGGGTAATTTTCCTTTTTGTTATTTTTAGAGATTTTCGCCGGTTTTGCTAATTTTCTGCCTTTTCTGCATTTTAAGGTAAAGGAACCACATGGGTTTCTAATATTGACATTTTAGCCGAAAGGCCTACCTCAGAGTCCAGTGCGCCCACATGGTTTTAAGCAAGTCCACCTGGCCTTCCTCCCTGAACTACTTTCAAGGACTCAAATGGGGCCCCACTGGCATAACAGATGCAACAAGTCTACAGTGGAGTAGCAGGCTCGTATATATTTTTTAATATTTCTCGTCATTTACTTTATTTTTTATTGTCTGCTTACCTCTGTTTTTAGCATTTTCTTTATAATCAATTTAAATGCTTTTTTACACACTTTAACGTGTAAGGCTATCTTGATATAAGGTAACTTTTTTATAACTGTACAGGGCAATGAAGATACCAAAGTTCTAGAATCTTCCCCAAGGTTATAAGTACCTATGTAATTTTTTAGCATAAATCTTTTCGTCCAAAAAAACTAAGTTCTTTTATAATGAACTATTTAAACTTTAACCGTAAATTTAGATACTTGCAACTCATCATAAAACTCGCATAAATCCTTTTCTTTCAATCCTAAGATCCTACCGAGGATCCTACATATAAGTGGGGGAAAATTTTCTTATATGGTTTTTCAATAAATATACAGGTATTCGGTTTATTTTCTTGGTTTAGTCTCAATAGACCAAGTGGCGTCCAAGGCAAGCCAGTAAGCATTTATCTTCGAACCACGACCTAGTGCCTCTGCAATAAGAACTACCGTTCGCGCAACCTTTTACATAAAGAAGGTTGTCATATCATTCTGCTTTATTAATAATCCAAAAGAAAAAACTTTACAATATTGTGATGTAAAATGGTTTAAGGCGCACATTATTCGTTGGGATATCACCCACATTAGCTAATATGTACTATATAGATATGTGAGATGTTGCACGTGACAATATCTTATGACAATCAAGCTATCCATCCAACCAGACCAGCGAGGAGTTAGAGAAGACCAAACGCTGGAATGGAACCCGCATAAGCAGGTATCTAATGTCAGCAGGTGGCGCCGAAAGCCAATTATCGGTTTCTGCGAACAGAAAGCGCGATGTAAAAGAAAGAAGTTTGTCCCTTTTCTTTTCGTCAAACTCAATCCTTGGACGCGTAAGGTCCCTTTCGTTTTTGCCAGACTCTATAGCCATGCCGATGAGCCTTAATAAGGCGAAACGCGTCCAAGGATTGGGTCTGACGAAAAGAAAAGGAACAAACTTCTTTCTTTTAATATGAACCTATATTTAAATTATTATATATATATAAATAGTACTATCATCTAGGTATAAGTGAGTAAATAGGTAATAATTTCAACCTTCGAGTGGCAGATTCCCACACTTTTTTTTTATGATCAAGCCTTGTTGATATATAGAAAACAACAAGTATAAACCTGTGGGGTAGACTGTAAAATTGAGAAACGATTGTAAATATGTTATTCACTTAATTGTATATTAAAGTACAGGTTTCTACTTTGAGCTCTGAGCTGCGTAGATGATAGAAAAGGAGAGTCAGTGTACGACAGATATAGCTATTACTTAAATTCTATTGCGCACTCGAGGTCAGCGCGCATGCTATATTGCGCGACCTGTACAAATTTTAGCGCACGCGCCCATTTTAAAAAACGAGCCGCTTGCGGTTTTCTCCCGGGACAGGCGCGCTAATAGCTTTATAAAACATGTACTTTATACCATTCTTTCTATTTTGCATGTTTTTTTTTCAATAAAAATATTAAAGAATTTAGAAAATATGTCATGCAAATTTGTATGTGTAAATTGGAATCCTAATTCGTGATGTGATATAACTGCCGTAGTAATCAAATAATGATGTACATATTGTCTGAATTGCTATATTTTCAAAAACGCGTTTTTCAACACACTTCTTTCTACTTTGTGAAAACTTCAAATCTAACCTAATTCCCGTTCAAATGTTAAAACTAAAATAACAGTTAATGGTAAACCGGTGATTTTAAAATAACTTATAAGCCCAAAATAACGTTCTAAAATTTACAATTATGCAACGGTTCGCGTCGGATAACTCCGTCCCCTTACACGCAGTCTATAAGGATTTTAATTTCAAAATGCTACGAAGGTTTACAGAAAATGAACAAATTCTCTTAATATGCAATGTCACTGTGTAGGTATATCAGCTCAATTCTAAAGTATAATTATTATAGTAATCATAATTAAATAATAATTTATCAATTATCTAGAAAGTTTCTGATGCACTGGAAGTACTATTATAGCATCATTAACTATACCCAAAGACTGACATTAAAACAGGAGCAAAGAGTGATAAAGAATATGAGACAGCAATATATGATAACCTGTCCATATTTTGCGGTCCTCGTTTACATCAAATAAAAAATACTATGATGGAAAGATAACCAGCGTTAATCCTGTCACAAACTTTTATGAAAAGGCCCTTAAAAGGGTTGAAATATCTAAAAATTCTGTTCATCCTTAATCTTTAAATCATGAAAAAAAGAAAAATTCATCTATGCTTTACAAATTCTGCCAGTGATCATTGATCCTGATTCTGACGATATTGATGATGAGGACTTCAACTAGGATTGTGCTCAATAGTTTTCATTATTAATCTATTATGTTGTTTCACGAGTTTCATTGGTGTATATTGTGTTAGTATTTTGGTATGTAGGTATCTATATAGTTTCAAAGTTTTTTTTTATATTTACAGAATATTATGTACCTACTTCATTAACTTGAACGTTTTTTTTGCAAAAATATTTGAAACAATTCATATTTATTTTCATAACAGATTAATATATAATTTCACGTACTTTTTCAGAATCAGAAAATCTTCGAAACGCATTCTAACCCCAGCCCTTGTTTTTGGTGAGATTATTATCAGCTGACGACAGCCATATTGAAATATAATATGAATCTAGTTAGGAAGTACCTACGGCGGATGTCGCGACTCCTGCTAAAAGTTAAGACTACCGTAGCAACTTGTAAAAGAATCGAGCACCGACCCACTAAACTGACAAGCAACTTAGTCAATTTTATTGAAGTTAGCTAAGAAACTGCGCAAATAGCTACAAACTGCAGAGACCTATAATATTTTGATATGACCTCGTACACTGACACGGAAAAATATTTTAATAGCTTAATCATTCGAATCGTAAAGATAATTATGGTAAATTCTGTCAAGACAGCTTGCTTAAAAAATCGATAGTTTTAAATAAATACACCTAATATTATATTCCGCTTTAACCAAAAGTACGCTACTTTGATTTATTTAACTTTATTCAAAGTATTGTCCATCACGTGCTGTAAAAATATTGATGGGTCCTTATACATTAAAATTAAAAATGGCGACTATTTACCTCGACTCCTGTGGTCACCTGAATCACTTCT
Organism: Polydrusus tereticollis; assembly: GCA_963920685.1. Classification (NCBI taxonomy): domain Eukaryota; kingdom Metazoa; phylum Arthropoda; class Insecta; order Coleoptera; family Curculionidae; genus Polydrusus; species Polydrusus tereticollis. The sequence continues at coordinate 115,585,893 of OY987326.1, forward strand.
TTCATGTTGTTTTTTACAGAAAGTCTTTCGTCAAATACGTGCATTAAATTATCACCAACCCCGGAACTAGGACACAGCCTACACACCTCGTTTAATTCGGTAGCGTCCATTTTAAAATATAAATAGAAAACACTAATAAAGCTGCAATCTCGCCACGGCAGAATAAACGTACACCTAAGTTAAAAGGGCCAACTACTGTGTACTAGATTCAGAGAATCGGGTCTCCGAACGCTGCATCGGCTTAAATCGCTGTTGTCAACGGATCTGAGCTTAGGCTTGGCGCTTGAATTTGCTTTGCTTGCTCTCGAGAACCGAGAAAGTTGTGTTGTATTTTATAATATTATGTCTGGGACTGGGAATCGTAATCGTACATGTTATCGAAATAGATAGGTGGTTAGTTAGTCAAGCGCTGGTAGAAAATAATGCGTTCACTATTTAAAGTATGACTTAAGCAGTTCTCATAATATTTTGATTAAAATATGGGCGGATATTATTATACATAGGTACCTACCTATAATTATTGTGAATATTTTATGATCACCAAATATATTCTTTTGTATGCAGGAGTAACCTACCTACCTATCTAGAGTACCCAAATACCGTACCTATACAGGATGTCCCAGATATGAATGAATTTTATCATCGGACATACAGACATGATTAAATTAGAGAAAAGTTGCGCAATTCTGAACTCTAAAACGTCATGTTTTCAAATTTCAAAAATTCCGAAGATTCGTGAAACCCCGAATTTTTGCGATATTGTTCTTATTGTTTTCTGATAACGATAACATTTGAAGAGATTTGTCGAAATAAATTTTACATTGTAACAGTTTTAGTTCTCTTCAAAAAGGTTTAATTAAGTTTTCAATCCGAAGTTTCGGTTTTTCGCAACCATCATCAACTTTGTTTTTTTAAATAGTTCAAAAATTTTATTTTACGCTTTATAAACTCTACTTTTTATTCTAAATCCAATGACATGTCACACTTATTTGTTAGACGTTTCGGACCTAAAAACCCATCGTCAATGCAAATGAGCACTTTATTTTTTGTTGTTGTTTTTATTGTTGTTTATTTGTTATAGTTGACTTTAAAAACATTTTTTTTTTAATATTATTTACAATAATATTAGATTAAATAAATTCCACCCTCATTCTCCATCATTATTTTAAAAAGTTACTGTTAGAGGAATGTCGTCAAGAATATCCTTGATGTCGTTTTTTAAAAATTCCCCGTATCCTTCCGACTTAGTGTTTAGTGTTCCTTCATAAATTGTGGGTTCAATGATTCGTGTTCCCAAAATACCGTCAGTGGCGTAGCGAATAGGGGGACAGGGGGGTGATCGCCCGCTCCTGGCCTCGTGCCACCCCTATCGGTATTTCCTAACATGGAAATTTTACTTGTAAAAAGATAAATTAATTATTATAATATGTATTTGCTGTCACATTAAATACTTTAAACGTACAATAATGGCTTTTCAAGGCTATGCCATGAAAGATCCATTTCACTGAGCGAAATTTCGAGTTGACTTAACTCAAATATGAGTTATCCTAGACCGACGCGTGTTGCTAATAGGGGACAGCTCAGACCTCTGAGAATTAAGGCAACTAAATCGAAGAAATTGCATCAAATCACTGTTCATGAGTTATAATAGCCCTGAAGATTGATTGTTTTAGCTAGCCAGCTTAGCTAATCGTAACTGGATTTGTCGAACACATGCGACGTGGGCTGCAGCAATTCATTGTTTAAGCTGCCAGAGACCAATATGGGAATTGTGATGCGTTACTATATACTCGGGCTATATTAATTAATGATTCGAGCTATCAAAACTGGACCTTTCAGTTGTTCTAGCTTACTTAACGACTATAGATTTAATCTGTCCTAAAGTTGGAGTATCCTCATTTTCACGCACCTGTATGGGAACAAACTCTGAACAAAAATAAAAAAAAAGGTCCCTCGGATCAACAATTGCGCGGATAGCAAGTCCAGTTATGTGGTCCATGACGACGCGGCGTGCACGAGGTACTAATAACTAATAACAATGGGATACGAGCGCGAACTCGGAACCTTCCGTGACGTTTCGATCGGTGATTTACCCTCGACATGGGTTTTTAGAGCACTCTTTATGAATTGTTTCAACTCAAAATAATTTACACATGGTAATGAGTTAAAATATTCCACGTCTGGGTCAAAACGGCACTTTAAATTCGGTTAGTAACTTTTCCCAATCCATAAACTGAGTTCAGGTGCTTAACTCATAAAATGGTTACAAAATGAAGGATTGCGGTAATCCTAAATGTGTTTAAAATATTGATATTTCTGTGGTGAGGCGAACCAAAAGAAGCTGAGTTAATGTAGCATTTTTAAATAATTTGTGATAATTCGTAGGCTCAGTTTGAATAACATAGAAATGTGCGTTAAAGTAGCTCTAATTCGGTAACCCACGACATCGGTAAATCCATTTTTGTCAGTATACGATGTTTTTTTTATGTAGCAACCATGACAACAGGAATAAGTTAGTATTATCGCGTTATCTATTATGTAGTTGTCAATCTTCAACTAGAAGATAAATTAAAAATTAAAGTATTGCGCAAGCAAGATTTAAACCTGACAAAAGTTAGTAAAAGCACAAAATAGAACCCTTAAAGATATAAAAATATTTCTGTGAAAATGGCTTACTAAATGCTCTAGCCGTGATGTCCATAAAAACCGAAATTTAGTACATAAAATAAATGATTTGAAGAAATTTATTTCAATGAAAGACGGTAGAGCGAATTTTCATCTTGTTTGGGGCCAGACCCCCGCTCCCAAGGGAGCATAAGAAAGGCGAGTTCCTACGAAATTTGGGCGTGGTCCCAAAAAATGTTTGCAGTCTGCACCCCCATAGGTTCTTACTAATATAAGAGTAGAAAAGTTGCAAAGCATAGTGAATATTTTTCTGTCCTAACAAGTTTCTTTGCTGGGATAGATAGGCAGCATACCCCCTTATCGCAGCAGCAAAGTCAATGCAGCAAAGTGATTTTTACTCCCATAGCAAAGTAGGTACTTTGCAAGCGCCTATGCAATTAGAATTGTTTACTGCGGTAGCTAATTCCTTTATAAAAATACTTAACGAGGCCTTTTGTAATGGCTTTTTAAATGCAGCAACTTTTAAAATCCTAAAAGTCTCTTTATATACCTGCAAGCCCTGTTATTCTTATGCCTAATCGAAAGGCATTTTAATACAATTTTAATTAGATATACCTACCTACTGTACTTTCTTAATGATATACTAGTATTTCAGGGATATGATTCTTGGGACCATGTCAAGATATAATTTCATATGGACATAATATGTCCTAAACCTCTTAATCTTGGAACTACAGGATGTTAAAGTTCTAAGAATAAAATATTTTTTTATTATAACTTTGATACGGCACCAGTGATGTTTGTGCAGTTTGGTACACACTTTCTATGTATCAAGAGGCATTTCTGATGCGCATTCTGTGGCATTCGTGCGGGATTTTAGCTAAATACTTTTGAGGAAGAAAATGGTATGCCACTGTTTTTTCTTTAAATAGAAATCATTTTTTTAATCCTTATTAATTTTTGATCAAATCTAGTCTCTTGACTTTCTTTAGTCGAACGCACGGTTTTTGAGGAAAATAATAAAAACCATTTTTCTGCTTTCTGCGTATATCTAATATGGTACCTATATTTTTTACGCCAAAACCGTGCGTCCGACAAAACAAAGTAAAGAGACCAGATTTGGTCAAAAATGATTAGGGATTTATAAAATAATTTTTATTTCCAGAAAGAGCAGTGTCGTACCACTAGTATAAAGAAATTGCACATCAGAAAATGCCTCTTGATACAGAGAAGGTGTGTACCAAATTTCACAAAAATATCTGCGAAAAGATTCAGGGTTAGTTTCCCTGCAATTAAATGTCTCGTTCGAAGACACAGTGTGTTATAATTTTTAAGCGGAAAAAAAAATATGTACGCCACTGCTGTTTCTTTTTTGATAACACTATTATGTAGGCAGTTTAACGGCTAATGCAAAGTACCTTTTGATAATTTTTTTATTTCGACTTTGTTTAGGAGATAAATGCAATTCTATCAAACTCTGATATGGGCATAGCGATATGCAAGTTAATGTCATTTATATTTTTATTATTCCCTTTCCAGAGAACGATTGCTCGTAGCGACTTCTACCAAGCAGGGACCCGGACCGGAACCGCTAACTGGTAAGAACCGGACCGGAACAGATACTTTTTGTGGACCGGAATCGAAACCGAACACATATTTTACTTGATAGAAAATTTTAGTTGCAGAACCCGAACCCCAAAAAATAAAACGGTTTTTTTGGGTTTTTTTCGGTTTTCAGGGTGATACTTTGTCAGATAGCTTACACAGGCTTTTGCAGTAATTAAACCTGACCTAATTTTAAGTTTCTCTATACATTTTGTTCTGTGGAGACACTTTCGACCGAGATTTCGACCACTAAACAGATAAGAGGTATTTACGAATTTACTCCCCTTTTGGCAAATAAATCTGAGATCTTGCTTTAGAATATGCTAGTTGTTTTTCTTTCCCTCTTTGTCTTTATGCAAAATAACAAGACTGAACGAAATCATTGCCAATTATATAGTGGTCACATTTGTGGCGACACGGTTTTCTTAATTTTTTTTGTATGAAACGGGATTGAAAATTCGAAGTTTATCCAAAACAGTCGTTTTGGGATCGGAACCGAATCTGAATCGAAATTTCATATTTTGAAGGGAACCGGATCGGAACCGCTAAAAATTGGTAGGAACCGAATCGAAATAATTGTTTCAGAACCGGAACTCGAACGGAACCTAAATTCTCTATTTCATCTGGAACCGAAACCGGAACGGAACCGATATTTCATTCCGGTTCGGGTCCTTGCTACCAAGTTTGCCTTTTTTACGTAAAAATGACAAAGACATTTATTTTTTTGCTTAAAAATCCAATATAAGCACGTGTAAAAAAGTTATGACTCCTCAAAAGGGTAAAAAGACATGTAGGTGGCGCCCTTTACAAGTGGGAGCCATACTAACATCAAATTCGAATGTCGGATTTCAGAAAACCCCTGGATACCAATTCTAGTTCAAATATCGACATTATTTCAAAAATTATTTATAAAAAACAAAAATAAAAATAAAATTTTAACACCCTGTATCTCCGAAACGAAACATTTCCTGATATAGGTTTATATGAGCTTTATTTCATATTTTTAAGCAAGGAAACTTATCCTCAGTTTATTCGCAATATTAATGAAACACCCTTTATACAGGGTGCCCGGAAAAGGGTGAGAAATATCTCGGATTGAGATAGAACATGAAAAAATAAGATCACAAGTAGAACGAATAGTTGTAGAAGACCTATGTTCCCAAAAAATGTGCGTTTTATTTATTTATTTATCGGCATCAAAAAAACGTATTGTTGCTGCAATCGTTACTATAGTAAGAAATAAATAAAATATCCTGCATTCTTCACATCGCTGACAGATTGACAATTTACTTCGGTATTAACTTCTGATTTTTGGATTTCGTAATGAATTTAATTGTGAATTAATTGGAACTATAGAATACACGTTTATTGAGTATGCAGATATGCATCTGATGTATGGTCTTTCGTATTGCAATTCTTTAGAAGCCAGAAGGTTATATCACGAACTATTTACTAATCGTACTATGCCAAAACCGCAAGACATTTCAATGAGTTGACCAACGTCTAAGGGAGAATGGTGGGCGATTTCAGTTAATAAGGTAATACATATTATTGACTTTCTTCATAATTTTAGGAAAGTTTGGAAAAAATAGTACTGATGCTGGTCTGTACGTACGCCGCAATTATAGGAAAATATTTTATATGCTGTAGATGACACTTTATCAACGAGCACTCGAGAATTGGCAGCACAGTTTAATATATCGAAAACAATAGTACATGAAGTTCTTTAAGAACAGTTTTATATGCATTTGCAAGAAGTACATGAACTGATTCCTGAAGATTTTTTTTATTCTCTTCACGGGTGAAGCAAGGTTTACCAAAAATGGTATCACCAATTTACACAACACACATGTATGGACTGATGAAAATCCGCATGTCACTATTGTTTCGCATCATCAACATCAGTTCCAATAAATTAATATCTGGGCCGGAATCATTGGCAATTTTTTGATTGGACCATTCGTATTGCCGGATTGGAGTTCCTTCAGAACGCTTTTCAGAATTTAATAGAGCACGTACCACTTCAAACCCTCGAAACATGAACCTCATGCACGATGTGGCACCACCTCATTTTAACGTTGGTGTGCGGGAGCACCTGAATAACGTCTATCCAAACCGTTGAATAGGTAGAGAAAAACCTATTGTCTGACCTCATAGATCTCCTGACCTAACGCCGTTGGATTTTTACCTGTGGGGATACCTTAAAAACTTGGTGTATTCCACTCCGGCCGGTACTAGGGAGGAACTTCTACAGAGAATCACGTCTCATTGTGATGTGATAAGGACCAAGGTTGGGTTATTCTGGCGGGTACAGCAGTCTTCAATTCGTCGTGCCCGCGAATGCCATGTCGAACTCTCTTATGAAGTTTTTCAATAATTTCGTTAAGGTGCCTCTATGTTGTTTATAATAATATAACTTTCGTATCGTATAGTTGTCGAGAAACAAAATAGAAATCATGGTAATTTTTATTAAAAATTAACCATGAATTCGTTTATTATTCTTTTTCTCGAAAACGCTTCATTTTATCGACAATAAATAAGAGTTTTTTTTTTAGTCTAAGGTGGAAGCTACCCAGATTTATTGTTGTAATACTTTATCATATAGGGTGTTACAAATTTAAGCATTAAGCTGTAAAGCTTAGACGGACTAAGTTGGTAAACTAAGAAAACTAAATAGGTTTCAAGGACACTATTTCAAGAGGTCCTTACTTGTGTCCATCACATTAAATTTGTAATAAATTATATTGAGTACTTTGAAAGTTATTCAATAGAAACCGATTTCCAGCGGCGTCCGCGGCGTCCTTCAGGGGCACATATCTCCGTAGGGAGGGCCTGTAAGAAAAAGTTTTATAGGAACTTATCATCCTATTTTTTAATGTTCTCTCTGAATAGCGAAAGGGACTGAACGTAATTACAGAGGGTTCTCAAAAATGTGCAGAGGTTAACGGACAGTGTGCTAACTAATGAAGCCTTGGATGAGTTTCCTTCAGTTTTGTTGGCTGTTTTTAACATGAAATTCCGTTTAAGGACAATAAATGCTAAACGCATAAGACCATGGTTTTCTAGAGGAAAGATCTCCTCGAGGAATATGTTGTGCTTTTCGTAGTAAGGAAGTTTGCTGTGGAAAATATTCAGTTTGTTCAGTACTTTAACGCGTATCGTAGAATATTGAGAAGTACGGTGAGGGCGACTAAGCAGTATTATTTTATAGGAACCGAATAGCTGACTCTAAAAATAAACAAAAGGAAACCTAGAGAACTGTAAGCGACCTAAGACGCAAAAAAGGACCAAACCTGAATGGTAACTGTATAAATTCTATTGCTCCATACTTAAGAAGAAGAATTTATGTAGTAAGATAAGTCCAAAGTTCAGACCAAGTTTTCAGTAAGTACTTATTTAAATAATACTGACGTCGCTTTTTCATTTGTTCCAACAAATATATATGATATTAAGGACACTTTTAAAGAAATTCATAATAAAGCGTCCTTTGTTGAGACGAATTATCCCTTGAAATATTTTTTAGACTGCCTGACAGTGCTTTGGAAGTGCTGGCCGAATTCTTTCGAAACGGGAACTTTCCAATCTTGTCTAAGGCTGGCTATAGTCATACCTTTGCACAAAGATGAAGATCCTAAAACACCATCGAGCTATAGGCACACGTGCATCATACAATATTTTATCTACTAACACTACTAAAGCAGACACTAAAATGAACAAAAAGAAAACCTATTCTCCCAAATTCAAAATTAAAGCCATAAAAATTCAAAATAAAGTTCATTCAACAACTTGTAAAAAGCGTTCTTTTTTGAGTTTGCGCGATTTTCGCTGGATAATCTGGAAGAAAACTATCCAAATGTGAAAATTAATTAAGCAGCTAATAGACCTACTTTTGAGTTATTGCCGGAAAAGTTAAAGGAACACTACGAAATTGATTATGGAAAATTTCTGCAGTAGTGCGATTTAAAAGGTGTTTCTAGAAAATGCAATGAGAATAAGATATTTCTCGCATATTTCTGGTCTTCATCTCTTTAGTCTAAATACTCGATGATTAAAGCCATGATGAAATTTAATTAATATTATAAACTTGTCGCTCTCTTGAAGCGAAAAGGAAAATCCTAAAAAGTTTATGATTTGACGAGAGACCAAATTGAACAGATCCTGGGAAATTCATTAGATCAGATAAGTACCTCATGATGAAAGTAGCTACTATATTGGGTATATTTGGTGCTTGTCGCAGAGAAGAGCTGTGACATTTGATAATCGACAATATCGAGGATTTGGATACTATACTAGTGGTGAAAATGCCAGATACAAAAACTAAGATTCCGCTACCTTTAACCGTAGTTGAGTTCTTTGAATTTGTACAGAAAATACAGAGGTCTTCTTCTTTTATCAAATATATAAATAACAAATATGCTAAAAATTCAGTCGTGATTAACAGTTTCGGTAAAATGCTGTTATAGCACAATTCCTAAAGCTCCCAGATCCGAGGCTTTACACTGGTCACTGTTTCCGTCGGTCTTCGATCACTTTACTGGCAGACTCTGGTACGAGTCTGAGAACTATCAAAAGACACGGGGGATGGAAGTCTTTAACAGTGGCAAAAGGATAATATATTGAAGACTCACTGAAGCATAAGACGAGAATTGTCAAAAGCCTTCTTACGACATCATCGCGTCCAGTACTATTGTTTCTATTCCCGCCGCACATAAAATGAAAACCCTAATCAGTGGAGCTGCAGGAGGAATTATTATTTCTAGTTCATCCTCCCAGCTAGTTTTTTTAATTACGGTAGTTAAAAAATGTATTTGAATAGGCGCCAAAAGAGAATTCTGGTGCAGTAGTAACGTCGACTTTGCTAAAAACTCTTTACTATCATAGGAAATCATTTTTATAAAGTGGTGTTTTCCAACTGCTAAAGAGTGACTTGTTTCAACTAAAAGAGAATGACTACTGTAAAAGCAAAGTACCATTTATAGCGACGATAAAGAACATTGCTAAGCTAAAAATATGTTTCTTGCTTATAGTCTACTATTTTAACTGGATTGCTTTATTAAACTAAAATAGTCCAGTAATTGTACTTTTTTTAAAATAGCTGCAATATTTGTTTTTAATAATAGTGTTACTTTTAACACTAGTGTCATAATATTATATTTTTGACACTGACAACAAGGGTTAAAAAGTTTTTTAACGGGGCAGGTGTACACAAACAGCTTTATGAAACATGTACTTACTTATACTATTTTTTTATTTTCCATAAATATGGAGTTTTAAGCAGCATGTTATAGACGTGCCTATAACTTTTCTGAATGTGATTTTTTATTATAAATTCAGCGTTTATTACAAGAAAATATAGAATTACATGAAAATAAAATAAACTAAACGCAACAGCTCGCTTGAGATGTATCTAAATTTATAAACATGAAAACAATTATTACGCGTAACGTTTGTACACATTCTGCTTAAAAAATAGCATTTGGAATGCTACGCAACTGATGATAACTGACGAACAATCAGCACACGCCTAGAGAAGTCAAACGCTTGTCAGGTGTACAGGACATCAAACATTTTTTGATTATGTAGATCAATTAATACATACCTATACATATTTAAGTACAAATGTATACAATTATTGAATACAAATGAATAGAAACTGGGGGTGCAACACTCCCTAAATAGGTATAGAAATTGTCGCTGGCTTAAGCTCGTCGCCTTGACATGTTACCAGATTGTTGGATTTAAATTATAATTTATTAGGATATTCCAAGACAGAAGTCATTATGATTCCTTTATTAAATACTAGATTGATCTGATAAAAATTTAAACAATTTTCTAATAAGCAAACATAATATACTCCTACATAGTGTTACAATAAATATATACCTGGAAATCAATATGTATTGTAGATGTTCTTTATTGCAATGTGTGCCAGTCAAATCAGCAATATTGTACTTTTCTTATTAGCATTCTTTTCATAGGACAAGCCTCGCGTGCTTCGGACTATTCATACAGTCGGAACTGTAAATCTTTGTCGGTGCGTCGTGGATCAACGATCAAGAGACAACATGATTTACAACTCCCCATCTTTATTTATTACAGCGTTAGAAGTGAATACAAATATTACAGAGCGTCTCCGGGGTTGCGCAATACGTTTCGAATTCAAAGTAACGTGCTAGACAGAGACGAAAGTTTTTAGGAGAGTTATCATTTGATTTCAAAGTTATCGTTTTTATCTTTCTAATTTAATTTGTTTTTAAACGTTCTTGTGCCTTGGAGTTCAGTTTAATCCTAAAGCTGTTCCTTGCAGAGCCATATATATCGTACTTTCTGTTGGCGGTAGATATTTATGGATATTTGTTATTATTTATTTATTTTTTCCACTACTAACCTATAACATCGCCATTATTGACCGATTATTAATGCTAGAAATCGTTTTTCTCTACCTTATAAGTCATTATTGACCATGGTCAATAATAAGCCATTGAAATCCATTATTGACCGATCTTTGACCTTAACCGAATTTTGTTTGAACGCAGGTAACTTGATTTTTTAATTCTACAACATCAATTCATTGTGGTTAGGCAACCAGATAATTATCAATACATATTAGATTACTTGATATTGTAAAATATCGATACAATCAACATTTTTTCTGCTTCCATCCTTAATTCGGGAGGTGTACACATAATATTATCACTAACATTTTCTTCGCTCATTTTTAAAAAAAAACGCAAAACTCGTGAAATCTGATGACACAAATGAACACAAATTGACATTGACAAAGCCACCTGATAAAACAACAAAATATTTTACCAATTCCAAAGCGCAGGTAACTTGATTAAAAAATATACTTATACCTACCTATAATTTTTTATAATTATTTATTAATACTATAAAGATATAGATAAGATAAAAGTGATTTAAACTCGCCGCTCGGGTAATAATGATGGCTGTCTAAACCTTGGTTAATAATATACTATTAAACACTAGCCACAAAGATTTTGACATTTATGAACTTACACTTTCTTGACTTTTGGAACCTCGTAATTTTTATTAGATTTTGACGTTTGTGAACTTACACTTTCTTGACTTTTGGAACCTCGTAATTTTCATTAGATTTATATGGTTTCAGTCACGTGGAAGTAATGACGCGCCGACAAAAAATCACCGTGCGGACTGTAGGTACTTATTTCTTCTTGTGGCAGGAAAGTAAGTCAGAAAAGTGTCACTTTCAATAAAAGTCAAAAATGTCAACATTACATACATGATTTTAAACAAACACACTTTACAAAGACCAAAGCTTAGAAAAGTAAAAAAGATAGTAAAGAGAGATGAGCAATTAGACTAGACTAGAAAATGTGAAAAAATGTTTTCTAAAGATGAATATTTCATACTATTATTTAATCTCTCAAGAATTAACTAACTTTTATTACTGCTGCTAGATTTATTGTTTTCCAAGGCATTCTAAGCGTATTAAACGAAAATGAATCCAGCTGTTTGAAAATTTAATCGCTCATATCTTAAAAATAGAATTTCGTTTTTGTTAGAGGTATACCTAATAGGTATACCTTCAAAAATATAAAGATGACGTAGTTACACCTACAATAAGTCTTATAAACATATAAAACAACAGCATCATATTATATCTTGTTAGGTTGTGATAAAGCATTGTTTATTAACAAAGCATATGATACACATATTATTATGTAGTTATGTTAGGTATGTTACAGACGGACAATATTTAGTTATGTATTAATTTTCTTAATAAAAATTAATATAATTTAACGCATATTTGATGATAGTGATCGTCTTTATCCGTGACGGAAAGTTTATACCAAGCGCGTCCAAAAATATTATAGGTGGTGTTAATAACTACCTAGGTATCACTTATTTCAAAATATTTGTGTAATTTTTTTATAGTACAGGACAAAAAAAAGGAATAAATAAATTAATGTAGTCAGGTTTAGGGTGCGAGGCAGCGAGAGGGACAGGTAAAGTAACTTATTCTTTAACATCAAAATGTTTCATGCGGAAATTTTAACAAAAATTAAACTCACTAAAAAGCGTTACCAAGAAATAATTTATATTTATAGTGCGGATGCATGAAAATTACTTTCAACTGAAATTATTGTAGATAATCTAGAAAGACGCATTTTCAATTTGTGATTTTCTTGGTGCAGGTGAGTTACAAAGTACGATGGCTCTGAAGGGCCATAGGCGTGTTAAAAATTTTAAATAATTGCCAGATACCAAGTGGAAATTTCCACATACTAAGTAGAAATCTCCACATACTAAGTTGAAATTTCCACAAATGAATCGGAAATTTCCACATACTAAGTGGAAATGTCCATATACTAGGTGGAAATTTCCACATACTAAGTTGAAATTTCCACAAATGAATTGGAACTTTCCACGTACTAAGTGGAAATGTCCATATACTAAGTGGAAATTTCCACATACTAAGTGGAAATTTCTAGATATTTTCTGGGTATTTGTGATTATTAGGCAAACGGCAGAATCAATTCATCAGTTCTACAGCAACACTTAGCCTATACAGTGACTTGCGGTGGTTAACTCGTGATTCCCTTGCTCTGGTGAAACCTGGCATGTTCTTCATGAATGCCTACGTGCTCTGGACGGGTCTTCGAGCAGAGCTCACGCTCGCTGAAGATCCACGAGCGCTAACCTGAACATGATCTTGCTCTCGCTCGCTCTTGCTCGCTCACTTAGTCTCCGTCCGCATCCATTTATGCATGTGCCATATGGTTCTAACTTGTCATAAGAATCCAGGTGCCATAAATAATTCGGGCCTTTGTTAGAGTACTTTCGTCGTCTCAATCTTCGTCGCATACAAAATTCAACTCCAGTTGGATCAATTAATAGTATAACGCTAGACGCACTCTTTCTCGTTTTACAATATAACCTTCATGTGTACATTTTAAATCCATCGATATCCATGAAGTTGTCCAGATTTTCTTGTCTTATTCGATATACAACACTATGATATTTAAATCAGTAAATTGTTTCCTCCTGTATCACCGATATTTTTTTAAAATTTTTCTTCTTCTGCGACTTATTTTCCTTGCTTTCAAGAAAGTATAGAATTTAGCTGTGAGTTAATCAAATGTCATAATAAAATTTTATACAATCATTGAGGTTTATAATATTCTAACTTCCACCAGAGCAAGAGAACCACCGCAGATCACTGTACAGGCTAAGTGTTGCTGTAGAACTGATGAATTGATACAGCCGTTTGCCTAATAATCACAAATACCCAGAAAATATCTACAAATTTCCACATTGTATGTGGAAATTTCCACTTGGTGTCTGGCAATTATTTAAGAATTTTTAACACGCATATGGCCCTTCAGAGCCATCGTAACAACGCAATATCTCGAAAACGATTTTAAATACTTCCATGAAATTTTAGTGAGGTAATACGGATATGGGGGAACATATTAATCAATTTTTTACATTTTACCCGATTCGCAAATTTGAGGGGTGGGGGGCAAGTTTGGAATTTTATATGAGATTATGTATTTTTGTTGCTAAAATTCGAATCTGCGTGAACCACGACGTATGTTATCAAATTTTGTTGCTTGATTCCTTGCATGGATGAAAGAGAACTCCTATTTCAAGAACATGGATTCTGTTGTCAGTATTTACTTAGCTTAAATGTCACGTTTCTTCGTTGGAATAAATGTTTTTCGTCCAATGCACTGACAAAATTATGTTTAAGTGTGTAATAATTTTGAATAAAAACTTTTATTAAGAGAAAGTATTTTAAAACAAATTATTGGAATATTTTCTGAAAGAGCTAGCAAGTTTTTAAAATAACTTATTTTTTACAGTCAAATTAAGTATTTTCGTGGTCGATGTAAAAGAAGGAAATTTTAGTAGTTTGGAATAAAGCCAGACGGTATTTGTTTTAATAATCTAGGGTACTTAAAATCAATAATTCGGGTTTTAAAACAAAATACTTCTATATTCTTGAAATTGAATAAAGATTTTTCTACCTTGGAAAACGCCATTGTTTCTTTTAAGTATTTCCGTTACTGTCTGTTCATAGTTCCCGAAGTTTAGTTAGCGCGACGCGGCTGCGCTTCGTGACGTGTGGCTTTTTAGTGGTATTTCCATTTTAGGCCCAATTGAAAATTGGAGTTTGGAGTGGTAATGGTAGTGGTTTGACATAAAACGCATGCCACAACAAAAAAGGGGTAAACTATATCATCAAGTAAGAAATACATATATTGATATTATTTCGAAAAACAAATGACACTAAAAAATGACAATATTGAAAATAGTTCAAAAAAGATGAGATTATGTGACGATTTAAGTAAGTTCATAAACAAAATAGAGTAAAAAAAATCTTAATTAGACAATTTATTAATTTTGATAACGAATCAAGTAATGTAGGTACCTATCTATTGTTATTATAAACTGGCATTAAAAATAAATGTGAGTTAATACGTGTCTGCGAAAGCGAAAGCCGAGTTTATGAGAGGTTTTATTGCAGTCATTAAGCCAAACGAAATATGTTGGGAAGTACTACTTTACTTCATTTACAGTTATAATATGTTTTTTTATTATTTAAGAAGATCGACACGCAGATGATGTCTTATGGTTACAGATGAATCGAGAAAATTGGGATACTGTAATGAAGAATCAAACTTTCGATACAAGAAGAAATCTTCAAAATAAAAACCTTTGAAACTGTTGAAGATGTTTTTAGAACGACAAGTTTTATCTTATGGCCTTAAAAGCGATGTATTGGTAAGACCACTTGCTTTAAAACATATTGGAATAAAGAGCAAAAAACTCATTTCGCCCTTTACTATTAACTGCTTTATGCAATAATATGTTGTAGACTGTAGAAAAATTAACATTATTATTCATAAGAATAGACTTAATAATTTATTTTTAAGGAATAAGCACATAATATTTATAATTTTCAGTAAGTGTTAACTAAAAATAAACTAACGGAATGGATGGCTCACAACATGCTTGCCTTACTAAACTGCACTATAAAATATTTTCTAAATTTTTTTTCCAAAACTTGTTACGAAAGTTTACTGTAAATCACACCGTATGAGCGTTACTCTTGATGTTGTTTATTTGCGCAGTTATACTAAAAACTGAATTTTTAAATCTATATTGGTGAAGACGGTTTTTAAAAAATTTATAATTAAAGAATATATTTATTTATTTATTTATCCATTACGTATTACAATATTATATTCACTACACTAGATAGTACGAATTATGAGGTAGTAAAAAATAATTTAAATCTATGTATGCACTATGGACTAAAGTCTCTGTGTGCACACAGTCACTGAATTACTCCACGTCCATATCTAATATATCATTCTAAAACTTATTATTTAATAGTACATATACCCATTTTTACAATTCATAGAAACAAATAGTAACAGCATTTTTAATTATTTGAGTGTTATTCATAATCCTTTAAGGTCCCTTTTTATGTGCTGAAATTTTTTTGTTTTAAAATGCTCTGGTAATAAGTTCAAAATTTGAGGAGCCACATAAGAAATAAATCGTTGTGCGGCAGTAAAGTGTATAATCTGCACAGTTAAGTTTCGATTTGTATTTGCTCTGGTCAAATATCATGACTATTGACTAATGTAATTGTGGAAGATATTTGTAGTAAGCGAAAATCTAAGCACATTATTTATATATATTTGGATAATTGTGAAAACACCAGACTGTTGAAATAAAAGTTAAGAGGAAAAACATCTGGATTTAAACTGAATTATTTTTAAAATATAATTTTGGACAATAGTGATATTGCTTAAGATATTCTTATGAACAGAGCCCCAACAGATTATTCCATAACTAAGACAAGATTGAGCTAAGGATTTATAGACATTAATTATAACCGCTCTGTTTAGAATGTTCCGCAATTCGTAGAATTTATATACAAGTTTTTTAAATTTATTCTTTACATATTCTGTGTGAGCAGACCATTTCAAAAACTGATCAAAATAAACACCTTAATAATTCGTACATTCTACTGATTTAACTAAGTATATCATTACATGAACATTTCCCAGAGAAGTCACAATTATTTGAGTGAACTATAATTTTCTTTTTATTAGACAACCCAAACTAGTTCATTGCAAACCATATAAAATTTGTTTTGTTCACATTAAGAGTTAATCGATTATAATCCATCCAAATTTTTACATTGGTAGCAGCTCTCTCAAAAACATGGTGCCATGTTAACCCCTTAATCAGAAGAAGCGTGTCGTCGGCAAGACAAACAGTTTTTACATTAGGTATTGCATTCGCCAGACTATTAATATAAATAGAGAATAGAATCAGGCCAAGTACTGTACTTTGAGGAACACCAAACCACCGTCCAAATATAAGAAGTCCGCTCACTTGCTCTTGCCGCTGTAAATTTCTCCCCTGCCGACGCCCTACCCCGCGCCCAGCGAGTCAACGCTCAAGCGGCGATCGGCTGGGGATTAGTTTTTGCAAGTGCATACTTTAATCCACAGCGCTCTCGGCGAAGAGTTTTCGTATGCTGCCACGTTATAATTAGTATAATTTTAGCTTACTTATGATGGAGGCGAATCACCTTAAGAGTTTTTCTTATTGTTGTGTTGATGATTGTTGTGTTAGTTCACGTGATTGTTTTTCGTTATTTCGGTGCCCTAAAGATCCAATAAGGTAAGTAAAAAGGGTAACAAGGGTACGAATTTATTATACATTAAAATTTGCTAATCGCGAGATGAAATGTAAATCGACTAATAAAGCAAATCAAAAGTTGAAGATTTTACAAAATTTGTAATTTGTATTTGTAATATTATTATGTGTAACGCAAAACAGAAAATGTGTTTTATTTAATTTTTTCCTGCAAAAATAAATTAATCCGAAAAAAATTGAACTTTTTGGTAAACACAACAAATTTAAAAATCAATTTGGAAAAGATAAAATAACGACAAAAAAAGATGACCTAATAGTTACGTCTATAAATTATATTTCCAAACTTTAAAGTACCTATTCATTTCCCCCAATAAAATATCAATATTTTATAATTCGATATTGTTAAACTAACACAATAAAACCAATAATTCGCGTCATGATCTAATGCAAATGCAAACTATTAATCATGCAAATATATTAAAACGTTTTGTAAGTATTTATTACCACAACTCCCTCGTATAAAAATATTCAAGCGGCCAAGCCAACGTTCCTACTGAATGACTCCCGTATCTCGCTGGGAGGCGGTTCTCGGTGCGATTCGAGGTCACCGCCGGCGTTTTCAATACTTCAAAGAAGTGATCGGACTTCTTATATTTGGACGGTGACCAAACTGGATCACTTAAGAAGGGCTACAAACTGTATTCATGAATGATAGATGTGTTTTGGACTTCCATTGTCATTATTTATTAATATCACATATTCAACTGGTGAGTATCTCCATCAGTCGTCTTCAGGTGAATAATGAATAAGCTACGAAGCTACGAGGGTATTTATACTACCTCCTGGTTAGCAGCGCATGACCGAGATTGGTGCAGTCATGCGTTACTGTGTGGTTCTAAACTAAGCTTACATCTACTTAACAAGGGTTTCCAAATATGTCTTATGTCTAAAGCAGTCTGGATTTTGGGTTATGACGGCCGCTTCTTTGAATTTTTTCTTTCGCCAGTGTTCTTCTTTGAGTATTATTTTTCCCTCTGACCATTGCAAGTGGTGGCCATGTGTCCAAGCATGTTCTGCCGCACCGGATCCGGATCTGTTTGTTTCTCCCTTCTTTGTGTGGTTTCGGTGTTCCTTGATTCTTGTTTCAAGGGGGGCGTAGAGTTTCACCAACATAGGATTGTCCGCACTCGCAAGGTATTCTATATACGCAGTTCTTCGTGTCCCTTTAGCTGGTTGGCTTCATCTTCGTCAGGTGGCTTCTTAAAGAATCTTTGGAGGTAAATACTGTTCGAATTTTATATTGCTGTCCTAATCTTCGGATATTCTCGGAGATTCCCTTGACATATGGTACCTTTATGGTGGGTCCAGTGTCCAGTTTCGACGTCATCTTTCTGTATATTCATGTGATTCTTACGCTTCTTGATAGTCTGGTCTATTAGTCTCGTGGGGTAGCCGTTTGTGTTGAGTTCGTTTTTGATGGTGTTGAGTCCTTCCGAAAGAGATTCCTCGGAGTTACAGAGAGTAAATGCTCTGTCAACAAATGTTTTGACTATCCCATGTTTTGTGGTATTTGAGTGGTTTGAGGCGTAATTAAGATATCGACCAATGTGAGTTTTCTTTCTATATACCGATGTTCTTCCATTTTTTAAAATTATTTTTACTTGAAGGAGGTTTTCACAAGTTCCGTCAACAATAATTATTCATTATGTAGGTGTTGACAATAATAACCTGATTTTTACCTGTTTGTGTTTAGCATTAGTACCTAACTTTTGAGTGTTTCGCATAAAAACCGATTTATGTCGCAAACCGCCAGTTTTATCGAAATAAATTATTAGGAGTACCTTTTTTGAAGAGAAATGGCCAGAATATTTAAAAAATCAGTTTTCAGCTCTGTCAAATGACACCTGTCAAAAGTTTAGGCCAACGAGTGTGGTGGCAAGTCCGTTTCTAACTTCCCTGATGATGTAAAACATCTACTGTAGTATGGTTTAATGACTCTTTATGACCTCTATAAAATATTAAAATTTCATTAAATTATACAAGTCGGTCCAAAAGTTAGAGCTAAAAGAATAAATCGCTAGGTACCCCTTGGGGCTCTGTATCTCCGTTAACGGGCACATAAAGACTTTTTTTTTTATCAATTATGGTTATTTTGACCTCCTCTGTATGCTGCTCCCCAGAAATTAAGAGGTACTTACCGGACCCCCTTTATAATAATTTAATTTTTAATAAAATATATTTAAAACTCAAATAATGCGTATTATGGTTTCCAAAATGCCTTAAGATGATTAAGGATACGTGTAGCTTAGAATTTGATATTAAATAATGAAAAGTAAAGCATTAACACTGAAAAATAGGGTTAAATTAAAAAAATCGATTCCTAAAACTGACACTTTTAATGTCAATGTTTAGAATGATATAGAAACGCCCAATTTAACAAGTCCGTAACTGCTTTTCCCATATAAATTGCATAAGTTAACTATACAGGGTGTATGCGAATATTTAAAAGTGTGAATCTACATGAAAAATTAATGATAGTTTGCTTTATATACTATATGGCCCAAAAATGTTCCGATACGAAAATACGGGGTGTTGAAGTTTTAGTAAAAAAATGGAAATTAATTAATATTTGCGACAGTTAATGAAGGTGCATATTTTTCAATACAAATTTAATTTACAGCTTTAACAGTGGCGTGCCTGCGTACTGACTTCGATATATTTGAGAAAAAAAAAATAGTGCGCCAATGGTTTTCTCCCAAATAATAAATATTTTTAAACTCACCGTTCAATTTGAAACATAAGATCTCTCCTGGGTTGTTTTCCTGCAATGCGCCGTATTTGAGTAAAAAAATAAAAACCGTTCGAGAAAATTAATCTCATTATTGAAGGATACAATCTTGCAATAAATAATCTAGTTGCCTTGGAATATGCCACTTGCTTTTTACATCTGACATTTTCTAGTAAGTCTCTGTCGTTCAAGTATGTGCGTTGTGTATAATTTATTTCATTTAATTTGTAGGTACCATCTTGTTAAAAATTATTCAAATGCAAAAATGACGGAAATACAGTACATGGCCTCGCCGACGGTAATGGAGAGCAAGCCAGACGTATTTATCATCTTAGATATCCCAATCGTGCTTTACCAGATAGTCGAAGTACGAGGTAGATTGCTAGAAACTTAAATACTTGCCATCATATATACCATATTTTAAGAGTAGGTACCTACATGCATTACTTCCCAGAGATTTTTGAAGGCCTGTGACATTCTGTCAGTGGGATTTTCATAATATTGTACAAAAGTCAAAATCCGCAATTTCAAACACATATTCTGTTCACAGACAAAGTTAATGTTTCAGAAAATTCCATTCAGAATATCCACACAATCATTTTTAGGCGGAAGAAAATCCCTATGCCGTAACCGAAACCCATTTCCAACACGAATTCTCGGTAAACGTATGGGCAGGAATTATTGGTAACCACTTTATTGGTCCATTACTCTTGCCAAGACGACTTGACGGACAATCTTACCTCAATTTCTTTGAAGAACAACTGCGTTTGCTGCTAGAGAATGTTCCGATAGCAATAAGAAACCATATGTGGTATATACATGCACGATGGTGCACCAGTACATTTCAGTGTAGTGTTTCGCAATATCGCAATTATTTACAAACTGTTCATGCAAAGCGTTGGATTGGCCGCGGTGGGCCTCAAGAATGGCCTGCAAAGTCCCCGGACCTAAACAGCTTAGATTTCTTTTTGTGGAGCCCTCTTAAGACTCTAGTGTACACAAGTCCTATTAACACTGTAGAGGAATTAATAGAAATACTAGTTGCAGCATGTGATAGAATAAGAAATACTCCGGGGATATTTCCACGAGTGCGCAATTCCACGAGAAGGGGGCCGGAAGCATGCAGAGGGTAATTTTCAACAATTTTTGTAATTAATCGCTTCATGTTAGTTATAATGTTATATTATTGTTGTATGTTGTCAGTTGTTCATTACACACAGATGCCAACCCGTAATGTGTTTAATTTTTCCTAGCAAATTAATAATAAGTCTTTTACTCAAAAACGGCGCATCGCAGAAAAACAACTCAAAAGAGCTCTTATGTTTCAAATTGAACGGTGAATTCAAAAGTATTTTTATTTAGGAAGAAACCTGTGGCATATCATTTTTTTCCTCAAAAATAACGAAGTCAGTGCCCGTAGGCACGCCACTGTTAAAGTTGCAAATTATTTTTGTATTGAAAAACATGCACTTCTATTAACTGTCGCCGTCGCCACGTCCTTAATATCACTGAAATATCTCAAGTAGTTGCGAGAATAGTAATTAATTTCCGTTTTTTCCTCAAGACTTAAACAACCCGTATATATTAATTTTCGCAACGGAACATAGTTTATAAAGCAAACTATCATTCATCTTTCATGTAGATTGACACCCTTAAATATTCGCATATTATTACGGAACACCCTGTATACGTTGTAATATTAGGTAGACAATTCGTTTTTTTTTTGTAACATGGCTTTTGCCTAATTAAGCCGCCATTTCGAAAGCAAATGGTAAGATTCCTCTCAAACTTTGAATAAAATATCTGTAAACATAAACGCTGTGTTGCTATATACACTGACAAAAATGGATTTACCAATGTCGTGGGTTGAAGAATTAGAGCTACTTTAACGCACGATTATATGTTGTTCAAACTGAGCCTACGAATTATCACAACTCATTTAAAAACGCTACAATAACTCAGCTTCTTGTGGTTCGCCTCAACACACAAATATCAACATTTTAAACACATTTGGGATTACCACAATCCTTCATTTTGTAACCATTTTATGAGTTACCTGAACTCAGTTTTTGGATTGGGAAAACTTACAAACTGATTTTAAAGTGCCGTTTTGACCCAGACGTGCATTATTTTAACTCATTACCATGTGTTAAATTATTTTGAGTTGCAATAAGTCGCAAATAGTGCTCTAAAAACTCATGTCGAGAGTAAATCATCAGTCGAAAAGTCACGGAAAGTTCCGAATTCACGCTCGTGCCG
Source organism: Polydrusus tereticollis (assembly GCA_963920685.1). NCBI lineage: Eukaryota > Metazoa > Arthropoda > Insecta > Coleoptera > Curculionidae > Polydrusus > Polydrusus tereticollis. The sequence goes on from OY987326.1 coordinate 115,607,839, forward strand.
ATTTAGCGCGGTAACTTCGTCCCATTGTTATTAGTATCTGGTGCACGTCGCGTCATCATGGACCACATAACTGGACTTGCTATCCGCGCAATCGTTGATCGGAGGGATGTTTTTTTTATTTTTGTTCAGAGTTTGTTCTCATACAGGTGCGTGATAATGAGAATAATCCAATTTTAGTGTTGGAATATATTTAAAGTACCAAACCTTATTCGTTCATAGAGTAGTTCCTTTGCACTTGACGTTTATCATATGTTGTTAGATGTCACTTATGTCAGTAATGTCAGTTAACCTAGCATGTGTTTTCGTAACAAGTGTTTGTTAATTAAAGTACATATTATTAAATATTCCTTGTGTTTCTTGGCTCTATTGAGATTTCCTGCCAACATTTAGGACATATTAAATCTATAGTCGTTAAGTAAGCTAGAACTGAAAGGTCCAGTTTTGATAGCTCGAATCATGAGTTAATCTAGCCCTAGTAGTGACGCATCACAACTCCTATATTGGTTTCTGGCAGCCTAAATAATGAATTGCTTCAGCCCACGTCGCATGTGTTCGTCAAACCCAGTTACGATTAGCTAAGCTAGGTAGCTAAAACAACTCATGTTCAGGGCTACTATAACTCATGAACAGTGATTTGATGCAATCTCTTCGGTTAAGTTGCCGTAACTCAGAGGTCTGAGCTGTCCCCTATTAGCAACACGCGTCGGTCTGGGATAACCCATATTTGAGTTATGTCAACTCGATATTTCGCTCAGTGTATACCTATTAGCTATATTAAAATTTAGGTAGGTGTATATCATAAAAATTTAGCTAGCTACAGCTACCTACAATAATAATGGTACTACCTTGATTATTACAATAATAATATATACTTTTTATACTGGGATGGGATATTATTATTATACTAGATTATTAACTACCAGCAGAGAGCCCTTAAATATTTACCCAATAGGCAGTTTATTTCATGCTTTTTATTAGATGTTTATTATTAATATTATTACTGCGGACTAGATAAATCGCAAGGCGGCGAGCTAGGTCAGGTAAAAATATTCAGAGTCAACTTATTATTATTCTGCATCGCTCGTATAAAATCAAAAACAACCTTACCGTGAACAAAGCATACAAACTGCGAACCGTTAGAAATCCAGCAAAGAATAAATAAGCGAAGGCCAACAAACTTGTTGACGAGAAACGAGGGGCTCCGTTTGGGTACGGGTAGAACCAGGTCAAAAATAAACATGACGTCAGTCGGCGGCACGAGGCAGCTGCGTGCATTATCCGACAAGATGGCGATGGCGTACGGGGAGCGCTCATTAAAGAATAGAATTTAGGGTATTGCTGTCGTGACTAAATAAGTGCTGTAAAATGTAATTTTGTGTAAGTGTAAAAAGTTTTTTTTAGTCTTATCGAGTTTGTTCGTATTCTGTGAATTTTGTGATTGATTGAAATTAAATAAAATCAATCAATCAAATCAATCGTTTTAAAATATCGCGCTCATCAATCTTTATAAAACGATATTCCCACACAGCACAATCATGTTTCAGAAATATTTCATATTGCTTTCTCCAAAAGATTTTAAATATTCCATAAATATTTCGAAACATTTATGATATATTGATGAAATATTTCAGAAACCCAAAAATGTTTCATAAAAGTATAATTTCATTTTATGTTTCTGAAACATTATATAATTGCATTCTGAGATATTTCAAATTAGAGGCAAATAGGTACTTCTCAGAGATATTTCAAAAAAATTTCTTGTTATATTTCTGAAATTATATAAACTGGAATAATACAAGAAATAATAATCATTCAATATCAAGAACATATTTATTAAAAAAACATATAGTATTATTAAATAGTAAATATGAATATACAAAATAGGATGCTTATTTATCTCCGAAATTCTTCTTTCTATGGGGCCCTGAAAGTAGAAATTTAAAAATAAATAATTTTAAGTATGAATCATAATAATATTAGGTGTGTTCCAACACCCAATTCTTGTATCATTTCAGAACCGTCACGAAACTGTTGGGATCGATTTTGTGCGCAAGCGTTAACTTTGCATGGTTTCAAGACCGTACAAAAATAGACATGCGTTGAAACGCTTTTTGATCCGATACTTTGTTTACCTAAATATTCTTCATTTCACAGTTCGCTTTAAACCTCCAAATCACCATCAGAAAGTTAAGCATTCGATAGAAAATCACTGTCTTATTCATCATACTACATTTTTTAATTCAAAATATTATTTTATTTTGTAATATCAAAACTATAAACAAACAACGAGAGAAGAATGACAGTTTCAGTTTCTCAGTACTTAATTAAAACATTATGTTTTGTTTAGTCTGTTAGTCAGTTTGGTACTAATCATTAACATTTTTTTCTGTTGCATGGGCACCTTATCAAGCCCAAATACTGTGACACTTTAACTCTAGCTGCAACATTTGACCTGCACCTGGCTAAGACATCATGCATCTGAGCGTCTGGCTACGAGATTGCTATTTTGTATTAATAGTCAGTAGAGTAACTAGAAGACCTAGGCTTGATATGAAGCAAACATTTTTTTTGGGACAACTCCCAAATGACAAGAATTCGCCTATTTGCCTCGAGCAAACCCCTGGTTCATTAAACACTTGGAACCATTTTAGTCACGTCGCTGTTATTAGTTACATTTTTGGTTTACAGAACATTTTTTATTTGTACCTTGTGCGCGAACACGTTTGTAATTTTATTGCACAGGTTTTTAATAACAAATCAATCACTTTGTCATTTTATACCCTAGCATGGGTATGACATACTAACACATTTCTAACTTAGACTCGTCAAACAACCACTTAACTCTTCTTAAATACTTTTTACTACTTTTAAATACTTTCAAATACGTTCAAATACTTTTCAACCATTTTTACGTAGAGGATTTGTCGTTCCACGGAGCGCAACCTTTCTCTGTAGAAATCAGCGTGACACTCTACACTTTACTTTACTTTGAATCACTTTTGCCCATTTTTACGTAGAGGATTTACCGTTCCACGGAGCGCAACCTTTCTCTGTAGAAATCAGCGTGACACTCTACACTTTACTTTGCTTTGAATCACTTTTGACCATTTTTACGTAGAGGATTTTACCGTTCCACGGAGCGCAACCTTTCTCTGTAGAGATCAGCGTGACACTAATCTGTTGACAAAACATTGTCCGTTTCGTACCGTCTACCGACACCTTGACCAATCAGGTACTGATACGTCACAATCCAAGATGGTTTATTTCACGTCACAATACTGTTGCCAACCAATGAGAAAGACATCCACTGTTACTATGCAAGCGGCGTTTATCATATTTACATTTACGTGTTAGGTAATGATACAGAATCGCCGACCGTGTTTTTTATACATAAGGTTTTGATTTAACTTATATTTTTATGGATGCACAACGTTGCCATTACTTTAATATGCGGTATTGCCAATTATATTGCATGTAAATATAATGTACTTTCCTCATTGTTTTAGCATTTAGTAGTTACATAAAAACATAGTAATTGAGCACAAATGCGGCGTTGCCGCTTAGATTAGTATTACGTTACATTACATTTCATAGAATTGAGTTCCACGCTTTTACTTTAACTTTGTACTGGGTCACGACAGAAATATGACGTGTGTCTCAAACATACCTATAAAGTATTTCTATTGTTTCGATACCAATTTTTCTCATAATTTGTTCACATTATGTTTTATGGTAAAGTTTAAATAAATTTTGAATTTTTCTTCATAAGCTTTGTTTGTTATTTACATCGGCATTTATAAATAACAACAATATTTGGGTTTTAATGACTTTTATTGACTTTTTGGTATAATTTGATATAAAATACATACATTCATTAAATTCTGAAATTTAGTGAATACATGGTATTTTAGAGTGAATTAACTCAAAAAGCGATAAAACGTCTTTAAATAAAATATCTCATATATTGTTTAAACAGTAAACCAGTAATTTGAAAACGAGTTATTTAAACTACCCGCCATCCGCAATAAATTTCCTATCGTAGCGCTCGGGGTGGACTGGTGGCCAACTTGAATCTTTGTTTTTCTGGTTTTCTACGTAGTTCGCATTTCTAACCTCTTATCTGTTTTGTGCGTTCCCCTCACAATCTAACCTAAAGATGAATCATGTGTGTATTTATGAAAGCTGCCACCGCTCCCGTTTGTAGTACCAACATGACTAATTTTAATCTGGCTGACCTTGTGCTGTTCGTCGTTCGTGCTTTAGCCAATGGGAAGAAAGAAATTTAACACGTTTGACTAAAGTAGAAGAAATATTTTCCACGATTTCAGCATTTATAGACAATACACAGGGCTTAACTTATTTCATAGTTTAATAATATTAAATATTGGTCATATCCACTTTTTCAAAGAAAAGTAACATTCTAACCTCAAAATATGGTACTGATCTTACGAGTTTACAACGGTGTAGTTCGTGTTTTATAAATACCCTAAGAATGGACGCGACGAGCGGGAACGGTGACAACCAGTAGGAGCGGTGGCGAAACATTTTACAAATTGACCTTTATATTATAGGTCCCTGGTAGAAAAATATCAATCTCTCATATATCAAGGACGCTTTATATATCAATGTTTGATACATCAACACTATTAAAACTACTTATTCCATTATAAAGACAGGAAAGTTTAACCAAAACTTGTTATCAACTAATCAAGTTCTTACAATTCACAGGACAGCCACAGTGCAACAATTTTTTGTACCTCTAGTTCTGCCCGGAGGAGATCATAAAATGAACCTAACCTAAACACAAATAACAATGCCTAATAATAATTATTGTTGATTGAACATTACACAAACAAAACATAAAATAAGGGGAACCCGTGAGGGGAACAGGCTGGTTTTTCTGCATCTGGTCCATCAAGTGTCAAAGGCAGGGTGTGTCAACTGTTATTTTGGGTGTAATGAATCTGAAATATTTCAGAAATATTGATATGGAAGGTTATGTTCTTGAGACGTTTAAAATATATCAGAGATATTTTTGAAATGAAGTGTGCTGTGTGGGTTGGTCTACCTAAACTATATAAATACAAATGCAAACCCTGTGACAGAATGACGTGGTGGTGATGGACTTGGTTTAGAGAACGTGGTAGCGTGGAGACCAAGTCAGTATCATTCCGTACAATTTAATAGAAACGTTTCACTATCTATCCTATAATATGAATCGATCGGGGCAAAAGCACTCTTGGAGAATCTGAAAGAAGGTATCTAGAAGTATCTTGAAGTTCTGATATCGTCGGATGTAGCCATTAATTAATATTGTTAGTACCTATTCAGATGCACTTACCCACCTGAACCTCGTCTGAATCTAACAGTCCGTTGCAGCTAGGAGAAGGGTCTCTTACTCCTCTGGTCAGCTGGTCAGCAGGCACACGTATAGTATTACCCGCGTCCGTGAGACTACCGCGAACCGTAGAATCCTCGTTAATTGAACCGTATAGGTAGTTTGGTCAAGAATTATTATTAGCCAAATAAAACAACTACTTTCTCAAAACACTTCTAACCTATTACAAAGAAAAATAAAGTGATACTTTACAAAAAGAGCCTTAAATATATTTACAAAGGAATATTTACATCTAGCGAGAAAGAGAGGTTTCAAAACTAAAGCCCAACTAGATAATTATTCAGTATTCAGACTGAATAATCGACATGCGTCTAATACAAATCCCCAATAAAAGAATAATTAATGAAAATTAATTTCGAATGTAAAATCCCCAATAAAAAAAAAATTAAGAAATAGCACAGAATGTACTACCAGATGGTATACATCTTACCCCAAAACAATGATAAATAAGCGATAAGAGATTAAATTGAACTTTATAAAATTAAGAAAAGGATCACTTTACACGAGAATTAGTAAGTCGACCAGAGAGCTCGGGAAATATCTCGGAACTGATTTTACTGCGTTCTTGAAAAGAACTTATGACCTTAATACCACACCCCTTGGCTTCCAAAATCCCAACCTTTCAACTTTAAACCAATAAAATTCCCAAAACAAGTGATGGTCGTTCCCGCGTCCCATGACTGATGGTACTTGGTCAATAACAAGTGTTACTGTCCTTATTGACCATCCCCTTAATAGTCTTAGGTTGTTCGCCGATAGATGGCTCACCTAGTCCACGGAAAGGATATATTATTAATTAAAAATTTTGATTTCCTTATAGAAAATGACTTAAACTTATGATTTATACAAAACAACAATGTCTTAATCTAATTATACCTAAAAAGAGTTAGAAATGTTAAAAAAAAACCTACAAAGTAGTGTTTGCTTTTTTCTTGTGTTTTTCAGATATTAGATAGGTAAAAAAAACATATCTAACTTTTGTATAAGGTGTATAAGGCAGATACCGGTTTGTCTCAAAGTCACAGTTTTATCTATTTTTCCTTTAATATTAAACTATATGATTCAACGAATGAAATTAGGCTAAAAAAGGAGTTAGGTCTATATTACAGAAAAGATGTTCTAGTTTGATTTAGTGTTTAGTTTTTTGAAAGACAATAAACCCCTTGCTTTCTCTAATGCGAGCCACATGTTAACATATTTTTTGGAAAAGTTTCTTCCAGTAAGCAAGACTTTAAAATACAACTAAAATAAAATAAAATATTCTGTGCTGTTACAACCCATCGAAACAGAAAAATTTAATTTGATTTAACTTTTCGTCGCATTGCAACTCAATCTAAAGGGAAATAACGTATGCACTTATAAAATCTTCCATCGCTTCCGTTCGTAGTTCCAACATGACCAATTTTTAACTCGCTGACCTTTTGTGTTGTTTGTCGTTCTTGCTTTAGTCAATGGAAAGAAATAAATTTGACACATATGATACAAAACATAAAAATATTTCCACATTCCTCCGATTTCAGCGTTTACAGACAATGGACACCTAACTTATCTCATAATTAAAAAGTAATATTAAATACTGGTCACATTATCCGTTTGTAATTTGCGTAATTTCTAATCCCTTGTTTTCTTTTCTTTGTAGCTTCTTCTACTGGCCTTTTTGGCTAGGTATCTTCGGCATCACTCATATTATCTTTTACTAAAGATGTTTTTTTGCATAAACAAACACTTTAAAATTTCCGCTTTGACACAACCACAATATTATCACAATATTTAAAGGTTAATTCTACTTGACTGATGGTGACATAAAGCTCGGTGGCGCTAGAAGTCATTCATATATGATTCATAAGATGGTCCCTTTCTGCACCAAAAGGTACATACACCTTCACAGAATGCAAAGAGCTGAAAAACTGAAAATTGTCGAAAAAGTTAGTTAGTCTCTTTCTGAAATAAGGGATTCGCTTGCAGTGCGGAATCTTTATATCCTTATAAATCAACAATAAAGCCTTTACTATAGTCTATTTTAAAAAGGTGTAGAGTAATAAAAGCTCATTAGGTATGCAAAGGGACTACAGAGTGACCCAACGAATATTTAAGCCACTTTCATAATTTGGCATTGATTTCATTGCAAAATTCTTTCTTTTCATCAAGTGCAGGTAGTACCACCCGGGTTTGGGTCAATTTATGGGTTTTGCCTATTGTTATCCATTCACAAACATTGAAAATGGTGTGACAAAGGCGTGCCGGTAGGATATTCGTAAAAAGAAAAGAATTTTATTTTAACAGAATAAAATTTAGGCAATATGTGTACATAGTATTAGGTACACTTATTTTTTATTAAACATTATAAAAAAAGTACAAAACACAAAAAATACATTATACAGAAATTAAATTATAAAAAATCATAATATTCTTCGTCATGTGAGGAACTGTCATCTCCTCTTGACGTTATAATTAACGGGTCGACGGTCCGATCGATCAGGTGGTCAAGCTCCCACATTTTCTCCTCTTCTTTAATGACATGATGGACTGCTTTTCGCCAGTTCTCTGGTGTCACTTCCTTAATGGCTTGATCAAAGAGTAGCTTCATTTTGAATGTCGTGTTGTGTCTTGCTACAAAGCATTTTACTTGCGCCCATATAAGTTCTATAGGATTTAGTTCGCAATGATAATATGGCGGTGTGCGCAGCACAGTTACACTATGTTTTTCTGCTATATCTTCTACGGCATATTTCATAAAACGATGTTTGTGTCAATTTGCTATAGCTAATAGTTCCTTCTTTATCAAATTATATTTAAATTCAATACTTTTGGTGGTTAACCAGTCGATAATTTCTTGTTTTCTCCAAGATGAAGTTGGAGTCTTCTCTGTGCGTCGTAAATGATAGCTTGCGTTATTCATAACTACTACTGAATCAGCTGGAAGATATTTTATCATTTCACCAAATAGAACGACTGAAAGGTTAGCAAACCTTCTTTTAAAAATCCCTCTTCGCTTCTAATATGGACGATTATTAGTATCTACCCTTTACCTGAATGCACCTTAATGCCCGTTGACAGGCCTTTCATGAAAGCTTGACGAGCACTGGTTATATTTTTGTCTTCCCACAATTTTGGCACTATATAACCTTCATTAATCCACATCTCATTAAGATAAAAGATTTTCTTCTGTACTGCTTTATACTTCTCAAGTTTTTTTGTCGCCAGCAAACAATTTCATCGCTTTCCAGTAAAAGTGATTTACGGTTATGCTTTTCCCAGACAAAATCCATATTTTTTAAAGTGGTCCATAAAAGTTTTCTAGTTTTAAACGCAATACTGTCATTCTGGTCAAGCTCCATTAGAATCTTATCTAGGGTGGGTATTTCTTTTTTAAAATAGAAAGAGTGAACTTTTCTTCGAACTACACTTTTGGTGTCTTCATCAAGGACTTTTACTAGTCTGCCTGGACTTTTCTTGGGAGGTTCCACTTGACCTGCTGTCTTTCTCTTCCGCAATAATTTAAAAACGGTGACTTTCCAACTTCAGTCATTCGGGAACATCGGTCGACAGTTTCTTGTACAGTAAAATTCGGATAATCGTATTGTATGCAATCATGTACATTTAAAATAATAACTTTTCACTCACTGATAGTGGAGAATTATTGGAACATCTTTTTGTTGGTGTGAATGTCACCATTTTATTACTAATCTTATAATACTGGGAACACTATATACGGTTTAACAGCAAATACTGATGCATTAAACACTATATAAAATATACTTATTTAGGTCATACATTATTCCAAATTACCACCTATTTATGTGATCCAGCCCAAGAGGCCAGAGCCAAACTCGGTACCTGTTAAACGCAAAACGTAACTTTATAATCTACTACCTAACTAATCCCTACACAATATTTCGATTTTGACACTTTAGGCCAGAAAACATACCTTTCCTAATCCTCTTACGCAATTACTTGAAATTTTAATATTACAAACAATACTATTTTATCTTAATACCCGCTAACCTAATTCTCTAAAATTTTTGGTAAGTTATCATAAATAATTAAATGCACAAAGTTTACCTGCGCCTATGGCCGACACCGAAATTGAGCCGAACTGGACGGAATTTCCCATTTAATTACTCTACACTTTTCTGAAATAGACTATAGAACAATATCCAACAATACAAAAATAAGCGTAATTATTTTGTATTGGTGCGTGTTGGGGAAACGTGTATCCACACGTCAAAGAGAATATAGGTTAGTAAATCCTGTGTGCGTGCTATTTCAATCTCTGCTATTTTTGGTTGTAATTTAACACAGTGATTGGCATTCAGTCATGTAGCTAGCCAAACGCGCTTCGCGACGGGACGTGTAAAGCGTCAACGACGGGGCGCAAGCTTCCTGTTGGGCGAAATATGTGGTTAGATCTTATCGCACGCCCGTAGAAAGACGAGGACGGCACGGCGCAACGGTCAAGAGAGAGTAGTCTTTTATGATGACGCAAGGTGCTCTTACGCAAGCGGCACGAACTTAAGGCCTTTTTGGGTTCTTTTTAAGTAAAACTGAGCAGTTAGCGATTCCGCGTTATCTGACGTACGAAGTCGAACTCCCTACGATACCGGGCCGGTTTTGTGGTGTACTTTCAAGTGATAGTTAGGGAAACAATGTATCCAAAGCAGTTAGTAATATATGAACGTTAAGTGTCAACCAGTGTCGTCTGCCGATGCCGTATTTTTTCGGTGACTTCGTCCTTGGATGCGCGAGTTGCGAATGACCTGCACCAACAAGTTTGTAGAACACCGGAATTAATTACTAAAACATCAATAATCAATTAATCGATAATAATATATCGAATAATTAAAACAATCGACTTTCCCATATATCAAACAATGGATTAATCGAAATAATCGATTTTTCGAATGATCGAAATAATAGATCTTTTTCATCTTTTGACGGGATAACCGATTTATGGATCAATTACCAACGCCAACGCTTGGACTCGTCCTTGCCACGGGACATTTTCTGTGCGTGGTGTGCGTCAGGATGCAGAACACTAGAGGAAGAGACGGGACTGATAACATAAATGAGTTTAGCGAGCGTCTTAACTGTACGGAAGATCCCTTACACTGACACGGAAAGTAAATATTTAGAAGTTACCTTGGATTAGGAACTGACGTGACGAGCGCATGTAGACAGTGTTGACACTGTAGTAAAACAGGTCGATATAGACCTCTTAGCAATTTCGACGTGCAGTGGGTGGCAGTTTGGGGTTAAACCCGCGCATATTGGGTTAGCTCTAAACGACGGTCATCAAACCGAGGGTAGGTTATGGCTCGGTGGTCTAATGGCCAGGGATGAAAAGGCCATCGTGCGTACAAAACTGGCAAAAATATTAAGACTTGCTCGCCTAGGTATAACTGGAGTTACGGGGACGACGCCTACAGCTACATTAGATGTCCTGCTGGAGCTGCAGAGTCTGCCCACCTAGATACGGAGGGGGCTATGTTGTCATACCGATGAATGAGGACCACCCGATGCTGGAAAGGAGTGGGAAATTTAGGACACAAGAATGGCTCCAAGGATGGATAGGAAGATCTGAAGATGCTGTTCTTCAGACCAATTCCAGTCGAGGGAGAACTGAGGTTAGACAGGAAGTACAAAATCACAATTCCAAACAGACAAGTGTTCCCTGAAGAGGCTTTGGTGTGCTATGCCATTGGGTCGAGCATGACCAGAACTGAATCATCAGGGCGGAAGTATACTTGGAAAACAGTAACCCAATGGAAAAGATCACGACGATTTCCAAGCATAGGTGTATTCCATCCTCTCGATGGAAATAATGAGGGAGGTCATGGATCGAAAGCGGACTAGGAGTAGTGCGACCCTCGTACAAGAGTGTGCGGACGCCCTTAGAATATTTGTTGAACAGAAACGTTTTCTTGGTCTGGGTTTCTAGACATGGCGGAGTGCCTGGCTTGGAGTCGAAGCTCCCTATTTAGGACCTAAACCAGCACTATACTATATTCAAATCCAAGCTGCCATATAGCGGCTAAACAATGGTCAGCGGTTGATGACAACCGTAACTGAGAAGCGGTTAAAAGAATGTGAAGTAAATAAAAACTATTTACGTATTGTGATTTTTTATTTATTCGTGAATGTGTATTTCTCTATTTGAATGCTTGCAAACCCTTGTATGCCTTCAGCTGCTGGCCAGTGTAAAAACTATGTGTTATTATAAGGTAGTTTACCAAGTCCATCATTGATACTTCTGGCAAAATTTCCAAAATCAGTCTTTGCGAGCGGGTATCAAACCAGGTTTCATCTAAGTATATAATAGGTATGTTCTCACTTCTATACTGAACGATTTTTATCAAATATTCAAATCGCCATGCCTTAAGTCGTTGCGATTCCATGATACTTGCCGCTTATCGACTTTTTTAAATTTAAAGCCGATTCGTTAAAAACACTTCCACAGCGTTGTCCTACCGCGATTGATATCCGTGTTATCTATCTCAAGTCTTTTCAGTAAATTATCCAGTGGTGGTACCGTATGCTCTTCATATATCTTATAAATTTTGCGTCGGACTAAATTTTCATCGCTGATGCGATCTAATTTCTTGCAACTCCCAGAATATTTCCTTCTTTCCCATACTGTTTTTTCCGAAATTTTAGTCAATGTGGCTTTTTCTTCAATACATTTCATTTTACTCAACTTTTCACGTTCTATGAGATGTATATACACTATTGGTATTGGCAAGCATTTATCTTACATGCGGAGGTTTTCAGTGTGATAAAACGGTATAGGCAAAGGCTCGAGAGAAATAAAGACAGACAAAATCATGCTCTAGCCGATTCCCCTTCCACCGACCAATACGCTTTTATGGTAGAGGGGAATACTAGCGGGCACGGTAGGTGGGCGACGGGCGACGGCGACGGCAGTATCGTATCAGCCAGATATTGGAGTAGTAGTGATTGTTAATCGCATTTTGTGCGATGTTTTACGACGTCGTTTTTTTGCGGTCATGTTTATCACTGGTAGTTCTATTAATACATATAACTAACAGTAATTTTAAGGTGTTTAAATTTTTATCGGCCTTAAGCATAAACCTGTTATTCTAAAAAAAAAGTAAACTCATGAACATTCTTAAAAAGAAATAAAATTAATGGCAATTCTAATTAAAAAATAACTTTAAACAATAAGTATTCTTAAAATGGTATAAAACTAAAAAAGTCATTTTAATAAATGCTCGAAGACATTGCCTTGCTGGGCTTCGCAATACCCGAGCCGATCATAAAACTCCGTCCTAACATTCGACAATACCTCCGGTGTTATGGAATTAGTAATGTCGAATATTTTTGCTCTTAAGTCAACTAAATTTACAGGCCTCTCATGTGAATACCTGTAAATTAGTTGAGTTAAGTGGCCCCACAAAAAAAAGTCGAGGGGAGTCAAATCCGGTGACCTTGCCGGCCATGGTATGGTACCTCTGCCACAAATAAGCCGTTCAGGAAATGTCATCCTCAAAAACTCCTGAACTCGCCTTGCATTGTGAGCAGGGCAACCATCCTGCTGAAACCAAATTTCTTCGAAATTAACATTCAAGGCACGCACAGCTGGTATTATTTCCTCTTGCAGCATCTGCAAATATTTTTCCCCATTTAAGTTGCCGTCAATGACAAAAGGTCCTACAATATTGTCGCCCAAAATACCCGCCCAACAGTTTAATTTTTGGGGATATTGTGTCCGCAAAGGCGCACTTTTATTTATTTATTTACAAACTCAACAGGTACAGAGTAGGAAGCCTAGTTTCTATGTTTATACCTAGTTACTATTTACAATTTACCTTCCAATGCTTACAATAACCTATACAAAATCATTTTAAATTCTCTTAGACTTATATGAAATATATCACAATCATTTCTAATTTCATTAAATAATCTACACATTACATTGAGTGGCGCATTCAAAAAATTATTTGTAGAAGCTGATTCTAAATAAAAAAGAACAGGGTTTCTGGTTATATATGAAGATGTGTAGAGATTAATTTGTGATAGCAAAGCAGAATCATCAATTTCATTGTTTAGGAGTTTATATAAAAATACCAGAGAGGAAATAGTTCTTCGTTCTTCTAAACTTTGGAATTTATATTTTTCCCTTAGTCTAATTTTTGAGATTGTTACATCATATGTCCCCATTTCCTTATATAACAAGTATCTCAGAAATTTGTTTTGTACTCTTTCGATAAAGTATTTATGATTTTCATAGTACGGACTCCAAACAATAGCAGCATACTCCAGAATAGGCCTAACATATGTAACATACAGTTTTATAAAACAAGTAATGTTTTTAAAGTATCTACAGTTTCGGACAACAAATACGTACATCCTGCTAGCCCTATTTGCAATGTTTAATATGTGCATCCTAAATGTAAGCTGATCATCAAACAGAACTCCGAGATCTTTTATTTCTGTAACTCTGTTCAATTCTGCCCCGTTCATGCAGTAGGCAAATTGTACTGGATTCTTTTTCCTGGTAAACGTAAGTACATAGCATTTATTAATATTGAATTCTAGTCGATTCTCTATCGACCATTCAAGTAAATGGTCTAGATTTTGTTGAAGAATGAGACAATCTGTAATATTATTGATAGTGGAGTAGAGCTTTAGGTCATCAGCAAACATAAGGACACTGCATCTACTAACTTGCTTAATTAGACTATTAATAAATAAAATAAACAGTAAAGGACCTAAATTGGAACCCTGTGGAACACCAGACTTTGCTATGAAATGATTTGAAGAATATCCCTTCACCACCACCTTCTGTATTCGACATTGCAAATATGATTGAAAAAACATTACCAATCTTGAGTGAAATCCAAACTCATTGTACAGCTTGTTTAACAGAATTGTGTGTGATACCTTGTCGAATGCCTTTGCAAAGTCAGTATATATTATATCTACTTGTGATTTGTTGTCCAGAGTTTCAGATATACACTGAGTTAAATTAGTTAAGTTTGTGCTGGTAGATCTTTTATTCATGAAACCGTGTTGAAATTGAGAAATATTTCTATATACAGAACCATACACTTTCTTATAAATTATTGATTCAAAGATCTTTGCTGGAACAGATAGAATAGCAATTGGCCTATAATTTTCTATATTAGTCATATCATCTTTTTTAAAAATTGGATAGATTTTAACCTCTTTCCACTTATCTGGAAATGTTGACTTTTTTAAAGACAAATTAAATAAAATACTTAAAGGTTTAACAAAGAAGCCCACCAAGCCTTTGACAACATATGACGGCACATTATCAGAACCTACCGCTTTATTTACTTTTAATTTTTTGACAGCATCACAGACATCTTCACAGTCTATTCTCTCCAGATTGATAACTTCATAGTTACTATAATGATCTACGAGTTGAAAGATATTGGGATCTTCCTTATAAACCGAGCTAAAATGTGAAGCAAAAGCATTAGCAATTGCCTGACCAGTGTTGAATTCCTTGTCATCTAAATGCATTTTACTGGGAATTGTATTAGAACCTTTCCTACTATTAATGTATTGCCAGAATGACTTTGAGTCGCTTTCGATGTTTTGCTGTATTTTAATGAGATAATCGTTATAAGCAATATTAATATCATTTTTAACTTTCGTTCTTAATAAAACGAACTCATTTTTTACACTTTCATTTCCAAATTTTCGAGATTTTTGTCTTAATTTTTCTTTCTTTTTTAAGTTTTTGATAATATCTTTATTAAACCAGACAGGATATTGCTTAGTTCTACGACTTTTTGGAACACATGCATTAAATATGTCATAGATCTTTGTATAGAAATAATTGACAGCCTCATTTATATCGACAAACAACTCTAAATCATTCCAGTCTACCGCCTGAAACATTTGATACATTGCAGGAAAATCCGCCTTTCTAAAATTAAAATTAGGAATCTCATTATTAATAGCTAGATCTTTATGTTTTGTGTTTTTTAGTTTTACCTCGATTGTAAGGGTGGGATGATGTAAATCTTCCTTAACAAGACTAAGGCTAGACCTACTAACGGCACATGGCATATAAGATAAAACGAGATCTAAAATATTATGATTGCTATTTGTTATCATGTTTAATTGTTTGCTATCAAAGAAATTCATAAAATTCAATAAAAGCTCTACGTCTCTATCTTTAAAACTATTGTCTACATAATATTTATTAAGATAGGTAATGTTAAAATCTCCCAATATAAGGTAATTATTCTCATGCAATATGATCAAATTCTCCAAGAACGCAAACAACTCTTCACGTACAAAAGTCGAACAATTAGGGGGTACGTAAACTACTATTATATATACATAATTAAAATCACTGGTAAATACTTTTACACAAACCATGTCTATAATGGGAAAGTTAAAGTTCAGATGTATTTTGTGACATTTATAAGTGTTTTTGA
Source organism: Polydrusus tereticollis (assembly GCA_963920685.1). Classification (NCBI taxonomy): domain Eukaryota; kingdom Metazoa; phylum Arthropoda; class Insecta; order Coleoptera; family Curculionidae; genus Polydrusus; species Polydrusus tereticollis. The sequence goes on from OY987326.1 coordinate 115,623,670, forward strand.
CTGCCAGAAGTACACCACCACCACGAACTGAGTCGACTCTATTTCTATCTTTGAATACTACAAAGTTGTTTGGGAAAACCTCCCCGTCATAAACGCCACTAGAAAGCCAAGTTTCTGTTAGAGCTATAGCGTCGTATTCATCATCCGACTGACATATTGTATTATATATTGTGTGAGTTTTTGTGTTTAATCCTCTAACATTTTGATACATTACTGTTAGTGTATTACTATCTGTATGGTTACATAAGGTCTGACTTGGATTAGTTTTATAGGTTGGTGCTAAACTTTGGATAAAAAACTGTCCTCACTATTGTAATTTGTATTTTGTCGTAGTCTCTGGATTCTTTGTTGATATGCCGCACAAGTTTGATCTCTGGCTGTATGATTTCGGTTTGTTAGTCCTAGTTTTTTACAATTTGGACAATCTAGGTTGATCTCTGTACATCCTCTCCCATCATGTGCTCCACTGCATTTGTGACAGCATTCCTGGGAATTGCAATATTTAGCCACATGCCCATACTTACAACATTTGAAGCACATTGATATGTTTGTGTATTCTTGTATGTATACTGCGCAAAGATCGAAGGATACATTTTTACGCTTCATTAACCATTTAAATATTTGCGGTGGTGTCTGAAATATCCAGTTTTCCTTAAGTTTGTTTTTGCAGTCCCTCTTAGTAATAAATCTGAAGTAATTTTTTGTATCTTCGCCAAATGCTTCATGCACTTAAATGTTTATTTTCCCGTGACCAATATCTGGCGACTGCAGGATTATGATAACCATGAAGAGAAAATGATGATTCATCCGTAAACAGAATATTTTTTAAAAAATCTTCATTTTCATCAATTTGCCTTCTCATGGTCTCACAAAACTCCATTCGCCTCATAAAATCATCTGGAACAATTTCTTGGGTAGTTTTCATTTTATAGGATTTATACCCATGCTTTTTAAAACATGTCTAACTGTGCGGTCTGGAATGCCAATTTCTTGAGAAATATGGGTGCTGGAACATGGCTCACTTGCTTCCACAAAAGCGCATACATTTTCGTCCCTCTCGACTCTTTCTTCAGGAATAGGACGGGCTTGTTGATCCTCGTGATAGCATTTACCACATTGGTTAATGCACCCGGATTTTTTAAAACGATTATAAATATTAATAATCGTTTGGCGGGCAGGAACCTGTTGATCAGGGTACGCAAATGCAAATTGCCCAACAACACCTTCGGCACTTTCAGCTTTGGAATACCATACAACTATATTAATTTTCTGTTCACGCGAATACATTTCTTTTAAATATTATGTAAGATGATTACCTGGTTCGAAATTAGCACACAGGTTTTGGATAACGAAAATGACGTATATTCATTACGGTATTAGTACAATAGTAGCAAAATGGTAAAATTATCAAATCATCATCTCTTAACTTATCTTCTTTTAAATCTAGTTCATCAAAATATATATATGTTTGGGTAACCTTAAACTATGGTACGGTTTGTTATATGTTATATGTTTATGTTTATCAATTACAAGCAAAGCTGGCACCTTACGTTCATGGTTGTAACCTTGTCAATCTAAACCAATGTTTAATAATATAAACTAATTTAATAAAATAGGTAAAATACTGTAAAATACTAACTGTCTTAATTTTACCTTATACTATACCTTACTTACACTACACCTTATACTACACCTCCGGCCGGCAGAAAAAAAAAATCGAATGCTAATGCTGAATTTTTTTTTTTGAAATAATCAACCAATCTATATCAATCAAAATATTTCTTAACTCTATTCTTATGAACTAAAACTTGCTTATTCTCTATATCTAACAAAATATTTGGAGACTGTTCACTTATCACTGTAAAGGGTCCATTGTATAAAGCGTCCATTTTTGTTCCCGAATTATTTTTCAAAAGCACTTTATCACCACTCTTATAATTAACTATGCTACTTTTCCTATCATATACAGTCTTTCTTTTACCTTTTGACGTCATCAAGTTACTTTTTGCATCAGCACATGCTTGCTGGAGCCTATACTTTAACTCTAAAGGATAACTATCAAAATTGTACAGAGGGTCAACTTCTCGTAACAAATTCGAAGGTAAATTAGCCGTTTTGCCAAATACTAACTCATACGGGGTATACCGAGTTTCAGTATGAACACTAGTGTTATAGGAAAAACACCAAAAAGGTATCCAACTACTCCAATTAGTTGGGTTTTTCGCTATTTGCATTCGTAAGTATGCTCCTAATGTTTTATGAGAGTTTTCTAATGCGCCTATGGTCTGATGATGGTAGGCCGTTGAATTAAGTTTTTTAATTTGAAGCAATTTACACGTTTGCGTAAGGGTTGCAGCTAAGAATTCAGTGCCTTGGTCTGACACTATCTCATCTGGGATTCCAAACCTCAAAATAAAATTTTCAACGAACGCTTGGGCTACTGTTACAGCTTCCTTATTTTTTAAAGGATAACATTTCACGAATTTACTGAGATCACACTGTAACGTTAAAACATATTTATTGTTATCAACATCTGATTCTAAAGGACCAACTAAATCTAAACAAATTCTCTGGAATGCTGAATCAGCTGTAGGCGTAATAGTCATTGGCTCTATACTTAGTTTTGAATGTTTATACCTCTGACAATCATCGCATTTTTTAACAAAGTCCTCAACGTCTTGTCTTAAACCTATCCATGAATAATATTTTTTAACATTATTATACATCCTATTTATTCCTGCATGACCTCCTGTCGGCAGTAAATGAAAATCATTAAGCACTATTTGCTTTGTCTCACGATCGTATACTTTTTGCACGTCTTTAATAACACATATTTTTATACCGGTTTCATTTATCAACTTTTTATATTTTAATAATTCTCTTAAGAATTGAGCGCTCTTTCCGTCTTTAATTACTATTAATTCGCGGATATTATATTTATCACATATAGCTTTCAGTATCCTCAACGATCCACTTAAGGGTAACGCCGATCGGATGTTCTGAAATTTAAATTCCGCTTCGTCGGAACTCAGGTTTCTCAACGATGCCTTCCTGGTCAACGTCGATCGAAAATCCTGGCCCATATAAATGACGTTTTTATTTTTGAAATAGACGAAATTTTCTATATTACAATCGTAATTTTCATTTTTACATAATTCAATAAACTTCGCGTTTGACACTGGACAGAGTTCACACGATTCTTTAGGCCGTTTCAGTACTTCTGTTACTCCCGGGTGATCAATCCGTTCGTAAGTACCCGAACTACAACCTACGTCATCTGTTTTGTCTGTCTGTCGCTTCGCGGCTGCTCTAGTCGTAGCAAATAAAGATTCATTATTATTTTTATTACTTAAGCTTTTAAGCTCCTCATTATTTATTTCTATTCTCGAAAGCGCGTCCGCTATGACGTTTTCTTTCCCTTTAACATGTTTAATATCAAAATCGTATTCTTCCAAAACTAATCGAAATTTAGTGAGTCTACTAGAAGGGTTAGTCATACCAAAAAGTGAAATAAGAGGTTTACAGTCGGTTTGAAGTGAAAATTTTCGTCCATACAAATAAGGTCTGAAATGCTTAACTGCCCATACTACTGCTAAAAGTTCCTTTTCTACTGTACAATAATTACGTTCTGCTTTATTTAAAGACCTACTGGCATAAGCAACTGGCTTATCGTCCATATTTGACAAAACTGCTCCGATTGCACCCCCTGATGCATCGGTTTTTAAAATGAAAATATTATCTTTATCAAAATTAGGATATTGTAAGATTGGAGGGCTTATAAGTGCGGTTTTTAATTTTTCGAAAGATTTTTGACACTCATTTGTCCAACAAAATTTTACTTTTTTCCTGGTTAAATTATTTAATGGAATTGAAATTTTTGCAAAATTTGGAATAAATCTTCTATAATAGTTTGCAAATGCAACAAATCGTTTAGTCTCATTTGCATCCTTGGGTACGGGATAACTCTGAAGGACCTTTATTTTCTCCCTATCAGGAAAAACACCTTTCTCCGAAATCACATGCCCAAAATACAAAATTTCTTTTTTCAAAAATTCACACTTGTTTGGATTTAATTTCAAATTTACGTCCCTAAGCCTCTGAAAAATTTTCACTAGATTTTGGTTATGATTCCTTAAACTGTTTCCAAAAACAATTAAATCATCAAGATAAACGAAACAACTGTCATAATTTAACCCTGTCATTGCAATAGTCATTATTCTAGAAAAAGCACTTGGACTAATTTTTAAACCCATCGGAAGTCGTGTCATTTGGTACTGTCCTCTTTCGGTCGTAAATGCTGTATACGGTCGACTAGACTCTTCCAAAGGCACTTGGTAGTATCCTTGGGACAGGTCTAAATGCGAGAAATACATAGCTCCAGATAATGAATCTAAAATTTCAGTAATAGATGGCAATGGAAACTTTTCGTCGTCTCGTAACTTTTTATTGAGCAAACGAAAATCAATTACAACTCTAAAGCGTTTAATGCCTGTTTGGTCGGCTTTTTTAGGTACAACTAACAATGGTGCGGACCATTCACTTTTAGCCTTTTCAATGATTCCTTGTTTTTCCATCATTTCGATTTGCTTATGTATTTCTGCCTTTTGTGCGTGAGGAAGTCTGTATGGTTTTACGTATGACGGTGACGCGTCAGGCTTAAGTCGTAATGTCTGTTTGTAGATGTTAGTCGTAGTAAGAGGATCGTTATCTAAATGAAAAATATCCGAATACTTAGCGCAAATTTTTTGTATTGAAAAGTTTTCTTCCTTATTTAAATGCTTAGTATTAATTAATTTCAACAATTTGTCAACTCGCCCTACTGAATTATTCTCCGTTTCTAAAAAACAACATGTTTCGTAATCGCTAAAATTTACAAGCTTTGGATAAAAATTTGTCAATGAAATTTCCATGTCACGGGTATTTAAAATTTTTATTGGAATCATATTGCTTTGTGGTCGTACTAAAGTACTGGCTATATATATACCGTCTCCGATTTCTTCTGGTAATACAATACAGTCCTCATTTTTATTCACTTTGCAAAATTTAATTACCTCGCATCTAGCTGGTATTTTAAAATAAGATTTTTCTTTTGAAAACATTGGTACCGAGATATTTTTATTTTTTAGAAAAAATGAAAAATTAAAATTTTCGTAATTTATAGTGGCATTATATTTTTGGAAAAAATCAGAGCCTAAGACTCCGTTTATTTTATTCTCAAAACTGTCTATTAGGTGAAAATTATGATTTAAATTAATTACATTGTTATTGTTATTGTTATTAATATTAAATTTCAAGTTCGCAACGCCATGAGACAGTGTGGAGCCGGTAACTCCATTAATTTTTATTTTAGTTGCTGTGTTTACATATTCGTGTTTATCAACACAGGTTTTAAATATTACACTAATTGAAGCACCTGTATCTATTAATAAATTTAATTTGGTACCTTTGTACTTGACTTGAATAAAATTGAGACCATTTAAATTAAAAATAAAAAATTCATTATTAGACTCGAAAAAACTGATTTTCTAATGTTTCGCTTGATTGATTAGACTCGCTAGTACTTTCGTCCCTAATGCAATATGACCTATTATTATTATTATTACCACGAAAACCTCTTCCGCGATTTGGGAAACCCCTAAAATTCGGTGACCTATTTTGAAACCTGTAATTGTTGTTATTACTGTTATACCTGTTATTCCCTGCGGGACCTGAAAAATTCCGACCACGAGACCTATTATTTGAAAAAGAACTGAAATTTGCTCGATTATTTCGACCTCTGAAGACCCTATTACTCGCGTGCCTATTTTGGATATGAAAAACCCGATGAGAGCCTGTGTCACTTTTTCCAAGCTCCTCATCCTTTGCTGCCCTTATCGCATCACTTAATCGGTCGTAATTACGTGCTTTAACAATAGTGCGCATGTCGCTACTCTGCAACCCATTGGCAAATACGTTTATAGCAAGCTTCTCGTTTACGGAAGTTAACACCCGTACAGCTTCGTCATTCCCGTCGGACTGTGCGATAGTAAGGTCCAGGAGTAGATCTTCAATAGTTCTACCGAACTCCTCGATTGATTTACCCCCTTGCTTAGCACCGTTCAATCTGGCGGACAATGCTCCCGCTGACTTTTTGGTGAGAAAAAGAGCTTTAATATCAGTAATAAGGGCTTCATTCGTTGCGTATGTGCTCTGCAACCTTATTTTTGCATTACCCGATAATCTTGCCTTAAGGACATAATTCGTTAAACTCTTTTTCCCTGCCTCGTCAAGCAATGCGTCATATAACTCGCTGCCGTCAATTAACTCTTTTGTCGTTTTCTCAGTGCCGTCCATGCGCGGCAACAGAGACGCGGCCGTTTTCAAATCAAATTTTTCACTCATGTTTCTAGCTTCAACAAAACAATCAGAATCGGGATTTTTTGCTACAGATTCTGTTTCTTTCGTATCGGCGGTTTTTAGCCTATCCTGTAAAACTTCATTAATAGCTTCAAAATATTTATCTAACTGTGTGGCATAATCTTTGACTTGGGCTATTAATACGGTTTTAGTGGGGACGGGGACCCTATTAAATTCATTTTTTAAATTGCTAAACTCACTTACAAGTGTCTCTAGTTTTCCTAAGTTGCTTACGGTGACAGTCCTAGAGCTGCGCCTTTCGATGGAGTCCTTTTTCAGATTCCTATACAGTACCCTTGCCTCTTCTAACAAGTACTGGAACTCCTTGATGCCCATGAACTAATCCCACGTTGCGCACGAGCGGCTTTTGCCTCACCTTCCATTAAGGCCTCACAAGTACGTTCTGCTTGGCTGTTGCTCGACTTGGGACTGCTACTACGCATATGCAAATGCGGTCAAAATGAAATGGAGTGACTTTTCTTCTTCTTTAGGCTTATCTGCGGGGTTTATAAGAACTTAGATTGCTTCAGGATCCCTAGGTGCTGTCCTCAGGTACATACTCCTTGATAAATCCTTCTTCAGTGTTCTGCGGTACATCTGTTTGAGCTTCAACACCAACAACAGGACGACTGCTCCAGTTAGGATATACAACAGTATGCGAATGTCCAAGGGTGCCTGGATCGCCTCTTGTTCCACAATGAAATTCGAATTAACGACACCAGAGTCTGTTATTTCTGCGTGTTTTGAATTTGTTGTCCCCATCTGCGCTTGTTTCACTTCACTTGTTTCACTTGTTTGCTTTCACTTAGGTAGTCACTTTATATTTACCAAGGGCTTAACTTAAGCCCGCTGGCAGGATCGCCATGTAAGATGATTACCTGGTTCGAAATTAGCACACAGGTTTTGGATAACGAAAATGACGTATATTCATTACGGTATTAGTACAATAGTAGCAAAATGGTAAAATTATCAAATCATCATCTCTTAACTTATCTTCTTTTAAATCTAGTTCATCAAAATATATATATGTTTGGGTAACCTTAAACTATGGTACGGTTTGTTATATGTTATATGTTTATGTTTATCAATTACAAGCAAAGCTGGCACCTTACGTTCATGGTTGTAACCTTGTCAATCTAAACCAATGTTTAATAATATAAACTAATTTAATAAAATAGGTAAAATACTGTAAAATACTAACTGTCTTAATTTTACCTTATACTATACCTTACTTACACTACACCTTATACTACAATTAATTTACTCCTTTCTATGCAAAAGACTCTGTGAATATGAGCCTTGCCGTAGCCGCCCCCACCAGTCCTTACAAGTCTTGCATAGTACCGCCACCCGCGAAAGCAAAGGGCAGGGTTTCGATCAACCAGTAAAAATGAAATTATTTATGTTGTCTTCCCCAATAAAATATTAAAAACTTAGGTTCGAAAAGTCTACGTGACAACGTCGCAAAATCCAGCAGTTCCGAGGTCGCGCGAAAGGAATACTCTCGTTTGTTCTCGTCGTATTGGAAGGGGAATAGGGGAAATCGCTGTCGTTCTCTTTTTAATCTTAGGCATTTTATAACCATACTATTCTATTGTATTAAAATTGGCCTGCAAAGTTTTACTTTCCCGATAGTGCATACATTTTTTATAATCTCTTTGGAATCTAAAGATAAGTGTCTTCTTCAATTTTCATTTCCGCACTGTGGTTGTACCTGCACCCCCTCCGGCTGTTCTATTTATTTATTCATTTTATTATTTACAATTTAGGATGCAACAGAGCAAATGCTCCAAAAAAGCAACCACTATTTACGTGATAAATTTACAGTTATTATACACCGTAACGTTTAACAATTTACATGAAAAAAGAGAAAAAAAAGTAATATTGAAATATTCTACTAAACTAATGGGTTTACATAAATAATGTCGGTCTCCGGAGCCGATATCCTTGTTTCATTCAGTCGTGTTGGACCTGTTTAACACGGCATTTCCTATTAGGTGGATAAAAACAAAAAAAAAGGAAAACTAAGCCTTGGCTTACAGTAGGCCTAAAAGTTTCAGGAAGGAATCTTCGCTCTCTAAATCTACTTAAGAAATTTACTGACAATGCTGGCTTTCTCTCTTATTGTAATAGGTACCGTTGCATCTATCGCAAACTTGTCAAGTTAGCTAAGTCATCCTTCTATAAGAAAAGGATACTTAATTCTAGGAATAAGCAGAGGGAGAGTTGGTTAATAATAAATGATCTTTGCAATCGTTCCTCTGCGTGTGGTCAGGAGGTTGGCATTGATGCTGACACTTTGAATTCTTTTTATTGCTGTGTGGCTGGAATCCTGACGCAGGGTTTGCCTATGGTTGGAGATCCACTCGATTTTATGCGGGATGTTTCAGTTCCAAATTCGTTTTGTTTTATGCCGGTGCTGGTGCGGGAGATCTGTGATGCTCTTGCGGAAATTAAAAACAAAAATCCAGTGGGGACGACGGAATATCAGCAGAGGTTCTTTTGAGGTTACCGGTTGCTGCTCTCAGAGCTCTTGCAGTTGCGATTGAGCACTCATGGTCTAGCGGGGTGTTTCCGTTGTGTTTAAAGACGGCAATTGTCATTCCGCTACACAAGGGAGGGGATCCAAATATGCCATCTAATTTTCGCCCAATCTCTCTTTTGTCTACGTTGTCAAAGGTTTTTGAGAAGGTGATCAGGATGTGGAGTTACCTCGACTTGCTTGGGCTGATTGATGGTGACCAGTTTGGGTTTCGGAGTTCCGTGGGGACTCATGATGCCATATTCAGTTTCCTGGATAGAGTTTATTCTGGCCTGAACCGAGGAGAGGCTGTGGCAGCGGTGTTCTGTGATTTGTCAAAGGCATTTGACTGCGTTGATCATAGAATACTGCTGCTGAAGCTGGAGCGATACGGGTTTAGGGGCTCTTCCCTCTTTTGGTTTGCATCTTATTTGGAAGGCCGCAAGCAGTCTGTGCTCGTCGGGGATACCAGATCGACGGCTTTAGATATTAAATGTGGTGTTCCACTGTCTGTACTGGGGCCGCTACTCTTCCTCATTTATATTAATGATTTAGTACGTGTTAGAATATCGGGAAAATTTACCCTTTTTGCTGACGATACTTCCATCGTGTGGAGCGATGGATCGGTGATTCATCTGAGAGAGCGGATGGCTGTAGATCTGGTGGAGGTGAAACACTGGTGCGATGCAAACAGGTTGTGCTTTAACACGGAGAAGACTCATGCAATGGGTTTCAGATGTGATTTGGGGGAGATTCAGTTGGGCATGATACCTGTTCAGGGTGGACATGTGTGCAGGTTTCTTGGTGTCACTGTTGATGACAGCCTTCGTTTTGAGGATCATGTGTGTGGACTTGCCGGGAAGCTCTCTTCTGCATGCTTTGCGGTGAGGGCCGCCGCTAAAGAACTGGGTTCTGAGACGGCTCGCACTGTCTATTTTGCCCTATTCGAGTCACAGCTTAGGTATGGGATTCCTTTTTGGGGTGCGGGTGCTCACTATCTAACTAATGCCTTATTTATTATTCAGAAAATGATTATGCACATTATATATACACATTTTTGACTTGAAATTTGATTTTTAATAGTTTTCTATGTTTGTCATTAAGTTCTCTGTTCCCTTTTATGTTTTTTATTGTTTATTTACTTTGCTTTGTTGTTTAGTTTCTTTTACCTACTTTAGATTTTAATATTATTTGTATGTTTTTAATTCAAATGTATATTTTTTTAATATTTAAGTCTTATTTATTAACAATGCTTTGTCACATAAAACTTTGTTTTTTTTTTTTGACAATAACGTATTTTTGAAATTGAAATTGAAATTGAAATTCAAGTTTAAAAATTTTTTTTTAATGCTATTTTGAACACACTGAGGCTAGTGTAAGTAACATCCAAATTATTACAATATTGATAAAATTCAACTTGCATTCTAATTATTGGTGTGTTCTGTCCTAGGTTTGTTTTATGGAATGGAATACTGAATAAATCATAATTTCTTAGATCCCTTCCGGGAACCCTGAAACTCAAACATGACAGAAGAAAGGGGGAATCTTGTAGCATTCATTTTTGCTATAGATGTATATTTAGAGGATGCTACATGGTTTTGTGTAAGATATTTTTCTCCATTACCTTTCTATGTTTTCTGTGGATTTTAAGTTTAGTGCTTTGGTGCAGAGGTTCATGTTTTACAGGCCACGGTCCTATCATGAATATTTTTTTTTGTACATTCTTCATTCCTTTTCTTTTTAATTAACTTGAAAGAAGTAGATATCTGAGTATTTAAATATTTTTATTGTCAAAATTTGAGGTTATGTTCATTTATGATAACCGGTCAGTAGTTCATTTGGCTTATAGTATGTTCGTTGAGTTGTTCCATTTGAACCTTGGTTAGTTCACTCTAGAACATTGATGATATTGCACTTTTCACCATTCGATAAATTGGTATGCCATTATTTGTTTTTAAATTGCATATTATGCAGGGTAAACTGCTATTAGTTTACCACATGTCAAGTTGGTTTGGTTTTGTCATTTTATCGAACTGAGATTACTTTCATCAATTGTCTGAACGTACCAATTTATTTTTTGACATGACAGTTCACCTGTCATTTGATCTTTACCTTTTTCGAAGAATTTTTACTTTAGGCCACTTCATTTAAGATCATCCTTGAAGGTGGAAGTCGCGGTTGTTTAAAAAGGGGCCCACTATTATGTGATTTGAAAAGGTCCGCCGCAACAAATTTAGTTGGCACCTCAAGGATAGTAGAGCGTCCTCATCTCTTCGATGGTAAGATTTCTTTAATTATTTTCTTTGTGTCCTTAATTTTTTTGATAACCTTAAAATATTCTACAACATGTGGCAATTTAATTTTAGATTTACACATGAGGCCTCATTTCTTTGCAAAATTTTTTGAGATGGTAGCACCAGACAACCAATGAGGTAGGATATATTTTCGATTTGATTTAACCAGATATCTGATTCGCTGTTTCGATTTTAGGGTTTTTTTTTTAGAGTTTAGTTGCAATTTTCCTTTTGCTTCTATCGAAGCGTTTATTGTTGAATATGTAACAGGCGTGACATATTCATATTCCTTTTGACCACGTGTTGAAATTGGATCTTCGATTGAGAGACCACATGGCCTGTAAGCTGTAAATATGTGCTGTCTTGTACTGTTCGGGTCCACCAGATTGGAGGCAGGGTGCCTATTAATTTGAAGCAGAAACCACATGGGATTTGGAACATCTGGGAAATAAGGCCAGTGTATTGTGATAATTTTTAATTTCTTTATAACCTTAACACCGTAAATTTCACTTTAAAACTAACTTTAAATTTGTAATACCACCTTGGTAACCTTTAGAAAGAATCTAGATATTATGACCATACAAGTATGAAGGTTCTAGAACATTCTCTTTTCCCCTTTTCATAAACTATATGTGATAACCAGTTACCAGGCGAGTAAAAACCCTTCAGGTCTTCCCATGAGTGTATAATTTTTTTACTTTAATATTTGATTTAGTTACTGATTGCAATATTTGATCTCTTTGTGGAAGCCAGTATGGTGATCCAAATAAATTGATTCCCATTGTTGTTTTACATATCTGTGTTTTATTGTTACTCATTGTACTGCACGACGAATTATTACCATCTTTAGAAGCAAGCGGTTTTCCTATTTTAAAACGCTTTGTAAGTATTAAGTTTTTTAACCATTTAAAATAGGTGGCGTCCAAGACATCAGAAAAGTGTACAACTGCTTAAGGCAAGGACTCCGAGCCTCCGACACAAGAGCTGCCGTTCGCACCATGGTACGTAAAGTTGCCTTGTAAAGGTAATTTTACGGCACATAAAGTAGCGCCTTTGAACGTGGGGCATAGTACACTTTTTTGAACATATTTTGCAGACTAGTGCACGAGTGACAATAAAATTTTATTAATTTTATCTGGATCCATTATGTTTCAAGTTTTAAATTTCACTGATCAGTACATTCTTATTTAAGTATATTGGTAAAAATATACAGAACGCATATAGTGTTGGCCTAATAAGGATTACTTTTTTATAGACTCACTGTGTCAAAGACACTGAGTTTTTTTATTTCATAAAACCCTCATTGGATTTTATAGTTATAGACACATTACTTTGAAGTTTTTTAGTAAAATTTTTTACAAACTTATATACAGGGTGTGTCAATATTTATAAAGCTGAGTAAGACCATCTTGTTTCTTACATTGTTATGAGTCGGTTAATTTTAATTAATTATCTTTTGTTTTAATTCACATTGTCTATTAGACAGTGATACTTTAGCACAATCCATAGAAATTATTCAAGGTTGAGGTTGACCAAGACGTCAAAGAGGGGTTCATCAAAAAACATTTTCTTTAATTTTCAAAATTTTCATTAAACAGGGTGTAATTTTTTATCTAAATTTTTACCTGTAAAGACTTTGTCAAATCATACTAGTATGCTGTACTTTAGTAAGTTCCGAATAACTTTGAACTCTGACAAATATTTTCTTTATACAGGGTGGTAGAGTATTTTTGATATACAGTGTGATTACATTTTAAAACATTTTTTTAAATTTTAATACACTTTGATACTTTTGGTTTTGAACTGAAGTATTGATTTGAACTTTGAAAATTTTTATACAGGGTGTATATACCTAGGTGACCTCTTGGACTTTGATGATTTTATGGACTAGTGATTTTAATTTTTTGGTAAAATTTTACTGCATACATATTCTATAAGAATACAGTACAGTTACATTTTGTGACTTGATATACAGGGTGAAACAAATATTTTGGTTCGGCTTTTGATGAATATGTTTTTATTTACCATCGATAGATAAGCTACTGAATCAAATATCTTGATTTTAATTATTGTTTTTTATAGAAATTTTATTTTTAAATTTAAACTTTTATCATCATGGACATTTTTAAATTTCAACCCAATCACTTATTAGAGTACGAGTTAGATTATGAATTGAAGATTCGACTTTTAACTTCACAACGTACAGTTGCGGAGAAGCGAAAAATATTTTCTCGAATTCAAAAAAGGGAACAAGCTCAACCTGGTAGGGATATTAATTTAGAAATTTGCACTTTAACTTTCGATGAAGAGAAACGTGGTATTCAACGAAGTTTAAATTCAATTCAAAAGGTTATAGATGAATTCGAAGGAAATGCTAATGATTCGGCTTTTGGTAGGGTTAAATCGCGTTTAGCTCACGTTTCTGGTAGGGCAAAAAGAATTCTCATACCAGAGGATGAACAACAAGCAGCTGAAATATTTTCTTATATTCAGGATATAAGTGCCAATTGTTTATTGTTGGAGTCGGACTTATTTGATAAAATCGAGCCTGGACAGGATCCGGAACCTTCAGTTCCCACTGCTCCAATTATTAACGTAGCAGCTCCAGTGGTACATTGTGCCAGTCGTAATGTTCCTATAAGTGAATGGCAAGTTAATTTTAATGGCGACTCTAAGAAACTTTATCCTTTTATAGAAAGATTAACCGAGTTAGCTCAAGCCCGCAATGTTTCATCTCGTGATTTATTTAATTCTGCTGCCGAATTTTTTACCGGTGATGCATTTGTTTGGTATCGGAGTATAAAATCTTCAATTAATGATTGGGACTATTTGATTTTAAAATTAAAAAAGGATTTTTTACATGATGATATAGATGATGATTTGTGGGAACAAATTAAAAGAAGGAAACAAAAGAAACATGAGTCAACAGTTGTTTTATAGCACATTTAGAGGCTCTTTTTGCTAGACTATCAAGACCCCCTGCTGAAGTCTCTAAGGTCAAACATATCAGGAAAAATATTTTACCTGAATTTATTAATCGATTAGCTTTGGTCGATATTGATACTGTTTCTAAGCTTTCAGAACTTTGTCGTAAGTTGGAAGAGTCAGATTATATGCAGGATAAGAGTAGACCTAGAGATGAAGTAGCTGGTATTGATCAGGCTAGACATTTTCATAAGAATCCAGGAATTAGTAGAAATTCTAATAATCATAAATTTAAAAGAAATTTTAAGAATAACCCTCAAGGTCCTTTTAATCAGTCAGGTTCTAGACAAGATAATAATAAGAATGATAACAAAAGTAAAAACAATGATAGCGTTAAAGCTTCAGTGGTTTGTTGGAGTTGTAAATTACCTAACCACACTTTTTTAAATTGTAGTGCTCCTAGAAGCATATTTTGTTTTAAATGTGGTGAGGCTAACGTTAAGACTTCTACTTGTCCCAAGTGTACAAAAAACTAAAAAGGGAAGTGTCGCTTGGAGGCCGTCTCACTACTCCCAAAACAAACGCCTCTAATAATGTTTTTTATATTTCAAACAGATCATTTTTAAAATCACAAACATTTTATAATTCCAATTTAAATTCTTTAAATTTGTTGAGTACTAATAAAGATTTAGTAAAGGAAGCATATTTTAACCAGACTGATTGGGATAACTGGTTGAGAAGAGTTTCTGAATTTTTTAAGCTTAATAAAACTTCTTTTAATAAGGTTTCATCTTCAGACAATCATGTTTCACCTCTGTTCGTTAATAAACATTTGGATAACCGACCTTATATTAATGTTAAGTTACTTGATGTGGACATTTCCGTTTTATTAGATTCTGGGGCTACTAGTTCCGTTGTTGGATCGGGAGGGTTAAAGGTTTTAGAACAAACAGGTCTTAAGATATGCCAAACCCAGGTTAAAAATATTTGTACCGCAGATGGTAAGGCACAATGTGTTAAAGGCACAGTTGATTTGCCAATTGTTATTAATAATACTTGTTCAGTTATTAATGCTTTAGTGGTACCTTCTTTGCCACATGCATTTATATTTGGGTGCGACTTTGCAAAAAAATTTAATATTTTGGTAAATTATAGTGACAATTCATGGCATGTACAATCCATGAATAGTAAATTTGAACTTAACGTGTTGAATAATGAAAATAATCATTATTTAAGTAGATTTTATCCTCAGTTAAATCCTTTGGACGATCTTTCTAGATTAGAACGTTTGAGAGCAAATAATGTCATATCTTATTTTAATGAAATTTGTTGTAAGGATAAGTTAGGACGTACTAATAAAATTACTTTAAATATTGATACTGATGACGCGACTCCTTTTAAAAAGAGACCTTTTTCTATGTCTCCATATATGTCAAAAATTTTGAATGAAGAGCTAGACGAAATGATACAATTAGGTGTAGTTGAGCCATATAAGAGTCCATGGTGTTCGCCTGTTTTATTGGTCAAGAAACCAAATGGATCATACCGTCTTTGCTTTGATGGACGTGCTATCAATGATGTCACGAAACCTGATTGTTATCCTATGCCTAACATAGATAGGATTTTGTCTTCACTTCGTCATGCTAAATATATTTCATCTATAGATCCTCGAAAAGCTTTTTGGCAAATTCCTTTAGATGAGTCATCAAAGGAGAAAACCGCTTTTGCTGTAGTGGGCAGAGGTTTATTTCAGTTCGTCACAATGCCTTTTGGTCTTAGAAATGCCGCACAGACGCAACAGCGCCTCGTAGATGCTATATTTGGTCCTCGTTATGAGATGTATATTTAGAGGATGCTACATGGTTTTGTGTAAGATATTTCTCTACATTACCTTTCTATGTTTTCTGTGGATTTTAAGTTTAGTGCTTTGGTGCAGAGGTTCATGTTTTACAGGCCACGGTCCTATCATGAATATTTTTTTTTTGTACATTCTTCGTACCTTTTCTTTTTAATTAACTTGAAAGAAGTAGATATCTGAGTATTTAAATATTTTTATTGTCAAAATTTGGGGTTATGTTCATTTATGATAACCGGTCAGTAGTTCATTTGGCTTATAGTATGTTCGATGAGTTGTTCCATTTGAACCTTGGTTGGTTCACTCTATAACATTGATGATATTGCACTTTTCACCATTCGATAAATTGGTATGCCATTATTTGTTTTTAAATTGCATATTATGCAGGGTAAACTGCTATTAGTTTTCCATATGTCAAGTTGGTTTGGCTTTGTCATTTTATCGAACTGAGATTACTTTCATCAATTGTCTGAACGTACCAATGTATTTTTTGACATGACAGTTCACCTGTCATTTGATCTTTACCTTTTTCGAAGAATATTGACTTTAGGTCCCTTCATTTAAGATCATCCTTGAAGGTGGAAGTCGCGGTTGTTTAAAAAGGGGCCCACTATTATGTGATTTGAAAAGGTCGGCCGCCCCAAATTTAGTTGGCACCTCAAGGATAGTAGAGCGTCCTCATCTCTTCGATGGTAAGATTTCTTTAATTATTTTCTTTGTGTCCTTAATTTTTTTGATAACCTTAAAATATTCTACAACATGTGGCAATTTAATTTTAGATTTGCACATGAGGCCTCATTTCTTTGCAAAATTTTTTGAGATGGTAGCACCAGACAACCAATGAGGTAGGATATATTTTCGATTTGATTTAACCAGATATCTGATTCGCTGTTTCGATTTTAGGGTTTTTTTTTAGAGTTTAGTTGCAATTTTCCTTTTGCTTCTATCGAAGCGTTTATTGTTGAATATGTAACAGGCGTTACATATTCATATTCCTTTTGACCACGTGTTGAAATTGGATCTTCGATTGAGAGACCACATGGCCTGTAAGCTGTAAATATGTGCTGTCTTGTACTGTTCGGGTCCACCAGACTGGAGGCTGGGTGCCTATTAATTTGAAGCAGAAACCACATGGGATGTGGAACATCTGGGAAATAAGGCCAATGTATTGTGATAATTTTTAATTTCTTTATAACCTTAACACCGTAAATTTCACTTTAAAACTAACTTTAAATTTGTAATACCACCTTGGTAACCTTTAGAAAGAATCTAGTTATTATGACCATACAAGTATGAAGGTTCTAGAACATTCTCTTTTCCCCTTTTCATAAACTATATGTGATAACCAGTTACCAGGCGAGTAAAAACCCTTCAGGTCTTCCCATGAGTGTATAATTTTTTTACTTTAATATTTGATTTAGTTACTGATTGCAATATTTGATCTCTTTGTGGAAGCCAGTATGGTGATCCAAATAAATTGATTCCCATTGTTGTTTTACATATCTGTGTTTTATTGTTACTCATTGTACTGCACGACGAATTATTACCATCTTTAGAAGCAAGCGGTTTTCCTATTTTAAAACGCTTTGTAAGTATTAAGTTTTTTAACCATTTAAAATAGGTGGCGTCCAAGACATCAGAAAAGTGTACAACTGCTTAAGGCAAGGACTCCGAGCCTCCGACACAAGAGCTGCCGTTCGCACCATGGTACGTAAAGTTGCCTTGTAAAGGTAATTTTACGGCACAATCTATGGAGCCAATAATTAATTTAACTATAATACAGAGGTCTGAAATAATCCATCTATGCTTTAGTGGAAGCACGTTGAAGTCCCGAGCCGGCGAGTAGCCCGTTCAACCCGCTTTAAAAGCCAACGTTTTAAGAAACCTTCTCTAAACTGATTAAATTCTTTTTGAGTGTATGTTATAGTGAGGTTTCCATATGACCGATGCAAAAGAAAGCCTACTGTATACGAATGAATAATATAGAGCAAGAATGCTACGTGGGTTTCTGAATTCTTTACAATAATAAAAAAAATAAAAAATAAAAAATTAAAAAAATTTAAAGGAACTTGTTGATTTGTGATTTTTCTTTTTGTTATTTTATTGATAATTAAATAGTAATTAATTATTTTGAATGTTTTTCTATTGGATGAGTAATAAATAAAGAATGATAATTATTGATTTTGTTGATGATTATATCCTTAGAGTTTTTTTTCATTATACAATTAAGAGAACCACGGCTTCCCAGTTTTGTCTTTTCGGCTCTTAGAGCAGAGTCGTAGTTTGCATAAAGAAAGGTAGTTAAAATTGAATTTCCAGAGTTAAAATTGGGCGCCAACCAGCCTTAAGTGACTGATAGAAAATGAAAAGATAGGTAAAGCTAGAAATGCTATAAAAGATTGCCAGCTTAGTTGATTAGCAAGACTGATTAAGAAATTAACTTAAGATCGATAAGGTCCCTAACTATCTGAAAGAAAAAGTAGGCTTAATGAAGCACATAATTAATAAAAACTTATGTTTATTAATAAGTTAGTGTAAATAATATGTTTGTTAACAAGTTTAAATAGTCTATTTTTTATTCAACAATTTGGCGTCATAACGCAAGTTTACCAATAAACAAATTTATAACTTAGGAAAATAGAAGTAGCTTATCTATTAAGAAAACACAGATTTAAAAAAAGGAAAGCAGATAGCTTATTGCAATTTCAGTTGAAAATAAATTGGTACAAAATATCACTTGATCGTGATTTCACACTAAATGTAAAAATAAAATCCTATGAAATTTTACAAAATTCTACGTAGAACAAGCTCAACAGCTTTCAGTATTGGGGAGATAATGTAAAATGCACAAGATATATTGACAGTCACTAATTATCCTCATAAAATTTATTGACAGGCACTGATTATTAAAAATTTACACGGACATCAAATGCTTTAGGCAGCTGAAATAAGGTTAGTAAAACTAAGTCCTATTAAGACAAATTACAGGCAATGGCGATTTTTCGATTCTATATTGCACTGTTTCATTAAAAATTAATATTTAAGCTGATTGACCTATGGGTCGATATTAAGTTGGGGCTAGATAGCTAAACAAAAAATTAACCGGGCAAATGATAAACAAAAAATGTTCGCTGCACAATCGATTCAAATATCAATCAAATTGAGCATGGGCTCTTTTTAATTAATAAATTCAGTTAGATAAGTTTAATCCTATCTGGGTGATTCACAGTTCTAAACAATAGCACATCAAGGGTTATGATAAAATTATAGTCATAAGTAAGTACTCATCTTAGGCATTCGTTCCTGTCCGGGACTCTCCCATGTAGCAGCACATCCAACGGTTCGCTCTCAGTCTACCAATCAGCAAAAAGAGGCACGAATAAATTACAGTAATGGACTCGGTGACTTCACACCACGGATCTACATGCAGCTTCCCAATAATCAGCCACAAGCCTGGGAAAACCGCAAACCACTAGTTGTCCCACCATTAATCCGCCAGCTAGCCACTTCCACGGTCAGGCATCCAAGGGATATAAACAATGTCCAAGCAAGGGCAATAATATGGAGCCAAATCAACAGGCTTAACTCCACATAGACAAGGATAATAATTAAATGGGCAATATATGGAATAAAAGGCACAGAATAGAAAAATTGACAGTTTTGGACTTGACGACTTCACGCCACAGGATCCACAGATTCCAAATAATCGGCTGGTAGCCTGGAAAATCTGCCAATCACTAATAATAGTCCATACCATCAAAACATTAGGTTACGACTTACACAGTTGGGCGCCCAAGGGAAATAAACAAGGGTAAAATAAAATGGGCAGAGTAAATAGTAAAATGGAACAGTAAGAGTAAGTTGGTTCTTGATGTGAATTGAATTTGTTTAGTTATGTAAAAAGAGTAAAACAACTTGAATTCTCCCTTAGAAAATTAGAATGGACTGAATTGATCAATAATCAAATGTTAGCACCGATTGTTAAATTCCAATCTGGACATAACCTGATTGTTTGGTTAGGATTTGAACGTAAATTGAATATAATCTGAGTATAAATTATAAATTGAACTGCAAATCGAAGGATAAATTGAATTGTAAATTGAATTGTTGCATAGTTGATTGAAATATAAGTTGAACGTAAATTGAACTGCAAACTAAAACTGCAATTTAAAACCCTAAAAACAAAATGGTCGGCGTCAGTACCTCGTTTTCATGCGAATTATTTAAACAAACTTACCTGTTGTTCTGGGTTTTTTCCTTTGGTATTTCATGTGGATTTTGATCCCCCATCGGGTTAAATGTGATACTAATTACTAATTTTTAATCCAGAACGAGTCTGCAGCACCATAGTGCCTTATTTCTTAGTTTCAGCCTTCATATTTATCACATGTGCCTCTAAAGGATTTTCGCGGGATAAACGGAAGATTTCGCCGTGCATTTCGGTTTTATTTGCATTATAATTGACCTCTGGAACCTGTGCGAGATTTGCATGGTTCCACGCTGCGCCGGTCAGCTGACATCGAAATATCGATCGATCGAGGCCTGACAGGACCGTAGTAGTTAAATTTACTGATTACTTTAATTAATAAAATTTAAGATTTATGCTTTTGGCTATTATTACGATAGGTTGTAACAATCGCAAAAAGATTGTTACAAGCTATAAGCTTTTCAAAGTGAAAACGAAAGGTCCATTGGCTATCCAGAATGACGCCGAGGTCTCTGATCTTGTTAACCCTTTCTAGGGGGTTACGATTAATGGTGTAGTTACAGTTAAGCAAATTTTTCATTTTGGAAAATGTTATAACGTAGCATTTTGTTTGATTTAAAAAAAGGTTATTGTTTTTGCAGTATTGTCCTTAATTTTTTTGATAACCTTAAAATATTCTACAACATGTGGCAATTTAATTTTAGATTTGCACATGAGGCCTCATTTCTTTGCAAAATTTTTTGAGATGGTAGCACCAGACAACCAATGAGGTAGGATATATTTTCGATTTGATTTAACCAGATATCTGATTCGCTGTTTCGATTTTAGGGTTTTTTTTTAGAGTTTAGTTGCAATTTTCCTTTTGCTTCTATCGAAGCGTTTATTGTTGAATATGTAACAGGCGTTACATATTCATATTCCTTTTGACCACGTGTTGAAATTGGATCTTCGATTGAGAGACCACATGGCCTGTAAGCTGTAAATATGTGCTGTCTTGTACTGTTCGGGTCCACCAGACTGGAGGCTGGGTGCCTATTAATTTGAAGCAGAAACCACATGGGATGTGGAACATCTGGGAAATAAGGCCAATGTATTGTGATAATTTTTAATTTCTTTATAACCTTAACACCGTAAATTTCACTTTAAAACTAACTTTAAATTTGTAATACCACCTTGGTAACCTTTAGAAAGAATCTAGTTATTATGACCATACAAGTATGAAGGTTCTAGAACATTCTCTTTTCCCCTTTTCATAAACTATATGTGATAACCAGTTACCAGGCGAGTAAAAACCCTTCAGGTCTTCCCATGAGTGTATAATTTTTTTACTTTAATATTTGATTTAGTTACTGATTGCAATATTTGATCTCTTTGTGGAAGCCAGTATGGTGATCCAAATAAATTGATTCCCATTGTTGTTTTACATATCTGTGTTTTATTGTTACTCATTGTACTGCACGACGAATTATTACCATCTTTAGAAGCAAGCGGTTTTCCTATTTTAAAACGCTTTGTAAGTATTAAGTTTTTTAACCATTTAAAATAGGTGGCGTCCAAGACATCAGAAAAGTGTACAACTGCTTAAGGCAAGGACTCCGAGCCTCCGACACAAGAGCTGCCGTTCGCACCATGGTACGTAAAGTTGCCTTGTAAAGGTAATTTTACGGCACAATCTATGGAGCCAATAATTAATTTAACTATAATACAGAGGTCTGAAATAATCCATCTATGCTTTAGTGGAAGCACGTTGAAGTCCCGAGCCGGCGAGTAGCCCGTTCAACCCGCTTTAAAAGCCAACGTTTTAAGAAACCTTCTCTAAACTGATTAAATTCTTTTTGAGTGTATGTTATAGTGAGGTTTCCATATGACCGATGCAAAAGAAAGCCTACTGTATACGAATGAATAATATAGAGCAAGAATGCTACGTGGGTTTCTGAATTCTTTACAATAATAAAAAAAATAAAAAATAAAAAATTAAAAAAATTTAAAGGAACTTGTTGATTTGTGATTTTTCTTTTTGTTATTTTATTGATAATTAAATAGTAATTAATTATTTTGAATGTTTTTCTATTGGATGAGTAATAAATAAAGAATGATAATTATTGATTTTGTTGATGATTATATCCTTAGAGTTTTTTTTCATTATACAATTAAGAGAACCACGGCTTCCCAGTTTTGTCTTTTCGGCTCTTAGAGCAGAGTCGTAGTTTGCATAAAGAAAGGTAGTTAAAATTGAATTTCCAGAGTTAAAATTGGGCGCCAACCAGCCTTAAGTGACTGATAGAAAATGAAAAGATAGGTAAAGCTAGAAATGCTATAAAAGATTGCCAGCTTAGTTGATTAGCAAGACTGATTAAGAAATTAACTTAAGATCGATAAGGTCCCTAACTATCTGAAAGAAAAAGTAGGCTTAATGAAGCACATAATTAATAAAAACTTATGTTTATTAATAAGTTAGTGTAAATAATATGTTTGTTAACAAGTTTAAATAGTCTATTTTTTATTCAACAATTTGGCGTCATAACGCAAGTTTACCAATAAACAAATTTATAACTTAGGAAAATAGAAGTAGCTTATCTATTAAGAAAACACAGATTTAAAAAAAGGAAAGCAGATAGCTTATTGCAATTTCAGTTGAAAATAAATTGGTACAAAATATCACTTGATCGTGATTTCACACTAAATGTAAAAATAAAATCCTATGAAATTTTACAAAATTCTACGTAGAACAAGCTCAACAGCTTTCAGTATTGGGGAGATAATGTAAAATGCACAAGATATATTGACAGTCACTAATTATCCTCATAAAATTTATTGACAGGCACTGATTATTAAAAATTTACACGGACATCAAATGCTTTAGGCAGCTGAAATAAGGTTAGTAAAACTAAGTCCTATTAAGACAAATTACAGGCAATGGCGATTTTTCGATTCTATATTGCACTGTTTCATTAAAAATTAATATTTAAGCTGATTGACCTATGGGTCGATATTAAGTTGGGGCTAGATAGCTAAACAAAAAATTAACCGGGCAAATGATAAACAAAAAATGTTCGCTGCACAATCGATTCAAATATCAATCAAATTGAGCATGGGCTCTTTTTAATTAATAAATTCAGTTAGATAAGTTTAATCCTATCTGGGTGATTCACAGTTCTAAACAATAGCACATCAAGGGTTATGATAAAATTATAGTCATAAGTAAGTACTCATCTTAGGCATTCGTTCCTGTCCGGGACTCTCCCATGTAGCAGCACATCCAACGGTTCGCTCTCAGTCTACCAATCAGCAAAAAGAGGCACGAATAAATTACAGTAATGGACTCGGTGACTTCACACCACGGATCTACATGCAGCTTCCCAATAATCAGCCACAAGCCTGGGAAAACCGCAAACCACTAGTTGTCCCACCATTAATCCGCCAGCTAGCCACTTCCACGGTCAGGCATCCAAGGGATATAAACAATGTCCAAGCAAGGGCAATAATATGGAGCCAAATCAACAGGCTTAACTCCACATAGACAAGGATAATAATTAAATGGGCAATATATGGAATAAAAGGCACAGAATAGAAAAATTGACAGTTTTGGACTTGACGACTTCACGCCACAGGATCCACAGATTCCAAATAATCGGCTGGTAGCCTGGAAAATCTGCCAATCACTAATAATAGTCCATACCATCAAAACATTAGGTTACGACTTACACAGTTGGGCGCCCAAGGGAAATAAACAAGGGTAAAATAAAATGGGCAGAGTAAATAGTAAAATGGAACAGTAAGAGTAAGTTGGTTCTTGATGTGAATTGAATTTGTTTAGTTATGTAAAAAGAGTAAAACAACTTGAATTCTCCCTTAGAAAATTAGAATGGACTGAATTGATCAATAATCAAATGTTAGCACCGATTGTTAAATTCCAATCTGGACATAACCTGATTGTTTGGTTAGGATTTGAACGTAAATTGAATATAATCTGAGTATAAATTATAAATTGAACTGCAAATCGAAGGATAAATTGAATTGTAAATTGAATTGTTGCATAGTTGATTGAAATATAAGTTGAACGTAAATTGAACTGCAAACTAAAACTGCAATTTAAAACCCTAAAAACAAAATGGTCGGCGTCAGTACCTCGTTTTCATGCGAATTATTTAAACAAACTTACCTGTTGTTCTGGGTTTTTTCCTTTGGTATTTCATGTGGATTTTGATCCCCCATCGGGTTAAATGTGATACTAATTACTAATTTTTAATCCAGAACGAGTCTGCAGCACCATAGTGCCTTATTTCTTAGTTTCAGCCTTCATATTTATCACATGTGCCTCTAAAGGATTTTCGCGGGATAAACGGAAGATTTCGCCGTGCATTTCGGTTTTATTTGCATTATAATTGACCTCTGGAACCTGTGCGAGATTTGCATGGTTCCACGCTGCGCCGGTCAGCTGACATCGAAATATCGATCGATCGAGGCCTGACAGGACCGTAGTAGTTAAATTTACTGATTACTTTAATTAATAAAATTTAAGATTTATGCTTTTGGCTATTATTACGATAGGTTGTAACAATCGCAAAAAGATTGTTACAAGCTATAAGCTTTTCAAAGTGAAAACGAAAGGTCCATTGGCTATCCAGAATGACGCCGAGGTCTCTGATCTTGTTAACCCTTTCTAGGGGGTTACGATTAATGGTGTAGTTACAGTTAAGCAAATTTTTCATTTTGGAAAATGTTATAACGTAGCATTTTGTTTGATTTAAAAAAAGGTTATTGTTTTTGCAGTATTGAGATAATCTATCTAAATCGTGTTGAAGTTTAAGGCAATCGTCGGGTTCGTTAATGGTACGATAGATTTTTAAGTCATCAGCGTACAAGAGGAATTTACTATTATGAAAGCACTGTGTTATATTCTTGATATAAATAATGAAAAACCACGGCCCCAAGTGGCTTCCCTGTGGTACGCCTGACGTAGCTTCAAATTGAGCGGAGTCATAGCCGTTCACCGCAACAACCTGTTTCCGATGACAAACATAGGACCAAACCCACCCCAGCAGCCCATCGCACACACCTCAGCAAGCCTGTCAATCAACCTGGTGTGGCTGATTTTATCGAATGCTTTGCTGAAATCGGTGTATACGCAGTCTATCTGATCCTGGTTATCGACTCCTTCACAAATGTAATGGGAGAGACAGAGTAGATTAGTTTCCAAAGATTTGTGGGGACAGAAGCCATGTTGTTCTTCGATGAATAAGTTTTTTACGGTATTTAAGATATCAGCATATACTACTTCTTCTAACATCTTTGCAAAAATAGAAATTTTAGATGTTATCTGTGTTTCTACATTTTGTAATAAAGGAGTTCCACGATCAGCGGTGTTTTAATTCAGGATATTACAATTATTTGGCGACGTGTAAAACAACAGTGGAGTTTTAGACGGGAAATGCCGAGTATTTTTAAAAAAAAACCTGAATAAAGTAACCGTCACAGGAAAATTTTTCTTCGAATATGGAGGGTAAAAAGGGTTAACGCTTCAGTTTGTGTATCTCCAAATTACTTATATCGCGATGTGTGTGTAATGCAATCGTACATAATCATAAAATCGTCTTTTGGGGGGATGTATTCTGTATGTCATTATTGTTACTTATTTCATGCCATAAGACAACCCTCCAGAAAACATGCGCACGTAAACAGTCATTATAAACCGAGTTATAAACGTACTGTGTTTTGTTGCGAAAATGAATTAAGATGCCAAGTCTGTAATCAAAATATTTTATCAGTTATTTCGCCAGAGGTTTGTGTGGTTTGCAATAAAGGACAAACTGTTAGCATTGATAATCACACTATACCAAAGACATTGTGTGAGTAGTTTTAGTATTTTTATATTTGATCTATTATTTATGTGTTTGTTGGTTAGGTTATTATTGTGACAAAAATGTAATTATTATATAATATCTTCGTTTAGACTTACATTTTTAATGAATATAGAATATGTGACTTCATGTTTTTATATTTTAATTTTAAAGTATGGGATGTATAACTCCGTTTCTAATAACTATTATATGTAAACATTTTATTGTAACCGAAAGATCCATGAAAAAACCCACTCGTAAATATAAACAATTAAAATTTAAAGTGAATGTAGACAGTAAGTTGTGATACTTGAATAAACCATTTAAAAAAAAATAAAATTATATAATACTTTTTATTTTACCTAGACGCCACGTATATATAGAGGGATTAATAAAAGAAAAGTATAATTTTTTTTCCTACATTTAATTATTAAGAATAAATTATATATTCACATTGCACCGCTCCTAGGGCACCTTAAAGGATTTTCCTGTAGTGCTAGTGTGGTCATTTAGGTGTGCAAGGGGAATTTACTTGATAAAGGTTGGTGCTTGTTCGATAATCATATTGGGTGCACCTGGAACGGTTGCAAGTCAAACGGCGTACAGGGTAGGTAAAAAAATATAAAACTTGTACAAGAATAAAGTATTTCTATTTCAGAATATTCAGCAAAATGTAATTAAGAATAGTTGTTTAAAATTAAAAGTTATACATAGATTCGAAAATTTGTTATTTTAATAGGTATCTGCGATTATATTAGTATGATTTCACGTTTGTCGAATAATTTATAGGTACCGTCTTTTTAACAATTAAAATAAACAAATTTGCACTTTACAATACAGTTTTATTATCATTACGAAAGTTTTATCTTGTTAAAAAGATTGTGTTAATGTCGTTACAACAAACCTAAGTGGTATATATTTTAAGTTACCTTGTACGACAAGTGATTTGCAACCACTACAAGATAAATCGGTAATAAAAGGTTCTCCTATGTAGCACACTTTAATGATCTTACGACATAATCGCTTTTCCGTGTCAAGAATTTCAACCTACCCGCATGAATATAATATAGATACTACATTTAAAAATCTTTATTGTAAAATAATAACACATAGATAGGCTTATGCTAAAATTTTTATGTTCAATGAAAAATATATATAATATGTTTAACCATTATAGTCACGCAATATAATACAATAGATTAAAAGTTAAAATTCCTTAAGACGGGTTATAAGTTTAAAATGTCTAAAATAAAAATTAACACATACATAGATTTACGCTAGAAAATTTATATTTAATTATAAATATATTTTTATAATACATAATAACATAATATAAGCAATATAATACAATATAATATTAAATTAAAAATTACTTTACTGTATTTATTCTGATCTAATACATTGGGTGCATTTTCTATATGAAGGTGGCGGGCCATCTATTTGTGTCCTTCCTTTATTATAATGTTCCATACATGGCAAACTTAATAATAATAAACGATTCGATTTATATGACGTAGGGATTTTATGCCATATTTCTTTTAGTTTGTATGGTTCTACATACTTTATAAAGTACTCGATAGGAATTAATTTTAACTCGTCCTGTGACAAATCAGTAACCTCTTTTTTCCCATCTAGAAGTTATATATAGTCATAATTAGAGCAGACGATTGACAATCCATGTTTATTTGCTAAACCGTATTTCTAAAAACTGCTGCTAAATTTATTCTTGTATTTTGGGACTTTGGAAACGATTGGCGGTAATTCAACTTATCTATAATTAATTTTTGAATTATCGGTACTATTAGAGCGTTGTATTAAATAATGAACATATACTTGTGTCACTACAACTTCTCTAACTAACTGGTTAAAATCACACAAATATTAGCCTTATATATACATTTCAGCAACTTTTAAATACCCAGAATTACTCGAGAGGTTTAAATATGATTTCCGAGTAATTTTAAGTTTTGTTGAAGCGGTTTATTTTAAAATATATTCAACGTTAAACAGGTTCTTGTTGCATGGAAATATTTATTATAATGTTGCGTGGAAAATAATTCTAGTTTTATTTTGAAAATTCAAGAATACTATTTACTGTATTTTTTATACTGTTTAGGACACAGCAAGCACACACAAGAAAAAATTATATTTTCACACAACAAGGCAGAAAACAGAACCTTTAGATCCTTTAATTTATATTAAAATAAACCCATGCGAAGAAATTTTGAAATTTCTAGGATAATATTGACTTTATTTTTATTCCGTTTAGGGTACAGCGAAAATTATAGCAAAAATTGTGATTTACATTAAAACAAAATAGAAGCCTAACCAAAACCAGTTTCATTAATTTATTCTAATGGATATTTTAAAAAATAAATGGCCTGTAATTTTTTGTGTTAATACACAATAATGTTGTGGGGAAAGTAAGTTGCGTTCTTTTGTCATTGTGTCTAATTTGCATGTCTTATTTATCTTGGTTAAATATCAAGGTTACATTATTTCCCTTGGATCTTTGATTTTTGTTGCCACCGATTTCCTGCTTTGGATTTTGGAAATTCAGCTATAGAACTATTTTGTACTTCAAAAAAGGAAAATCGACAATAAGAAAGTAAGAAAGAAACTGTAATTATTTATTATATTTCTGTTGTAAAAAATGAGCAAAAGCCGCTGAGCACTTAATAATGTATTTGTACTATTTCTCCGATTGTTCTTTGTGATTTAAAATGTTGTTGATAGCGATGCGATCCTATGTCGTGGTGTTGCTATTGCAATCCGATCCCCGGTAATTATCGTCAGCAAATTATATTGACGCGCCAGTCTGGTATGGAATGCCAAGCAAATTTATTGTACAGGAACTTGGTCAGCATTTTGCCGATCACCTTTTTATTACCATTTTAGAAACTACATTCTAAATCTTGTGAATTGAAAAATATGATAATGGTATAGGAAGGCTCTCCGCTGTACCCTAATCTGTATTTTAAAGAAACAAGTTAAAGTAAAAAGTATTCTAGAAAACTTAAAGCTTTCCCGAATGGGATTAGTTTATAATATACAAAAGGCCATATTGGATTTGGCTAGTATTTTGTTGTGTGAAACATAATTCTTTCTTTATTCTCCGCTGTATCCTAAACGGTAAAAAGTAAATAGTATTCAAAGTTTAATTTTTTCGAAGGAATTTTAAAGATTTTTTTGAAGGGAGATATTTTAAAATATACTTAATTTAAAACAGGTTCTGGTTGCCCTAAACGGTATAATAAAAATAAAGTCAATTATATTCTATAAATTTAATTTTTTTGAAGGACGGTATTTTAATATAGATGCTATTCAGGTTGTGATCTATGTATTGTTGCGTGGAAGATAACGGAACTGGTTTTGGTTTGTTTTTTGAAGAGATTTATTTTAAAATATATTAAAGGCTATAATACTGGTTCTAGTTTCTATCTTGTTGTGTAAAAAATAATTTCTTCTTTAATCTTCGCTGTTCCCTATATGGTATAAATATAAGGTAAATACACTGATAAAAATGGGTGTCTTGACCCAATGTATTTGACTCTCTTGGCCAATTTTTTCCTATTACAAGAGACATTTCTTTGAAGCAAACGAAAGTGTCTTGTCACTAGTGAACGGTGTCTCTTGCCATATTTTTTAAATTCTCTTGGTTTTAATTTCTCTTCGCGTAAGTCGAAGTTTCTTGAACCAAAATATATAAAAAATAAACTCAAGCAATACCTTAAACCAAGAAAGTTTCTCTTCATGAGAAAGTTGCCAATTAGGGCAAATTAAGAGACTTTGGATGAAATCCTGCTGGGTCTTATAGAAAGAGAAACTTTCTTAAACGGTGAATTAAAAACTCTTGGCGGTCGCCCCAAGTTTCGGTTTCGGTTTGAAGTGAAGAGAATTTTCTCTTGCCTAAAGTCTGAACCGCGGCGACGCCGACGACGTGTGCTTAGGAAGGGGGTAAATCATATTTCTTTCCGCGGTACACCTTCATTTGTTTTTCGCTGCATTAGCGTTGCGGGCTTACTAGTTCCGTTGATTGTGCCAACGTGATAGTGTATAGGTATTATAGTATTATGATTAGTATGAGTGATGCGAATACCATATTACAAACGTGGCGATTACACCACTTAGCGCCTGTGTTTGAAGGTAAGAATAGAGTAGGTAATTAATTTGTATTAAGAAGCTAGACGTCCTTTTAGATGGAAACAGCATTAAAAATTTCCTTTTCATGTAAGGGGATATTTATGACTAGGTATATAATACAGGTTATAATGTAAAAACTAAAACTTCATTTATATGTTGACACCGAAAGTTTGAGAAATTTAAGGTTTCTTAAAAGTATTTTTACATTTTGCGAAATGGCTGCAGTTATCCGTTGTTACACGTAGAACTGAATTAAAAGACTTTTTCTCTTAAAGTTCCTTGGGTCTTCCAATAAGAGATTAATGATTTGTAATAATAGCATAATATATGGTTGGAAGACCATATTATGAAAAAACCCTAAGCTTTTAGGACAAAATATTAATAATTTGAGGGAAATGTTATATGTATTGATGGTAGTCAGTAATAGATATAGAAAAAAAAACGTTTTTATTAAATCTTGGAACCTAATATTTTTAGTTTATTATGATTTACTATTACTTTATGCACAACTCAGTGATTGATTTTCAATTTTTTTAATAAATTTTTTTCTAAATCTAGTCCTTATATCGTGTAGAAAAGAAAATCATATATGTATATTATTAATAAATACAGGGTGTCCAGAAATTACATTGCCAAAGTTTAGCCATATTTCGGAAACACTGGGAATCGAAAGTCAGAGAAAAAAATTATTACTAAAGTGACCGTGAGAAGATCCTGGACAAAATTTGTTTTCCCTAAATTTCTATAGTAATTTCCAAGCTATGGCCGGTGGCCACCCTTAACGAAATACTATGTAGGTCTATAAAAGATGTCCCAAAACGTATTCTATAGAGCCTTTTAATGATTGTGCCCACAGAAAGTGGAATTTCTTGAAGATTTTGTTAATTTCTATATGCAATAAACTGTTGTGTTGTGGCTTAGTTTATGATTCGTACATCACCTTTTATTATTTTTTTAGAACAGAAAATTGATCATTTCCTATAAAATTTCAAGTAATAAAGGATTTGTGATTGAAAGGAAATTTGGACCACGGAGTAAATTAAATCGAGACTGCAAAATATTGAGACTTAATTTTAGCATTGATGCTGTCAGTGTGCCTTGGGTGAGCAATAACAATATTTTATACAAAAAAGGTTTGCAATGCACTTTAGTTTACTACATAACATTATGTATGTACTAGTTATACGTTGTTATTGGAATTAAAACTATATAAATGTTCAATACTTGAAATAATATATTTTCTGTTATTTATGTTGTTTAACTGCCTTGTTTATGACATTATAAGTCATGTAATGTAATGTAATATAAAACCAGAAAAAAAAAGGTTTTTTTTTGTGTGTTAAGATTTTAGATGATGATATTGATAGTGTCAAGTCAATATGTCGTAATTCCAAAATTGACAACTTTTCCTACAATTACAATGCCTAAAGTTTCTATACGATAACTGTTACCTACTGAGTGTTATTTAAGGAATAACGAAACGAATAATAAGATGCTTGTTATTTTCTTACCTTTGTAATATTATTGCTATTCTTCTCATCTCAGGAAAAGTTGGACGTTCTGAATTATTCAACATAATGACTTGACATTATCGATATGCTGTATTCATATATCTATAGCTATTAATTTTAATTAATTTCGTCATATTATGATTTTAGTTTTTAAAAAGCCTTATTCACTGTTGATAAACCTTGCTGGGTACCTAATTTTAACGATCTAAAGAAAATATGAAAAAATATATTTTTCAATAGTTCCACACGTATCTAAAAAATAATATTCGACCATTTTCCAAATATCACTGTTGAAACAATTATGTTTGACTTTTTACTGCTCTGTACTTAGTTCGTTGTTAATAATAATAATGATATTAATATGGTCGACTGAAATTATAAAGTGACGAAGGCGCTGCTAGGTATATATAGTGGTTTCCTAAGAAATTCGCTCTTGAACAAAGAACATTAAAGCTCTTACCTAAAGTACTCTTTTAGTTGACTTAATGAAAAAAGTAATTGTACTAAAATATTTTAGGCATTAATCCAATAGCGTAGGTATTAAACCAAGATAATAGAATTGCGAATACGCTACTAGAAATCTAGCCTGCATTTAAACGAATAACGTTACACTCTTGCTCCAAAAGTATTTTTCGTTGATTCAATGTAAAAAGCAACAAAAAAAAATGAATAAAGGGATTAACTCAAGATTGTGGGTCTTGAGCCAAATTTGCAAATGCGTTAGTGAAAGACGCTCTGGAATATATTTTTCTTAGTTCAAAGACTTTTTTTCTTGGACCAAGTGCGTTATTTTTTACCTAAAACCGAAGACCTTAGGGCAAAGGATTTTCGACTTTGGCTTAAATACACCTCCGATGTTGCCTGCATTACACCATTACTAGTCTGTCTTTAAGACCTTGCCTTAAACGCCATTGCTCTTGGCTAAAAGAAAAGTAACGTTGGTTAAAAAGAAACGAAAGAACTTACGACAAAAGAATTAAAGTTTTTAAGCAAGAGACCGCGCATTTGGACCTATTGAAAAGCGCGAGGCTTTTGAATGAATGTTATAGGCTTTTGGTTCAAAGTATCCTTTTTTTCAGTGTAGTATCCTAGAATTTTCAAGATTTTTAATGAAACTTGCGTTGCGGATTATTGAATAATATTCACTGATGGTGTGCATATTATGTATACCATAACGAATTTGTGGTACTATAAATTCCCTTGTATGTTCCTCGTATTCTTTTGCCCGTTATTTTTGCCATACTTTTGGCTTTGTCACCGACCGTAAATAATATTAAATTATGAGAATATCCACACCCGCTCGGAAATATGGTCATGCCGTGATCGGTACAAATATCCAAGGTGGGTTTACCCTCTATACACATGGCCGTTCCCGTTTTGTTGACATAATAAAAATCAGGAATATCTATGCCTACGTCACAATCATTTGTTTTATCTTCAATCCAACTTATTTCGTCGACAGTATTCGTCGCTGGTGTAAGCGTTAGTTGTTCCTTCCAAACTCCATTTAAATTGTTATTAAGTACAAATTTTGTATCCTCGGGAACAGTTAAAAATTTATTATCTAATATGTGCTTTTGCTTTCCAAAGTATAAAAGCACCCCTTGGTACTGAACTCCGTTGACATCATAGTATGTGGTACGATCTGTTTCGAATGAGGCAAAGGATTCGTAAGGAATTAGTTTCGTTAAAGCCCTCCCTGTACCGGTTCGGTGAGAAGCTATAGCGGGATCAGGACTATCGGGGAATATTACCATTTCATCTATAGAGGGGGTGTTTTTATATGCTAGACATTTATTATTAACTAAATAAAAATTAGAAGCATAGTAAAAATATAATTTGTTGCCTTCTCTTACTACTCTTTTCCGGTGCAAGTGGGTATCGCATATTGTGGAAATTATTTTACCGTTAATACAAGCTTTTTGTCCTACAAGCACCTTTTTAGGGGTGACCTGTAAGGTTTCTAGAAAATCTTGAACAAATACCGTTGATCCTCTACACGTTTGTAAACAGTTGGTACCCAGGGAATCAACCCCTTGTCGACAATAAACTATTGTAGCTTCCATCCCTTTGCACGTATTGATGGAAAAATGGTCTTTGGGAATACGGCAATCATTGTCGCATTCCATCAATGGATTACAAACTGGATTAATACAACGTAAACCGTTAAAGATTGGATTTGATTTCGGACACGTGTCGTGCACTACGACGTTTCCGCGGCATTGAAAATATTTCGTCAACTCTTTTTTTATCTGGCCAAATATAATTTTCTGCTTTGGTTTCACATTCGGTCCAACTACGGCAGGATATAAGTTTTATGTCAAATTTCTTATCTTGACAAAGAACGAGTTAGGGGTTTGATCCTATTTCGGGACACAACCAATACCCATACTGATAATAGGGTTCACCTAGGGTATCTGTGTTGTAGTAACGACTAAACGCACTCTGGCTTATTCGTAAGCGACCCGGTCGTTAGCAATAGGGTTTCTGAATAATTTTCTTGTCGCTAGTCCAATCAAAATTTTTTTCGATATGAAATTCAAGGAACAGTTGTCGTTCATGTGTTAAGGTATCAGTACGGTACAGTCTTGTACCTTCGAAAGTGTACGTGTAAGACTGGGCTCGCCACTGGCCGTGATCATAAACGATACTACTACCTGGGTCTAAGTTAAATGAATAGAGGACCGTATCCCAGTCTATGAATTTCTTAAGGGGACAAAAAGGAAATACACAAACTTTGTCAATACTAGTGATAGCAGGAATGGTGGTCAACTGTAGATTTCCTGAAACGCCCATCATAAATCGATGTAACATAACATCGTTCATTTGCCTTCGCGGTATAAATATATAAATACACGCAAGGAAGACCAACAAACTCACAAGTATCGATGTCCCAAGACCCATTATAATTTATGCGTTTATTTTATTGTACGCCAAAGAGCGTGGCCTTTTAAGATAATGTCTACAGAGGTGTCTGAGAATACTAAATTTCAAACAAATCAAGTTTCAAGTAGTTTTGCCTATCAAGCCAAAGTTTTTGAAGCCGCAAAGCAAGTTGCCCAAGAAGGCGATCAAACTCACCTTCAAATGCATTGGTCTTTTAATTCTGAGAAAGAAATTGTAATTGATTCGTTGGTTCGTGTAGATTCTTCTCTACCCTACGTATTATATTTTGGGGGCGAGACCTACAAAATTGGCAATGAAAATAACAACGATGTTGTTCCAAGTTCAAAACGTCCTCGACTAACACCACCGGCATCCGAAACAATCTCATCTGTATCACGTCAATTGGAAAATGTTAAGTTTAATTGTTGTTCGGATTTTAATTATCGATCAGAAAACGATGATTGGTCAATAGTGATTGATTGTGACAAGTTTACGGGGAACGGTATTAAAACTATAAAAAAGCTTATAAAGACGTTTAACTTGAATTCGGAATCTAATCGATTTTATCGCATAAGTCTTCGAAACTTTTCCAACATTGCCATCGACACGACAAGTTGTTCGAATAAAGAAAAAAACGCTAATAAGTATGTTGCGCGAAAAAGCCTACAGTCCGTGGATCGGGCAAAATTACTACCGATCAAAGATCAAGCCAATGTTGTAAGCCAAACTGAAAATATTCTGGATCAAAGGAAACTGCAACAACCTGGTACGGCGGCAAAGCAATATGTAATATTAGTAGGTAAATAGTGTTGCGGGTTCTGGTAAAACGACCACTTCACATTTTCTTAAACAGAAAAAAATTCTTTATTTAGCCATATCGAAAAAACTTGTCGCTGAAGGGCACGCCTATGGAGTGATGGCACAAACAATTTGCAAATTTTTTATGACTGCCTTTCATTGGACATTTCGAGAATATGTCGAAGTAATAGAAGACCTAACGAGCGGAAATTGTTTTGAGAAAACATTAAATCTTGATCACTTGGACATCGGCGATGCCGTTATCAATGATATTATATTTATCGATGAGGTTTCGTTGATTCCTTCCGCCTTACTTCGAGAACTTACTCGAGTTGCCACCAAAATGGGTTCTATTGTTTTGTTAGTGGGTGACGTTAATCAGTTAGTCAGGAATCACACTGAGCGACCATGATCGACCGTCCGCGATCGACCGGCTACGACCAACAGGTGAAATAGTTCAAATTCACAGTTCTAAGTCACACTGATCGACCGACCACAACCGACCGCTGTTATGAAAATGTCATACCTGAGGTTTTAGGTTACGTATATTTCACAGAAATGTTTACAATCTAACCTTTTTTGTTCTGTGTATTTTACACACAATATACTAGTATTACTAGTAATTAAAATATCTTATCAATAATTATTAGCTAAAAACAAAACCAGCGTCACAAAGTTTAGTTAGGTTAGAGTTAGGACGCGCACGCCACTTCCACTAGTTCCACTTGGTGTAAAATAAAAAATAACTAAAACTTTGTCATGCGCATTAAATGGGATAGTCCGCGACCGACCAAAATTTCCAGCAGGTTGGAATTTCAAACACGGTCGTCGTAGGACGGTCGCGGACGGTCGAGGACGATGGTTCGGTGTGATCTTTGTGGTAAGAATGTACGTGTTGGAAATTTGGTCGGTCGCGGACGGTCGATCATGGTCGCTCAGTGTGATTCTTGCCTTATCGGCCATCGGTGCCTCAGAAAACGATCTTTATTACTGTCTAAGGTATGTTGATCGAGTGTTGTTTATCAAACAACATATGCGTACCAACGACATACGTTTAATTGAACTATTAAGACAATTTGAAACCGGCGACAATATTGACGAAAACACTTTACTTTCACTAGTAGATCGAGACGTTGAATTAATAAAACCATTTAACTTCGATGGATCGTTTAAGGAATTTAAATTTATTTCCAAATTCAACGTAAACGTTTTACTCATTAATCTCGCCTTGATTAAATTGAGATATGTTATTTAAAATTTTAATTAAAAAAATATATATTTATTAATAATATATTTTCTATTCATTTTACTACAATCCAAATATTACTACTTAAGATTCAGTTGCGTAACAAAAATAATTATTAATATAATTATTATAGTATTAATTAGGAGAAGAAATTTAAGGAATATTTATATTAGAAAATAAGTGTTTTAGGATAAACAAGTATAATAATATTAACATTATTACTATCTTATTGGAATTCCAATTTATTTTGAACCAACAAGATATTTCGGCATGGCACGTAATAGTTTAAGAATTCAATGCTATGGAATATGAAGCAAAAAATTTTACTCGCACAATAATGCCTAGTATAGGTTCATATTTTCCAATTAATAAATGGATTTTATAAACCGTATATCATCGTCTGACGATAGGGGTAGGTCGTGGGAAGCTTAAAGAAAACAAACACATATGCAACAATTTTAGGTATTTTTTTTTTGGAGAAAGAGAAAAAAAATAAATTAAGTGCTCAGGTGCTTTTGCTCATTTTTTACAACATAATGAGATAACTACGACGAATGACCCCTTGCAGAATATTTGAAGCGTCTTTGATCTGAATATGAGCAATAAGTGCTCATAGAGGCATTAAAACATAATACTGGTGGAATCTCTACCAGTTTAACAAATTCAATTGAGGCAATAATAATCGTATTAATCATTTTGCCAATTTTTGGTAAAAACATGAAAGAGCTTTAGTATTTACATCAAAGTGGAGGAGAAAGGGGGTACAAACAAAGCGAATTCGTTGTAAAAGAAAGATACACATTACATACCAGCTTCTTCTATAACGTTTCGTTGTAAAAGAAAGATACACATTACATACAAGCTTCTTCTATAACGCTTCGTTGTAAAAGAAAGATACACATTACATACAAGCTTCTTCTAGAAATTTTTTTTTGTAAGAAAACTAAAAAGCTTGATGATTTACATCAATGTGGAGGAGTAAGGAAGCGCAAACAAAGTGAATTCGTTGTGCCTTAATTTGGTTAATCTTTTTATGCAATTTTGTCACAATCTTGTGGATTTGTGGTGATAAGCGTCTTAAAAGTATGGTTTATTAAGGGTAGTTGCCCATACCATTTTTCCACACTGTAATTTAAACATTTATTACGGTAAAAGATTGGTAATATAATCATACAAGACATATGCATTTTTAACACTACAAGCAGCAATATGCAATTTATGATGTGGACAAATCGTATAACTTTTTTCCATCTTTGGAACACCACAGGTACGGGCTGATTCCAAATTAACAATGGCAACTCGACGTTGATTGTTGGGAGTGTTTTGGTTAAAAGCTTCTTCTTCACCTCTCCCATGATGTAGACGGTATCAACATCCCTTAATTCGTTGGTAATAATTGTGTAGAGATCGTCGTAATCGACATAACCATAGTTGTAGTCGAGACCGTGATGATTCCCATTAAAATAATTTAATTTTTTTCTTATCCACTTCTTGCAATGTAAATAATGGATGAACGGGTTTGAACACATAACACTTCATTACTTGACCATCATAAATTGCTAAATCTTTAGCGTAAAATTCTGGCGATCTGTCAAATCCTTGAATGTCAGCTACAGCGAACTTCCTAGTACCACTGTTCGACTTAAGTTTACGATTGCTGGCGATAGTATTTTGAATAGCTTGTCACCTGAATAACTTGTCAGAAGGCATTTGCACGACTGAATAACATTCAGCAAGGCTGATATTTCTTTTATAATCGTTGCCGTTTGAAGGTTATCAGTAACGCATTCATTTATTAGAATAAAAATACAATATTGTTTATTCCAAGTCTAGGCTGGTACAACTATTCAGTTTATATCCAGTCAGAAATTTAGTATAAAAGCTGGTACAAATATTCAGTTTATATCCAGTCAGAAATTTAGTATAAAAGCTTGTGAACTTCTGATATATTTTTAGAAGTAAAGTAAATCGGTATAGTAAAGTTAATCGGTAAAAATGATATTTTTAAGCTCTAGTTTGTTAACTTTAGTGGCTCTTGTTCAAAATATATTTTACGTATATACACCACCCGAAATAAATCATGTATTTGTTCAGTTGGACAGTGAAACCGCATCCACAAACGGAACTTGGGTGCCATTACTATTCAAACGTTTGACGAATATGCCATTGTTTTTTATTCCTATTCCAGGCAATAATACAGACTATTTGCATTTTAAGTTAAAGGTGCACTATCTTAACGGAACCACGTCGGACAGTATTGGTTGGACTACTATTACGAGCACCAAACTAATAAACGAATTTCAAACTAACGAAACAACAAGCGAGAAGTTAGAGGTGAACGGAATGTCGGGCATTATTCCATTCAAGAAAAGTGACGCTATCCGAAGTAAACAAGAAGTTTTAACGTTGGTGGCGCTTGTTAACAATACATTTTACGTAAGTACACCACCTGGAATAAGCCGTTTGTTTGTTCAATTGGACAGCGAAACGGTATCAACAAAAGAAACTTGGACTCCACTACTTTTCAAACGGTTCAAGACGATGCCACTGTATTTTATTCCTATTTCTAGAACCCCTATAGACTATGTGCATTTTAGACTAAGGGTTTCCTTTATCGACGGAACCCCATCCAAGAGTACATCTTGTACCACCATTACGAGTACCGAAACATGGAACACATTTCAAACTAACGAAACAACCGAGAAGTTAAAGGCAAACGGTTTTTGGAACATTACTCTAATTAACAAAAGTGGCGTTGTTCAAAAAAAACAAAGTGATTCTACAAACTTAAATGCTATCCAAACTAATGAAACAACGAGGAAGTTACCAAATTCGAGCATTGTTGGGAATGAGAAAAGTAATGTTGCTAAAGACAATCAAAGTATTATTGACCATACTAAATTAATTTCCAATCGAACTCCTCATGGGAATATTGTTAAAGCCGTATATTTAGCAGCTAATGGGAACGGGAACAGAAACAGTTATGTAATCACTATACTATTTTTTCTCTCACATTTACCTGTGTATATGATCAACTACTGTAATTGCTATAATGGATTAAATGTCTTAAAAATGTATATTTTTAGTTTATTAAACACATGTTTCCTTGTAACTGAAATATAAAAAATATATGATTCAAAAATCAATTTTATTATGTTTTATTAGAACTGAAATATATTCAACAAAAGATGAATGGCCGTAGAATAAGCAGTTCGAATGCTATCTCTTACACTTTTTATCGTCTTACTTTTTGTTGGATTTATTTTAATTCAAATGTGCTATTTTATAGATACTCGAATTGTTTCAAATCGGGAGAGTTTCTTACACACCTGAACATATTCCAAGTTCGGATGTAGATTATATTTTAGCGCTGTTTAATTACAAGAGAAAGGTGTGGTATTTATTAATGGGTTTTATAAATACAAGTCTATTAATTTTTAAACTTCTTGCGTTCTTCTTGACTGTGTGTAGAATAAATTTTTACACTTCTTGTCTTCTTAACTGTTTGTCATATAATTTAAAATTTAATCTACGGTCTTGTTAAAATTTTATTGGATTATGTTTTCAACGATTTATTAGGAATCAGTATACATAAATTTCCTATTTATGTTAAGCGTAGTTAAAACCTAATTCTAAAAAACAATTTATTAGGAATTAATTTACACATTGTTTTGTAAACAGGTTTAGTCTGTCATATAAATTAACAGTAGTTTCAAAGAGATAATTAAAAGAATTTTTATTTATGCAAGAAGGCCCATGTAAATTCTTCTTTTAACCTAAATGCATTACCATTTTTACATTTATTATAGCAATTTTAATTACTTTTTAGCAATAGCAAATTAAATACTTTTATCCTATGAGAGTTGGAAATTAACAACAATCTTAATGGAAGGTCATTATTTATTACACCACAATTAGAATACAGTACGTTGAACAAATATAAAATAAAACAGTTTTACTATTTAACACAAAAAGGTTAAACTCTATTTAAAATTTTACGGCGTTAAAGAAAAATATTTATTGTATTAATAAAAATAATACAGTACGTTGAACAAATATAATATAAAACAGTTTTACTATTTGAAACCAAAAAATAAAGTTTAAACTTTATTATAAATTTACAGCGTTACAGAAAAATATTTAATGTATTAATAAAATTTATGTCTCCAAAAACCATAACCATTCTTGCCGGGTAAAATTCCATCCACACCATATCATGTATAAGTCCTCTTCTCCTAAATAATACATAGGTAATTCTTCCACCTCAAGTTGTTCACTGGCAAGACCCATCTTATAGGTAATTTAATATATTATGTCTATCATAGACCCCCTTAAACTATTTTTTCCTAAAATTCTAAGAACACAAGGTTTGCAATAATATTTTTTATTGAATAAGACTGGTCCAAGTTCTCCACACATTTGTTGTTACTTCCGCCTAGAGGATGATCCGAAGGAGATTCGTTTTTGGTTGTTGACATATCACACACCTTAAGTTGGTGCAGCAGGATAAACCCACGGTATGCCCACATGGTACCAATGCATATATAGCGTCCATAGGACGTTGGCAACTTGGACATTGGAAATTTTTCGATTTATTCCGTGGTGGTTCCTTGGAGGCCTTACCATTCCAATGAGCTAGATTAAAACGATTCTGGATTTCAGTGACAACGGGGCAATTGGGAGATAAACGTTTATGGTTCTGCAAAACGTCAGCTTTATCTGTCCAATGGCGTATGATTATTCCACACTTATGGCATCGCACAATATCCCCCATTCCAGTATAGAAAAAGCCACACTCTGCCAAAGGTATTACCATGTAGTTCAGTATTGCTGGCCAATGAGAAAATGTCTTCAATCGTCCCGTGATTTCGTGACGACCCACGTCAACATCCAATACGTCTGTCGAGATGGGTTGTTTTGGTTTTAAGGCGGGTATCGGACCGGTCAGTTTGATATTGATGGGAGTCATCGCTGGCATCGTTTTTGGTTGTTTAGCATCTAATATAGAGGTCGAGTTGGTATCCTCAACTTGTAGGAGAATGGGTTGTGGAACTAATATGGGTGCCGGGCTGGGTAGTAAGTGCTGGTGCTGGTCTCGGATTTGCCCCATCTAAATAGGGAATTCGCACATATTCCACAGTTGGTTCGGACTCTGTTTAACCCGCTCCACGTTTTGCGAGGTAAGGTGAAACCAGGAGAGGGCTGGTTGGTGTGGAGGGTTCCGTGAATGGTGGCAGGTACGCTAGTTTGCCACTCTCGTTCCCATTCCAGTTCTAGGTTAAAGTTGTTGGCTACCAGGAGTTCAGCGGTTTGGATAGGTGGTTTTCTGGAGCGTAGTCTGTGACCTAGATGTTCAATATCATTATGAATCGGAAGCTGAGGATTTTCATGGATCTTCTTGTATTCTCTACACAGGGCATTTGCCGAGAGCTGAATGGCCGCAGGGGGTAAATTTGCGGTCTCTAACTTTCCCGTAGGGGCACCAGGCGACACCCCTACGTATTCCAGCCTTGCCCGGTTATGCGGGGCTCTGATCGGGTGTACTTTTATTTCCCTAGCTACTCGTGGGATTAGCATATGGAAAGCGAAACTAAAAAAACAGGCGAGGAAGTTCCAATGGCCATTGAGCTGGGAACAACCACTGCCATCAAAGAGGTTCCTAAAGCCGCAGGGTAGGGAACCCCAAACAGGGGCTCGGAAAGCCGCAAGGCCACCGATCAAGAAAAAACGGCGAAGGCAAAGGAGGACAAACCAACAGCCTTCAGAGCAACCTCCCTTGAGGAGATCGACAAGATGTCCGACGAAGAAATTCAGAAGGCAAGACTATCAGGCGTCTCAAAGGCCAAAGTGAAAAAACTAGTGAAACAAGGTCAAGATTACACTCAGGCCAAAAAGGCTGTAATCAAAGACAATTTCGCTAGTTTCTCACGAAGAAGCCAAGAAACACCTGAAAAAGTAACTCAAAGACCACAAACATCCGGGGTAAAGAAGTCAACCGGGACCAAAGAAGTCGCTTTAAAGAGACTCAGGTCCGACACCAGCACACCTCCAGAAAGTCTACGCGCAAGCAAAAGGACCAGAACGGAGGTGCTAACCTTCACAGAGGCCATGTCGTCCGTGAAGATCGCTGTAGCATGCGTGGGTTTTCCACAAGTACAGATGGAGACAGAAAAGCTTAAGGCAGTCCAAGGCTTCATAATGAAGGCGTATGAACAAATACCGGAGCAAGGACCCCAAGTCCGCTTCGCCAGGCTATCTGCTTATACACTGTGCAGACAACGAGAGCGCACAGTGGTTGAGAGAGACAGCCCCTACCCTGCAGCCATGGGAGGGTGCCTCCCTCCAAGTTCTGGAGGGGAGTGAAATACCCAAGCCATGGGTCTGCACAGCCTACATTCCAGACGAAGAAGGTGAAAAAATCCAAATAGAGAGGATCCTCACCAGACTCCGAATAGGGAACAAAGGCATAAAAACGCATCTGTGGACTGTTCTGGCGTCAACACCAGATTCCAAAGGTACACTATGGACCTTCTCCGTAGACAACGAGTCAAAGGAGGAGATCATAAAACTCGGCATGTGTCCATTCTTCGGTTACGGAAAGCTACGCTTTAGGATCAAGGATGCACAAAAGCCAAAGGGAACAGAAGGCACCAAAAGCCAGGTACCTAAAAAGCAAGGGAGAAAACCAGAAAAAACCCAAAAGCGATACCGCACAAAAAGGGAAACCCTCCAATAAGGACAAGACCTCTTCTACTGGTGTAAGTCCGCTCAAAAGGCTCTTCGCCAAAGAAGCGGACGAAGCCATGGAGGAGGACGAAGTCCAAAGAGATCCCAAAGAAATCCCATCCTCTTCGAAGAAGTGAGGAGAGAATTACGGTTCCTGCAGCTAAATCTCCAGCACGCAAAAGCCGCCTCGGCAACGCTTACCAAGAGATTCAACAGTGAAGGCTTGGATGTTGCCCTACTACAGGAACCATGGCTATATAAAGGGCGAGTTGCAGGCCTATCGCCACAACGAGGTAACGTATTATACTGCTCTAATGCAGAAAGACCAAGGGCCTGCATAATACATAGCAATAGGGTGAAATGTACACTAATTCCGGTGCTCTGCACCGGGGATTTTGTCACATGTATGACTAATGACATGTATCCTAACCGCAACCACGGAGAAAGGAGAGAAGAGCTGGGTCATATGCTCCGCCTACTTCCCTGGATACGAGAGGACATGTCCACCGCACATCATAAGCGACATAGTTGCATTTTGCGCGGATAAGGGTCTACAACTCGTCATGGGATGTGATGCTAATGCACACCACACAGTATGGGGAAGCACGAACATCAATCAAAGAGGTGAGTCACTGTTTAACTTTATCTTATCAAAAGGGTTAGTTATAAATAACATAGAAAGTATAGCTACCTTCGTCACAAAAAACCGTAAAGAAGTCTTAGATTTGACGCTAAGTACAAATAAGGTAACTGATATAATACAAAACGGGCATGTGTCAGAGGAGCCCTCGTGCTCAGATCACAGGCAAATTCGGTACGATCTTAACACTTCTCTTACAGTCAAAGGGTACAGAAATCCGAGAGAAACTAACTGGCAAGGTTTTAAAGAATCACTCAGGGACTCTCTTAAAGATGGCACAGCACCAATAAGAGAAACACAAGGACTCGAGCTGGCAGTGGAAATGATGAACGAAGCCATCATAACGGCATATCAAGAAAACTGACCGCAAAAAACAGTACAACACAGAAGCTACAAAACTGTCTGGTGGAATATCAACCTCGAAAAGCTCAGGGCTGAGGTGCGAAAGGCGTTTAATAAAGCCAAAGATAACCAAAGTTGGGATACATATAGAACAATACTCACGCAGTACAACAAAGAAATCCAAAAAGCCAAAAGAGCCTCCTGGAGAAAGTTCTGCAACGAAATAAACGACACTCCGGCATGTTAAAGGATACACAAAGTCCTGGCAAAGAATGGAGGTACTGCAAAAGAAGTAGGGTTCTTTAAAAAGACCGACGGAACCTACACAGAAACGAAGGAGGAAAGCCTTAAGGAACTACTAAAGGTCCATTTCCCGGCATCCACTATCATAAGAGAACCAATAAATCCGAGCG
The DNA here is from genome assembly GCA_963920685.1 of Polydrusus tereticollis. NCBI lineage: Eukaryota > Metazoa > Arthropoda > Insecta > Coleoptera > Curculionidae > Polydrusus > Polydrusus tereticollis. Next base: position 115,668,413 of record OY987326.1, read on the forward strand.
AAAGCTACAAAAGGCCAAGCGCGGAGGAATGGAAACTGGCCACAGAAATCACCAGACCAAATAAAGTCAGATGGGCCATAAATAGGTTTCAGCCATTTAAATCTCCTGGAGTGGACGGAGTGTATCCCGCCCTGCTGCAGATGGGGGTGGAGGAGCTGTTACCACATTTGTGCAAAATCTTCAAAGCCTGTTTGGCATGGGGATATGTGCCAACGTCATGGCAAAAGGTCAAAGTCATATACTTGCCCAAGGTAGGCAGAATAACAGATCTAACACCAAAATCATATAGACCCATTAGTCCAAGGGCGGTTTTACGGGGGGGGGGGGGGGGTAATAGGGTAATTACCCCCCCATGAATTTAGAATTTTAAGCATCATCATTGAAAAAAAGGTCGTGGCACCCGAAAAATTTTCGCCTGCGGCGCTATTTTCTTTCTGCCCCCCCCCCCCCTCCTACTTATTTTCTGGTTACTTCAGGTTAATAAAGAGCTTTTCTATTTATTAGGTACTGCATGCTGGTTTAAAAAAAAAAAAGTACCTATCTAAATGTATCTATAGGTAATTGATACCATTTAAAAAAAAAAAATTGGGATTTGAAATTACCCCCCCATGTTGAAAAGCTAAAACCGCCCTTGCATTAGTCTGACATCTTTTCTCCAAAAAACACTAGAGAGGTTGGTGGACAGATTTATAAGGGATGAAATCCTAGTACGATCACCACTCAACATAAACCAGTATGCATACCAACCGGGAAAATCAACAGATGCGGCTTTGGATGACCTAAACAGGCTAATTTCAAAGTCAGTAGAAGACAAAGAAATAGCCATTGTCACTTTCCTAGACATCGAAGGAGCTTTTAACAATGCCACAACGCACTCACTGGTGAATGCACAAAGCAGACGGGGAGTCCCGCCAAGCATATGCCAATGGATTAAAGCCACCCTGGAAAAAAGGACTATTATATCCTCTCTAGGAGGGTCCACAATCGAAGCAATAGCAGGCGGAGGCTGCCCGCAAGGCGGCGTCATATCGCCATTACTATGGGCAACCCTAGTTGATGACCTATTACAAAGACTATCCCAAGAAGGCATTACCTGCCTAGGATACGCTGACGATCTGGCAATAGTCATCAGAGGCCGATTTGCTGGAATAATTTCAGAAAGAACGCAAAGGGCCCTAAATATAGTGCACAACTGGTGCAAGAGTGAAAAACTATCCGTCAACGCCAAGAAGACACAAATTGTTCCCTTTACTAAGAAAAGAGCACTGCAAGGCCTCAAACCACCAGTGTCTGGAGGAACAGAAATTCCATTTTCGGAGGAAGTAAAGTACTTAGGCACAACTTTCGACCAAAAGCTCACATGGAAAACACATATCCTGAACACAGCCAAAAAGGCATCGATAGCCCTAGGCAGATGCAGAAGGATGTGCGGAAAAAACTGGGGGTTAAACCCCAAAATGACTCTATGGCTATATGGTAACCTACGGGTCAATAGCATGCTGGCCCAAGACCCAACAGGTCGGGGCGATCAGGCTGTTAAGTGGCATCCAAAGACAAGCATGTCTCAGTATCACAGGGGCCATGAGAACCACGCCTACCGCAGCGATGGAGGTTTTACTCAACCTACCACCGCTACACATATTCGTCCAAGGAGAAGCAAGGTCCGTCCTGCACAGACTAATACAAGGACAGCCGCCCATAAGCCAATCGCAGGGGGCGGAACATCAAAGGCTAGAAAGAGAGCTAAAGGAGAACCCGCTAATGGGTATGCCAAGCGATGCCATGGCCACAAAGTATAACTTCAATAAAAGTTACAAAATAGTGATACCAGACAGGGAAGACTGGAAAGATGGTCCGCCCATCAGGGCAGAAACCGTCTGGTACACAGACGGCTCGAAAACCGAAGAAGGCGTGGGAGCTGGAATCTATGGACAAAAGTCCAAAACAATGATTTCAGTAAGCCTAACAAAAGAAACCACCGTATTTCAAGCGGAAGTAGCCGCAATACATCATTGCGTGGGAGAAATATATAGGCAAAGCGAAAATAGCCGCTCCATTGCCATTTTCTCCGACAGTCAAGCTTAGTGTTGCTGCACTGTAGGCGCTAAATTCCATGGAGGTAAACTCTAAGCTAGTATGGGATTGTGCGAGGGCTCTCAATGATTTGAGCCAAAATAGAACGGTTACCCTAGCATGGGTCCCAGGACACAGTGGCCATTCGGGAAACGAAAAAGCCGATGAAATGGCAAGACAAGCATCGCCAACGACCTTCGTGGGCCCAGAACCGTCTTGCGGCATTGCTAAAGCAAGAATCAAGCAAGATATCAAGCAATGGATCACAGAGGAATCCGTAAGGTCATGGGAGGAAACACCAGGACAAAGACAGGCAAAACAGTTTTTCAATAGACCATCGCCTAAGTTTACAGAAGACCTACTAAGAAAGGACAGAAAGTCCGTTAGGATAGTAGTAGGCATATTAACAGGACACTGTAGGCTCAGGAAACACATGAGCAACATGGGTCTGGCAGAAGAAGTTGAATGCCGGTTCTGCAACGAAGAAGAGAAGACCCCTATACATATCCTATGCGAATGCGAAGGACTAGCTAGAGTGAGACTAGCACAGACAGGCCTAACTCACCCCGATGCAGGAAGCTACGTAACGCAGCCGCTGACAAGGCTGTTAGGTCTAATTAAGAGGATAAAGCTGGAGCACGTCCTCTAAATGTAACAGGGAACCACAATAGATCTGAAAAGGTCGCAGTGGACGAGGCGAAGGCCACCCTATCATACATATCTATCTATATCTATCTACCAGTGAGAAGGATTTTCGAGTAAAATCTAGTCAGCCAGTTATTAGTTCGAGGTCCGCAGTGAAGCAGAAATTCAGAGTGTATCCCATCATGGCCGCGACCAGTTTTCATTTCCTTTATTGCACTGGATACCTCCTTCGCTGAGAAGGGATTAGCAAAGTTTGGGTCTTCCGTGTTGTTCCTTTGTGAATGTGAGGCAGCATTTCAGTGTGCAAAAAAAGAATTAGCTTCTGACAAAATTTTAGTTCATTATGATCAGGGCAAGCCAATTCGGTTAGCTTGCGATGCTAGTGAGTATGGAATCGGTGCAGTACTTTTACATGTTATGCCAAACGGATCTGAGAGACCAATTTGCTATATTTCGAGGGTTTTGAACAAGGCGGAAGGGGATACTCTATGATCATGAAAGAGGCATTGGCAGTTTACTGGGCAGTCTCTAAGTTACACCAATATTTAGCGGGAATAAAGTTTGAAATATTAAGTGATCACAAACCACTAAACATGGCTGCAGGTCGAGTGCAAAGATGGTCCTTATTTTTGGCTAGTTTTGATTACAGTTTCCGGTTTATTAGAGGGGTAGATAATGCAAAGGCAGATGCTTTACCACGATTGCCATTACCTGATGGTGAAAATGATAATACATGGCCAGATCATGATTATTTGAACTTAATAGAAAGTTTATTGCCAATAGATACATATAAAATAAAATCTGAAACTAGGAAGGATCCACTATTAGGAAAAGTATTTAATTTAATAAGGTATGGATTTCCTGATAGAACGGATAATTTACTTTTAAAACCATTTTTATCTCGAAAAAATGAACTGTCAATAGATAAAGGCATCATTATGTGGGGTTATCGAGTAGTAATACCGGTTAGTCTAAGAAAACAGTTGCTCTAAGAATTACATAGTAACCATGAAGGTATGGACAAAATGAAAGCCAGTGCACGGTCTTATTTTTGGTGGCCTTCATTAGATGCGGATATTGAGCACAAAGTAAATGGTTGCAAAATTTGTTGTCAAGTGCGTCCAGAACCGAATAAAGCTAAATTAATAAAATCAAACTTGTCAAACTATTTTTATGAGCGCATTCATGTGGATTTCTTGGGACCAATTAAAGGAAAAATGATTCTTATTATTGCGGATACTTACTCCAAGTGGCCAGAGGCTTTCATTATGAATAATACCGATTTAGATTCTACTATAAGTAAATTTAGAGAATGTTTCTCACGATTTGGAATACCACGCATAGTTTATACAGACAACGGAGGTCAGTTTATATCTGATAGTTTTTGTAAATTTCTTGCTAACAACGGAATAAAATTTTTGACATCTCCACCGTTTTACCCAGCGACAAACGGGTTTGCTGAAAATGCGGTTAAATCTGTTAAGTTAGGTCCAAAAAAAGGCATTTTTGGACGAAAAAATAAGAATGTCTCTTTAGAGACTTTGTTACATCGTTATTTGTTTTCCTACAGAAATTCTATCCATGCAACTACAGGGTTTGCCCCTTTAGATATTGTTTTTAAATCAAAAATTAGAACTCGTTTAGATTATTTGATATCGCAAAAAAGGGTGTCAGGAAATGACAGAGCGGAAAAATAAGAATTGAATTTTAAAGGGAAAAGAGAAGAAACCTTTGTAGTGGGGGTTAGAGTTTGGTGTAGAGACTATAGAAATCCAAATAGAAAAGGTTGGGTAGAATGTGTAGTAGATGAAATTCTAGGTATAGAGTTTATTTTTGCAAGTTAGTAAACGAGGGAGGGCGGAGGGATTTGGAAAAGGCATCTAAATCAGATGTTGAGAAATGTATCTGAATTAGGAGAGGAAAGTGACAGTGCTGTGAGTTACAAGGGGGGAAGCGCGATAAGTACAGGTAGTAAGAGTGAATCTAGGCAAATTGAATTAGAACAAAGTGCCTGGGAGCTACCGCAACCTATAGTAACCGCAAAGGTTTCTGAGTTAATTGTAAACCGAGAAAGAGAATTAAAGACAAATGATAGTGATAATATTTTACCTAGTATAATAATCGAAAAAAATATTAATACAAATGTTAATAGTTCAGATAGAGATTGTATGTTTAAGTCAAATGATTTCAATGTTAATGAAAGACCTAAAAGAAATGTTAGACCACCCCAGCGTTTAGATTTATGAGGGAAGATAGTTGTAGTATCGTAGTTGAGCAACCAAGTATATAATGTTTCGTTGGTTGCATACAAAAAATAATGTTAGGTTAAGGTAAAGAAATCGCGCATTGTATTCACGTATTTGTCAAGATGTTAGATGTTATCTGTGTTTCTACATTTTGTAATAAAGGAGTTCCACGATCAGCGGTGTTTTAATTCAGGATATTACAGTAGGGATACATTGTAAATATAGCACAATGGTGTAGACAGACTGTACATACAATCTTTTGTAAATATTGGTGGTATTCCATCCGGCCCTGTCCCCTGGCGTAAATCAAGTCCCTTAACAAGCTCAAGTACTTTCCCCTCAGTGACCTGAATAGCGCTTCCATTGCCGCTTCTACCTTTTAAATCTACTTTAATATTGTTCTGTTTCTGGCAACCGGTATAGGTACAGGGTTATCCAACCAAGACTAGACAAGGCGATTTTTTGACTTTTCCTGTACTTTTATAAAAAAACTGAAATAGCCATCTTAAGTCATTTTCTCCCGCGAATTCGAATATCTTCAGCAAAAAACAATTGAACATTAAACAAAAGTACTAGGGGTCACTTTGATATTTTTTTAAATGGGATGCCGTATTTTTAATGAGCTTATCCGATTTCTCATATAAATTTTGATCTAAAATGTTGGATTTTTAATTTTTTTTTTTTGTTTTTTTAACATTTTCCGAATTTAAAACTGAAGAAAAAAGGCGTTTTTGAATTAAAAATCCAACATTTTAGATCAAAATTTATATGAGAAATCGGATAAGCTCATTAAAGATACGGCATCCCATTTAAAAAAATATCAAAGTGACCCCTAGTACTTTTGTTTAATGTTCAATTGTTTTTTGCTGAAGATATTCGAATTCGCGGGAGAAAATGACTTAAGATGGCTATTTCAGTTTTTTTATAAAAGTACAGGAAAAGTCAAAAAATCGCCTTGTCTAGTCTTGGTTGGATAACCCTGTACACCTCTGAAAAAATCGGTGAAGAGATTGCTCACACCCCGACCATCGGAAGCAGCACGTTCCTCGAAATGGAGATTTTGAGGAATGGTGGCATAAGATTTTCTTTTGCTGGAAACATAGTTCCAAAATTTATTAGAATTGGTAATGATCTGTGCTTCCGTAGTCCGGATGAAATCATTAAAATCACGGTTCATTAGCTGCTTTGACCGACGACGCAATTGGGAGAACATTATATATGACTCTCTAACGTTAAATCTTTTATATTTTTTGTGATACTTGTTTTTCTCAATAATTGTTTTTATTGTTTGCGATTTAAAGTAGACTGGATAATTTCCTGTGATTTTAAAAGATGGTACGTAAGTTTCAATCACTTTTTGCAATTTCAAGTAGAATATACTAACGACATCCTCCAATGATCTTCCCGAAAATAAGTTCTCCCAGTCTGCGGACGCCAGGTCCTGGTTGATAGACCCATGTCCGCTCTTTTAAAGTTAAATACCTTACAGCTTTGGTGTACAAGTGATTTGATGAAGATATACCTACTAGATTCACCAATCCACGGACGCCACATATTTGAATAATCAAAGCTGCGTTTTTATTCCACACGAACTAATAAAATGACTGGTTTTGCAACACTGATTTGTCTACTTATTTTTTTCTCATTATTTAATAAGGCTTTGTAAACTAATTACGGTCAAGTACGGCCCCTATCTGGATAATAAAATAATTATCTTTATGATCCTTGAAACCCTTTCAACAAAGAATTTTATGTGAGGAATGAAACACAAAGTCTGCTCCACTAATTTAATAAATAGGTTCAGATTAACATCCCAAACATGTTTCAAAGGCATAAACCTTCATCTTCAGTGGGTAATTATTAAGATGTTGTTATTTATGAAGAGACCAATGACATTGTTACGTTTTTTTATAAACTAATGTTGCAGAAAAATTTTTATGAAACCATATGTAACTTTAATTCGGTAAATAATATATCTTAAATTAAAGTAAAATTAAATGAATAAACATAATTTAAATGAATTTAGTTTTATTTTAATTTTAAACTTGTTGAAAAACCCAAATTTTACTGGGAAATTGTAATGGGGTACGACCATCATGGTGGAGTCGTACCACCTACGTACGTACGACTCCACCATGATGGTCGTACCCCATTACAATTTCCCAGTAAAATTTGGGTTTTTCAACAAGTGTAAAATTAAAATAAAACTAAATTCATTTAAATTATGTTTATTCATTTAATTTTACTTTAATTTAAGATATATTATTTACCGAATTAAAGTTACATATGGTTTCATAAAAATTTTTCTGCAACATTAGTTTATAAAAAAACGTAACAATGTCATTGGTCTGTTCATAAATAACAACATCTTAATAATTACCCACTGAAGATGAAGGTTTAAGCCTTTGAAACATGTTTGGGATGTTAATCTGAACCTATTTATTAAATTAGGGGAGCAGACTTTGTGTTTCATTCCTCACTTAAAATATTACTCCACTGTGAGATGGACTACTTCCATAAAAGAATTTTATGATGGGTGATAACTAAAGGCAGGTACTCGTTCTCTTAAATCTGTGAACGGACTTTACCTCAGTTTCAACTTGGTTTTTCATGTATTGCGTAATGCGTGCATCCGAACAAGATATTTGATTGAAGTTTTAAAACACTTACTTGAGGTTAGTCCTAAACAAAGCTACAAACCAAACCAAATAAGGTTTTGTTTTTCAACAGACAACACTCACTGTGACGTATTTTACAATAATTCAGCCCTTTTCATTTAAGGACAATAACAAATAACCCATACTTAATTAGTATAATAACACTATATAATTGATCATTTTCATATGACGTCACAGGGTCGGCGGCCATTTTGCTTGGAGGACAAACAAAGTAAATAAAAACAAGCGTTTTGGGTCATAAATTCAAGTTTTCTTTACAGTTTGCCTTGAAATTTCATATCTCTGTTCGTTCTGCTAATAATTAAAGTGCCCATATAAAATGCCGTCCTTTTGTTTAGTGGTAAGTTGTGGGAGGAGGGGAAATGGGGACAATGTACGATATTTTTGAATTCCTGCAGTTCTTGAAAACGCTGGAGAAAACTTTATTCGACTCTCACAAGAACGGCGTAAAATGTGGATAAGAACTTTAAAAAGCGGGCCCTTAAATGACAGCCAATTAAAATGTGAAATTACTTGCTTCAGACATTTTATAAGTGATAATATTTGATTTTTGGTATAATGAGCTAATAAAATTATCTGATCGATGTGAACATTTCTAGGAGCTCCGGCAGAATTAGCAAACAAAAATAACCCTAACTGGATTCCTAATTAGAATATGGGATACTTTAACTCGAAGGAAGAAACTCAGACCCAAGTTAACAGACATGAGAGAGTTCAGAAATGCAAAGGTGTATGGTGTAATATTGTAAATAGTAGGTATAGTAGTAGGATTGATTGTATTATGACGTAGACATTGTTGATTTAGGTTAAATTTTTTTTTATTAAGTATTGTATTTTTGAAGATAGAATAGATTGAATCACCTGACGAAGATACTTCGGGAAGTAGTAGAGAGGAAGAACATGTTGAAATTAATAAAACTTAACAAAATATCAAGGGGTTGCTTTTTCCTTCTGCCAGAACCATCCCCAGACGCGTTTCGCTGTATTACAGCTCGTCATTGAGGCTATAGGTTTTGACAAAATGACAAAAGGAAAAAGCATAAATTCTTAAGCATACCTGCGCCCTCTGACATGAACTTACAAAGCCACAAATATCAGAGGATCTCCTGCAAAGACAGCACGTCACAATTGCAGGAGTCCTCGCTAGGCAGCGCCATGCCCAAGCTGGGCGTCGATCATGTCGGTTTAGTAACCGAAAAACTTAACAAAATACCAAGGGTTTGCTTTTTCCTTCTGCCAGAACCATCCCCAGACGCGATTCGCTGTATTACTGCTCGTCCGTGAAGTTATAGGAGATTGGTGCAGGAGATCCTCTGACATTTGTGGCTTTTGTAAGTCCATGTTAGAGGGCGCGGGTATGCTTAAGAATTGGTGTTCTTTACCAGCACAACGAGATGGCTTCATTCTCTGTTTAATCCCGCTTTTTCTGGTTTAAAACAGACACATATGCTTTTTCCTTTTTTAGGAATCTATATAGTCTATTCCAGAAAGGTGTAGAGTAAAGATAAAGATACAGAGGCGCTACATAAAGAGTTGACCAAGCAAATAAACCATAATAAAGCACAAGAAGCGCAATACCTAAGAATAAGAAAGAAAACACAGGAATTTGAAGAAGATGTGTTTGAAACAGAAAAGAAATTGGTCGATAATCTTAAAGTAAAGAAAGATGAAATTAAAAAGCTGAAGCAGGATATAGCTGATTTGATAAAAGAAAAATGTTCACTTGATAAAGGGATTGCCGCCTACAAGGAAGAAATTAATTCATTAAGGGAAGACATAAGAGAACTGAATGATATTAACAAAAATATGATTGCCTCTATACGAGTATTGGATAGCGAAAATAAACGTTGCCATAGCGATATGGAGGACTTAAAGTCACAGTTATTGGCATTGAATAGTAAAAATAGTCGTCTTACAGTCTTACTGCTAATACAATTGTCAATGAACAGTTTATACCAGAGAACACCGATAGAGAAGGAAGAAAACTAGAACCTATAAATACTACAATAAAGTTGCTTGAAACTGACACATCCTTCACTGGAAGTACTGAGATAGTGAGCCATCCCCTTACTAAAGGCAATATGGAAACTGCTGATCAAAAATTCTTCTTCGTAACAGATGAAATGGGAAAATACCTAGCCTTATCCATGAAGAAACGCTTACTTTCACAAGGAAAAAGTGTGAAGGTTGAAAGTATATGCAAACCTGGGGCAGGCCTTGATAATATTTGTTCAAATATCGATGAACTTATTAAAGACTATAATTTCAATGACTACTTGATTGTTGAAGGTGGTATCAATGATGTTTGAAATAAGAGGTACCCGTCTTTTAAATTGTTGCTCAATGTAGTCCGCAGTTGTGCATTTACTAATATTATATTACTTTCTATTCCATTTACCAAAAATAATTATAAAATTAATTCTAAGATTTACAATTATAATGTTAGACTAAGAGATTTTTGTTACAGGATTAATAGGGTGTCTCAGGGTATTGTGTGTATGACAGATATTAATTCCGAATATGGCACTCGACTTGGTAATTTTGCGTTGTGCAGTCAATTTTTGGATATTGTGAATAATAAATCTGAAATAGGCTATACCAACCTTGTTTTTGTCGAGACTGTTGTCTTCGACAAGTCAGATATTGTGGAGGTGGAGAGCGAATGTTGTAGGGATGGTGAAGCTTCGTATGCGCAGGTGAGGGGAGAGAATATTTATGATAGTGTAGAACGTATGAACAATCCGATTGAGGAGGGTGAGGACTTAGTAAAAATTTTTTAGGAGTAACCCCACTCCTCAATACAGAAACTTAAGTTCCGAATGTGAAATGAGTAACAACTTTCTGGTACCCCATAATCCTACTGTGAAAAGTAACATCACTATTAACTCTGAATCTCATTCTTCCTTGTCAGTGCTGCTTTTAAACATTCAATCTTTAAGAAATAAATGTGATGAACTGCTTATTTTTTTAGAGAGTCAGAATTATCCAGATATTGTTTTACTCACGGAGCACTGGCTTAGGGAAAATGAATGCATTTGTTTGTCTGATTATGTGGTTGTCTCAAGTTATTGTAGAAGTAAGTCAATCCATGGAGGGACAATAATTTGTATAAGGAAAGAATTCTTGGTAAATAACGTTTTTGTACCTGAGCTCAAGTATAATAAATTAGGTATTGAGCACACTTTTGAATTTTCTGTTGTACGCTCTAAAAGTTACAATGTGTTTGTCATATGTATTTATCGGTCTCCGTCGTCAGATGTTCGGCATTTCTTAAATAGTCTCGAGCAACTTTTATCACTGTTGCCCTCTTACTCTAATATTGTTCTAGCCGGAGACTTTAACATTAACTTTGAAGATAAGAACTCAGTTGTTGCTGTACATTTGCGCAATCTGTTGGAATCATTTGGGCTGGTTATGCATGTGGAGTCTCCTACTAGATTCTCGCGGTACTCTTCTACAGTGATTGATTATGTCTGTTCAAACTTTGATTCACATGAAGTATCGTGTTCTGTTCTGAATGCTGGTCTTTCGGACCATGAGGCTGTATTGTGCAGATTTTCTCACGATTTCTATTGTGGACAGGGTAGAGTGAAGCTGGGTAGAATTTTTAGTGCCGCTAATTATAATAGGTTTTACCAACTATGCTCTGAGATTGATTGGAACTTTGTTTTGGAGGGGGGGGGGATCCTCTGCAGACTTTTCATATTAAACTGGTCGAGGTGTTTAATGCAGTCTTTCCCCTGCGACCCAAAAAACATAAATGTAGAAAGCCCTGGTTTACTAAGGGATTAAAAATATCAGCAGCGAACTTACGCTCGCTTCATTTGATAAGAAAGTTTTTTTGTAATCAACCTTTTAGCATTTATTTTGGTAGGTACAGAACTATTTATCGGAAAGTAGTTAAACGGGCAAAACAGATGTACTACTCTGACAGACTTGAAGGGTCCGGTAATAAGCAAAAGGAAAGCTGGCGTATTGTCAACAGTCTACAGCGAGGAAAGGGTGGATCCAGTGTGGGGTCTGATTTGGACCCAAATGAGTTAAAAGATTATTACTGTACAGTGGCCCAAAGATTAACAGATAGAATAAATCCGGGTAGTGACCCAATGAACTATCTCAATAATATATCAGTTCCTAACTCCTTTTCTTTCTTTCCAACTGATATTCATGAACTTAAGAGGGTGTTCTTAACAATTAGAAACAAAAATTCATCTGGGGAAGACGAAATATCAATTAAAATATTCCAGAACATGCCTGATTGTGTTCTGACTGTCCTTGGCGAGGCTATTAATTACTCATGGAATTACGGCACTTTTCCAGCTAGCCTTAAAGCGGCCAGGGTTGTTCCTTTATTTAAGGGGGGTGATCCAGAGAATATATCTAACTATAGACCAATCTCATTGCTTTCAACCCTCTCAAAAATTATTGAAAAGCTTACTAAGAGCAGAATCATCTCGTTTTTTGAACACCACAATATTATTAATCAAAACCAGTTTGGTTTTCAAAGTAACAAATGTACTAACGATGCCATGTTTAGCTTCTTGGAGGGGGTCTATGGGGGTATTAATCGGGGTGGCGTTTCCGCTGCTGTATTCTGTGACTTGTCAAAAGCATTTGACTGCGTGAGTCACCGGATACTCCTGCTGAAGCTCCTCAGATACGGATTTAGGGGGAGCGTATTGGAGTGGTTTCGATCCTACCTGGAGAATAGGACTCACAAAGTTTTAATTGGGCCATTTGCATCTGACAGTGGAATGATAAAGTGTGGTGTTCCGCAGGGTTCGGTGCTGGGGCCAGTGTTGTTTCTGGTATATATTAACGACCTGGCTCTTGTGGACATAAGGGGCAAATTTACACTGTTTGCGGACGATACTACCATTCTGTGGCATAGTAACAATACTCACTCGTTGGTAGAGATGGTGTCGTCTGATTTACCAAAGGTGAAAGAATGGTTCGACTGTAATGAACTAACTCTGAATGTTAACAAAACCAACATTGTGGGTTTTAAGTGTAATGTCAGTGGAATGAGCATTGGAGATTGCTCACTGCTGGACCTGTCTAGTGCAAGGTTTTTGGGTCTCAACATAGACCGTGACTTACAGTTTGGGACACACATAGCTGCATTAAACAGGAAAATTGCCTCGGGCTGCTATGCAGTGAGGAGGGTTGTGACGGAGTTGGGCGTCAACACGGCTAAGAGCGTATATTATGCTCTTATTGAGGCCCGCCTTCGGTACGGCATTGCCTTCTGGGGAATGTGTGGTCAGAGTCTGTTTGATACTGTATTTGTATTACAAAAACGGGCCCTTCGGTCTCTCTATCACATAGGACATCGTGAATCATGTAAGCCATTCTTTGCTTCGAAGGGGATTCTTACTCTGGTGTCTCTTTTTATATTGGAGACTGTTAGTCTAATTTTTAAATATAGGGAACGGTTTGTGGACCCAAGTCCCCATTATATTACTCGACAAAGTCCGGATATTCCTCTCCCAATACCGACATTTACGTTAACAAAAAGATCAATTATTTATGAAAGCAAAAAAATTTTTAACCATCTACCTGCGGGTATTAAAGGAGAAACGTCTATCGGATTGTTCCGTAGGAGGGTGAAATCGCTATTAGTTGGTAAGGCCTATTACACTCTGGCTGAATATTATAATGATACATTTTTAGTTTAGGTTTGTTTCAGCTTTTATAGTTAACATGGACTCCGACTTGATTATGTTGTTTCACTGTTTCTGTGGTTTTGTTGTTTAGTTCGTTTATTGATGCTTGTCTCATATGCATTATATTTGTATCTTTTATTGGGTTAAGAAACACTTTGTCAACAAGGATTATTTTGTGTTCTTTGACAATGAAGTATATTTTTGATTTGATTTGATTATATCAATTGAAACCTCTTTATTCTTTTTCTTTGCTGTTTTGTTTAAATGTTTTATGTTAATACTTACTTACTTAATGTTTTTTATTAAATCATAGTCAGACAATTTTAATGGCCCCTGTGGCCATAACATATACTCAGATATAATGATAATTGTTGACCTAGCGTGAATAACCAAATTTTAATGTGTACTCTTATTTTTTGTTTTTTTATTCTTATTGTTATTATTAGATGATATGCTAGATATAGGTAGACTTTGTCGATGAGAATTTTGTATTCTTTGGACAATAAAGTATATTTGATTGATTGATTGATAATAAAAGCTCATTAGGTATGCAAACGGACTACAGAGTGACCCAACGAATATTTAAACCACTTTAATAATTTGGCATTGATTTCATTGCAAAATTCTTTCTTTTCATCAAGTGCAGATAGTACCACCCGGGTTTTGGTCAATTTATGGGTTTTGCCTATTGTCATCCACTCACAAACACTGAAAATGGTGTGACAAAGGCGTGCCGGTAGGATATTCGTAAAAAGGAAAGAATTCTATTTTAACAGAATAAGAATTAGGCATTATGTACAGGGTCTTCCAACGAGGACTGAACAGGGGCTCATTTTTGAGCTTCCTTGTATTTAAAGAAAAATCCAAAATAGCCAATCGATGTACTTTTTCCTGCAGAATTCAAAAATGAAACCAAAAATTTATTTGAACCAGAAACAAAAGAGTTACGCTAAGGATAAGGTGTTTTTTAAATGGAACATAGCTTTTTTTATACGATTTTTGGAACGAATGATTTTTTTTTTGCCCGTTCTGATTAAAATATTTAATATTGTGACAGCTATTTTTATTAAATTTTAATGTTTTCTGTAGTAATATATTAAGGGATAGGGAAATTATCGAAAATCATTCCGAAGATTTTTTGCCGTGGAAATCGCTCGAGGGCTTGCCCGAGAGCGATTTCCTAATGGCAAAAAATCTGAGAATGATTTTCTGATTATTTCCCAATCCCGAAATGTATTTTGAAGATTATTTACCAAATAAAAAACTAACGATTTCTGACGGGTGAGATTTTCACTTTTGACAAGGGTGATTTTCACCGGAGAGCGGGAGATTATCGCTGGATTTCTGACGGGTGAGATTTTCACTTTTGACAAGGGTGATTTTCACCGGAGAGCGGGAGATTATCGCTGAATAATCAGGTGAAAATCAACCCGCTTTTATAATGGATGAGGTAAATAATCAGTATAATTTAACTTTAACCTGTTTGAAACATACACTAGGTAATAAAGGTATAATCACCTTTGAATCCTTCAAAGTCAAAAAATTTGACAAATTTACTATAATATAGCCGAAATGAAATATTCATTAGATGAGAGATTGCAGATCGTTATCTTGTTCTACAAATGCCAAGAAAATGCAAGAGAAGCAAGGAGAAGATTTATTGCAAATTTTCACAGAAATATATCCGTCAATACTATTCTAAGGATAAAGAACCTATTTGAGAAAATAAAACATTACATGACAGAAAAAGAAATCCAGAAAGGAATAGAAATCGAGACCGTGCCATTGTGAATTATTTTTGACTGAATCCAACCAAATCAATTTCGGACGCAGTTCGGGACGTTCAATACGGCGGCGGTGTAAGACGCAGAAGAGTTACCCAAGGAACTGTTCACAGGACTTTAAGAAATCATAAATTTAAGTCTTATCATATCCTTCCACTTCAACATCTAACACCGGCACAAAAAGAACTTCGCTTCCAATTTGTTTCCCAAATTGTGATTCGGAAAGAAAACGAAGACCCTAATTTATTCAGAAACATCTTATGGACTGACGAAGCCACATTCACAACATCGGGGGTTTTCAATAGACCTAATAATCATCACTGGGCCGTTGGAAATCCAAGAAAATTTCAGACAATTAAATTTCAAGGAACGACTTCAATCCATGTTTGGTGTGGCATAAAAAATAATAGAATTTTGGGACCAATATTTTTTAACGGGACTTTAAATGGACAGAGATACTACGAGTTCTTAGAAAACGAAATTGAGAACTTTTTGAAAGATTTACCATTGAAAGAATATCAAAATTTAATTTGGCAACATGATGGGGCCCCTCCGCATGCCGTGCGTGAGGTTACTCAATATTTAAACGGACGCCATGAATAATGGATTTGTAGAAATGGAACCTATGCTTGGCCACCCAATAGTGCCGATTTGTCAATATTAGACACATTTCTTTGGGGCCATTTAAAGAACGTGGTATACAAGAAGCGAAACCACGATATTGAAGAGATCATGCAAAAAAATTGTGAATGAAATAAATCGCCTTAACCAGGAAAATCACAGTATAACAGCAAGTTTGGAAAGGCTACAAAGAGGTTATCGCACATGTTTCGAGAACAACGGAGGTCACATTGAACAATTAAATTATTAATGTTTTTTTTTTAAATTAGTATAGAGTTGGATTTCTTTTTCTGTCATGTAATGTTTTATTTTCCTCAAATAGGCTCTTTATCCTTTGAATAGTATTGACGGATATATTTCTGTGAAAATTTGCAATAAATCTTCTCCTTGCTTCTCTTGCATTTTCTTGGCATTTGTAGAACAAGATAACAATCTGCAATCTCTCATCTAATGAATATTTCATTTCGGCAATATTATAGTAAATTTGTCAAATTTTTTGACTTTGAAGGATTCAAAGGTGATTATACCTTTATTACCTAGTGTATGTTTCAAACAGGTTAAAGTTAAATTATACTGGATAAAACATTAAAATTTAATAAAAATTGCTGTCACAATATTAAATATTTTAATCAGAACGGACAAAAAAAAAATCACTCGTTCCAAAAATCGTATAAAAAAGCTATGTTCCATTTAAAAAACACCTTATCCATAGCGTAACTCTTTTGTTTCTGGTTCAAATAAATTTTTGGTTTCATTTTTGAATTCTGCAGGAAAAAGTACATCGATTGGCTATTTTGGATTTTTCTTTAAATACAAGGAAGCTCAAAAATGAGCCCCTGTTCAGTCCTCGTTGGAAGACCCTGTACATAGTATTAGCTAAAACTTATTTTTTACTAAACATTTAAAAAAAATACATTATACAGAAATTAAATTATACTCGTAAAAATTATAATAAATTAAATTATACTCGTAAAAAGGAAAAAAAAAATATTTTAACAGAATAAAATTTAGGCATTATGTGCATAGTATTTAAGTACACTTATTTTTTAATTAAACATTATAAAAAAAATACAAAATACAAAAAATACATTATACAGAAATTAAATTATAAAAAATCAAATATTCTTCGTCATCTGAGGAACTGTCATCTCCTCTTGCCGTTATAATTAACGGGTCGACGGTCCGATCGATCAGGTGGTCAAGATCCCACATTTTCTCCTCTTCTTTAATGACATGATTGACTGCTTTTCGCCGGTTCTCTGGTGTCACTTCCTTAATGGCTTGATCAAACAGTAGCTTAACGTCTTTCATTTTGAATGTCGTGTTGTGTCTTGCTACAAATCCTTTCACTTGCGCCCATATAAGTTCTATAGGATTTAAGGTGGATTTATAAACTATTCAGTTCAGTTACGCGCAGTTCAGTTCCGCAGCGCAGTACGCCAGAGTTCGCCCGAGTTCGTCGTAAACAAATTTGTAATTTATAAACTTAGCTGCTGTTCGCATGTCGTATTGCATTTCATTGGTTCATTTGGCCCGTCAACCACCACGTGATTCAACTTTCGCATTTCATTGGTTAAAAGTCCTGCGACAACGAACTGCAGCGACAAAAGATAAAACTTGGCCATCTCGAGCGTAGCCGAGCGTCTCGCTGCGCGACTGGGCGTACCGCTGCGAATGAATTGAGGGTTTATAAATGGTTTGGTATGTTTTCGTTTGTTTAAAGTCGAACGACAATCAGCGACACTGAACTGGACTGCGCGGAACTGAACTGAGCGTTGCGACAAGTTTATAAATCCCACTTTAGTTCGCAATGATATGGCGGTGTGCGCAGCACAGTTACACTATATTTTTCTGCTATATCTTCCACGGCATATTTCATAAAACGATGTTTGTGTAAATTTGCTATAGCTAATAGTTCCTTCTTTATCAAATTATATTTAAATTCAATACTTTTGGTGGTTAACCAGTCGATAATTTCTTGTTTTCTCCAAGATGGAGTTGGAGTCTTCTCTGCGCGTCGTGAATGATAGCTTGCGTTATCCATAACTACTACTGAATCAGCTGGAAGATATTTTATCATTTCACCAAAATAGTCCTCAAAAACATTCGAATTCATGTACTCGTGGTAATCTCCAGTATTGAACGACTGAAAGGTTAGCAAACCTTCTTTTAAAAATCCCTCTTCGCTTTCAATATGGACGATTATTAGTCTCTTTCCTGTACCTGAAGGCACCTTAATACCCGTTGACAGGCCTTCCATGAAAGCTTGGCGAGCACTGGTTATGTTTTTGTCTTGCCATAATTTTGGTACTATTAACCTTAATTAATCCACGTCTCATCAAGATAAAAGATTTTCTTCTGCTCTCTTCTGTACTGCTTTATTTGACACTTCAGGCCAGAAAACATACCTTTTCTAATCCTCTTACGCAATTACTTGAAAATTTTAATATTACAAACAATACTATTTTATCTTAATAGGTACCCGTTATTAATGCACAAAGTTTACCTGCGCCTATGGCCGACACCGAAATTGAGCCGAACTGGACGGAGTTTCCCATTTTATTACTCTATCCCTTTCTGAAATAGACTATAGTCTCACTGATCAGCTGTAATACAGCGAAACGCGTCAGGGGATGGTTCTGGCAGAAGGAAAAAGCAAACCCTTGATATTTTGTTAACTTTCTCGGTTACTAAACCGACATGACCCCCAGTTCGAGCATAGCGCTGCCTAGCGAGGACTCCTGCAATTGTGACGTGCAGTCTTTGCAGGAGATCCTCTGATATTTGTGGCTTTGTAAGTCCATGTCAGAGGGCGCAGGTATGCTTAAGAATTGGTGTTCTTTACCAGCACCACCAGATGGAGCCATATCTGGCTTCATTCTCTGCTTAATGAAAACTGTTCACACGTTGCCACACAGACTGAATTAAGTATTAATGATTTATGCAAGCTTTTCGAAGACTGTACTAATAGTGATATTATATTGTATAGTTAATTGGAGAAGCGGTTAAAAGAATGTGAAATAAATGAAAACTCTATATCTACGTATTGTGATTTGTTATTTATTCATGTATGTTTCTCTCTGTAAGATAGTACAGGATCTACCAATAAGGCAGTACAAGGAAAGAGTAAAACATTGTCTGGCATCGAAAGCTTTTATACCCGTCCGACAGATTTTTGCCCTATGAGAACTTGATTTTATATAACATTTTAATTTGTTAATTCTGTATTGTGTGTAGGTACTGTGTACCTACTATGTAAATTGCAAATTAAAAATTTTTGAAACTATTTAGTAGTTTTACCATCACCAATATAGTTTAACTTTTACATGTTCAAAACACAGTATGTGTGTGTGTTCTAAGTTAATGGCTCTGGTTATAAACCAAACAGTACACAGCATAAATAAACTACTTATTTATGAACATGAAATTGTGGGTTTAGGCCCCAATGAAACGGTAACAGAGTTATCCAAAACCCAAATTAACCTTATTATAACTTAATCTTACCTTGCCGACTGCTACCTAAAACATAATCATTGAGATTCCTCTTCCTTTGCATTAACGTTGCGTACATTTTACACTAAACCATGGCAGATCCATAAAATTTGAATGCTTGCAAGCCTTTGTATGCCTTCAGCTGCTGGCCAGTGTAAAAAATATGTGTTAATTAAGGTAGTTTACCCAGTTCATCATTGCTACTTCTGGCAAAAACATTAAATTTCCAAAATCTAAGCAGATCAATTTACCAATAATTTTAAGTTTTGCATCGCATCTACATTTACATCGAATATTCACTTTTTTCCATGTTTTGAAATTTTAAATTTAGTATTATAGCGTAAACGGTCATGAACCTTTATTTGTCCTCCAGACAAAATTGCCGACTTGTCAAAGCCACGTGTTTGAAAATGGTCAATAGGTCCTAACTAGATAACTAACCTCACTCTTCACACAAGGTTTGTTTCAACCCGACGAAAAAAACCTACCTTGCACCGTCCCCGAACCTATTTTATGCCCGAACGATCATTTGGAAATTAAATTTTGAATTTGGCAATCGACTTTTGCAGTGATAAATTAGTTGTGCAGCAGGACGGGGGCTGTACTTGTGGTTTTTGGTCGGGTTGGAACTAGGGTTGCCAGGTTTTAATTTTGGAAAAGCGTGACGGAGTGATTAAATAAAAGTACGCCGCAGGCGCCCGAAAAATTTTCGGGTGCCACGCCCAGTTTTTTCCCTAAACTCCCTAAAAATAAGCCTACGATGTTTGCTTCTAATAGCAATTGAAATCGATATTTTTGAAATGACGATCTTGTTCAATCGATGTTTAAGATAAATGCTGGAAGCAAGTCTATTTTTTACCGCTAAATAATTTATTTAGTAAGCGTTTACATAATATGAAAAAGCGTGTCACGCCCATAGTCAGGCGTGATAACCATTAAAAATTCGTGACAATCACGCCTAATGCGTGACGCCTGGCAACCCTAGTTGGAACTAGTGATCGACCGATATGACTTTTTTAGCCGATACCGATAATCGGCCGATACCGATGTCTTGGCCGATAACGATATATATCGGCATATCGGCCTTTTTCAATTGATAACATTATTAATGTCTAAAATCTGAATATTCTGTAATATAATTTATAATTCTTTAACGTTCAATTTAAAATCGCAAAAATAAAAACATAAATTGCACTTTGGCAACACAGCAATAGGCGGTAATTTATGTGGCTCAGCGCCAAGTCATTGGTGAATCCCCTTAATTTGAATTTCTCGGTGAATCCCGTGCGTTTATTGCCGTGCATTCAGTATTGCATTCTTAAAGCAGATCGTTTTAGGTTCGATTATTTCTTGGCGTAATTTAGTTAATCTTTAACAAAGACATAATATTAATAGTTAATAATAATCCTATTGGAGTTTGGTGGAGTGCAAAGTAGCGAAATGGATGGAAAAAGTATTTATTGGAAATATTTCATAAAGAATAAATTATCCCCAGCAGATAAGAAATCCACCGCAAAATGTAAATTGTGTGACATAACCATTTCATTAGGGGGAGTGGGAAAATCGGCGAATACCTCAAACATGAAATACCATTTAGAGAAAAAACATCCTCAAGAATATTATAAATTGAAAGGGACTGATTCAAGCTCAGGTTAGTACTAAATTTTTATTTTCCAGTTCACGTTATAAAAATATTTACCAACAATAGGACCTGCTCATTCAGGATTATATTATTATATAGGATTGAGGGGCAAACCAGCCAGGAATTTTTTGCTAAAAATCTAGGGATTTATTTTATTAGGAATTTAGGGAATTTGTGTAAAAAAATTACTGAAAAAATCTGAAGAATTAAGTAATTTGTTGGGAATTTGGGGAAATTAAAGGAATTTGTGTAGGAGGGGGGACATTTTTCTTTTTCATCACTTTAAATCGTTTCATTAACAATTAACACCTACGATATGATTTGATTTAAAAACAAATTTCCCCGTTTATTTCAACGTTTTGACTTTTGATCACTCTATCTATTTTTTTTAGAAACGGCTGGACCTTCTAGTAGTTCTAGTAGTACTTCTAACTCTAACTCTAAGCTATTGCAAGTCTCACTGGCTGACTCTTTCAAGCAAATGCAAAGGTGGGACATTAATTCATCCAGAGCGAAGGAGTTTCACTACCTTATAGGTGAAAGAAAGCTATTCCAAATTATGAAATTCCTTCTGACAAATACTTCAGAGAAAAAGTTGTACCAGATATTTACTCAAGATGTAAAGCACAAGTGACTCAAAAAATTTCAAATATGTTGGGAAAAGCATCTTTTACTACAGATATTTGGACGTGCAAATATACAAACAGTTCTTTTTTGTCTCTCACAATCCATTTTTTTGAAAAAACATGTTTAAGTTTAAATCAGAGATCCCATTTTTCACTTGCCTGCAAGAAGTTCCCAGGATCTCATACAGGAGACGCCATAGCTGAAGCATTTAATTCTTTGTTACAAGAATGGAATATAAAAAGGGAACATATTCACTTAGTATTAGCAGACAATGCTGCCAATATGAGGAATGGTTTTGTTAAGGCAAAAGTAAATTATGAAGCATGCTTCATTTATTCTTTACAACTTGTAATACATGATGCTATACAAAGTCAACGTTCAGTCAGTGATTTAATAGCAAGATCAAGAAAAATCGTTTCGCATTTTAATCACTCTCAAACTTGCTTGCGATAAACTAAGTAAACTACAAGAACAACTAAACCTTCCCAAACACAAACTTTTCCAAGATGTACAAACACGTTGGAATTCCTCATTTTATCTACTCTCTCGCCTACTTGAACAAAAACAAGCAGTAAATTTATATATTTTGGATCATGGGACTCTTACAGACTTGACATTTTCCGAATGGGAATTAGTTGGAAGCATTTTAAATTTGTTAAAGCCATTTGAAGACATAACAAAAATTACAAGTTCTTCAGACTGCTGCATATCTGAAGTCATTCCATTTGTTTCAACTATCACTGCCTATCTTAACAAAGAAAACGCTAATTTTGCAGGAGTAGGTACAATGAAAGAAGAATTGAAAAACAGCTTGAATAAACGATTTCAGAATATATTTATAAAAAAACATTATACCATCGCGACTTTCTTGGATCCTCGCTTCAAAGACAATTTTTTTACAAAAGACCGTGATTTTATATGCGAATACATAACTACAAATCTAAAGTCCCAAATAAAAGAAAACAATACATCTGTAGAACATTCCAGTTCCCCTGACATTTCGGATTACATTCAAGACCATACAATAAATGAAACTATAGATTCTATAGAAATTGATAGTGATGACAACGAACCACTTGCTAAGTATGTTCGAACTTCTGAACCTGAGACTAGTCGAACATCTGGCCAAAATCTGTTTTGGGAAATCTACGAAGAATTTGCCGGAGAAGGGATATGAGCTCCACAAAAACAAAAACCATTCCAACAACATCTTCTTGTGACACCAAATCATCTTCTAGGGCATCCATTTGTGAAGAAGTGAATGCTGAAATTACAGAATATAAGAAACATCCTCTTCTTGAAAGAAAAGCGAATCCCATTTCTTGGTGGCAAGAAAAACGAGAAGTTCTACCATTATTATATAATCAAGCTCTTATATATTTATCTGCACCAGTTGGCAGTGTTGCAAGTGAGCAAATGTTTTCAGAAGCTGGAACCGTAAATTCGGCGAAAAGGAATCGGCTGAATCCAGAAACAACCGAGAAACTAATATTTTTACATGATAATTTGCCTAAACTACATTATTCATATTAAATGCCTATTTCATGTTATATCTACCATAATTTCTTAAGATTAACTTATTTGAAATATTACTTTAAATTTAAATATAAAAAAAATGTTTTAAGCTGCTATGGTTGTTTTTATACATCGGCCGATATAGCCGATATATATTTACATCTATCGGCCGATACCGATAATCGGCTCTCGGCCGATATATCGGTATCGGTCGATCACTAGTTGCAACAAACCTTACATTTACCGATCAATCCGTTTTTGCCGTGTGTGGTCTTAATTAGTGGTGTATGTTTGGTTGCCTATCCTAAAACCTGAAATATTTAAGTTCTTTCTATAGACTTGCCGGACCCAGTTTTTGTTACAAGGCGACTTGAAAACAATTAATTTGATGGCGGAGTAAATGGTTACAAGGGCGATTAAGTGGAGCGGTTAGTCCCTAGCAGTTTGCGAGTCATTCAAAATGCAAATTGCCGCCACTGTTCACAACAGGCTAACATTATATTTTACGAGTGAGAACCATCAGTGAGAATTGAAGAAAAAATAACTTTTTCCACTACTAGCCTATAACATCGCCATTATTGACCGATTATTAACGTTAAAAATCGTTTTTCTCTACCTTATAAGTTATTATTGACCATGGTCAATAATAAGGCATTGAAATCCATTATTAACCGATCTTCAAGAGTCTATTTGAACGCAGGTAACTTGATTTTTTTGATTCTACAACATGAATAACCTAAAAAGTGATTTCTTGTGGCTAGGCAACTAGATAATTATCAATACATATTAGATTATTAGAGATCCTTGATATTGTAAAATATCGATACAATCAACATTTTTTTCTGCTTCCATCCTTAATTCTGGAGGTGTACACGTAATAATATCACTTACATTCTCTTCGCACATTTTTTACGGAAAACCCGTGAAATCTGATGACATAAATGAACAAAAATTGACATTAACAAAGCCACCTGACAAAACAACAAAATATTTTGCCAATTCCAATAAAACCTATAATTTCTTATAATTATTAATACTATAAAGATAAATGTCTTATAAAAGTTTGTAGTAGTGGAAAAAATATTATATTAACCACGGTTTAGACAGATTATAGCCCTCGCGTCTTAAATCCCTCGTCGCTCCGCTCCTCGTGATTTAAACTTGCCGCTCGGGCAATACTGATGGCTGTCTAAACCTTGGTTAATAATATACTATTAATTTTAATTCATACAATAAGAACACTGGGATTAAATATACAATAATATGGTAGGAGACGTAAGACAGTGTATGATTCATCTGTTCCGCCAAGTTATCACATATGTATTATTTTTAATGTTAGGCGTATTTAAGACTTCTAAAAGTCATTGTAAATTTGTAACGATAAAATGAAAGAAAACATAACAAATAAAAAGTTAAGTAATTTATTTTTGTTATAAATAATAGTAACAAGGTTCTGTAGGTTCTTAACATAATTTAACAAATTTTATATTCCTAAACCAAACAACTAAATTTTTAATTCCAAAATAACTTAAAACTAAATAAATATAAATAAGTTAAATGTATCTATGTCTAACGAGTGAATTTTAATTGTAAAAAGTAAATTATGAAAATGTGAACAACAAAAGCTAAAGTCTGTTGTAGCCAAACTTTTAATGACGCGGTAACAATTCTTGTTAATATTAGTTGCTTGCGGTTAACAACAGTCAAAGTTGGAATACGGATTCTTAGTTTTTAGGTTAGAGGAAGATTGAACCAGCGGACGGGTGGATAATGTAAGAGAACGCCATTTGAAAGTGTACATAACATACAGTTGCGGCAATCAAAATCTAGACAACAATTTGACATTTTATGACGTTCATGTGACATTTGGTAAGTTAGGTTTTCATATTTTGATTTCTGCGTACCTAAATTCGTAAAATTGGCGAAGTTACATTATACTGAATGGGTAGGTGTATACCGGGTGATGCAGGGCTTAGTTGAACATAGGAAATCCCATGTAAATTTTGAGGTGGCTAAATATTGGCTCCCCTGTACATTTTAGAGAAAAATTGTATGTTAATTTTTTTAAGATGCCGATATAATAAACCCATGTTCCAAGTTTGAATAAATTTTAATAAGCCAATCCTAACTTATTCAATTAAATGTGATGGCAAAATTACGAAATTTTCATAGTTTAGGTAATACAGCAAACACCAGCAAACTATTATTTGGCATTGACAAGGCGAAAAGTAGCGTCAGTGACAACAGTTTCATTGAAGGTGCTTTAATTATAGCTGAATGAGCTTCTCCGTTAAGGAAAAGGTAACTATGATCAGTGGTATTATAAAGGCAACAGTTTAAAGCAGTGTCTGAAATGTTTTCAGTTAAATTCCCTGATAAGCCTATTCCTTCCATTTCATTGATTAAACTTATCATTAGTTAATTTAAATGCTCAACTCAGAATGTCAATAGAGCTGAAGAAAGGGATAATAGAAATCTAGATATTTTACTGCACGTGGAGGAAAATAAAATTATTAGCACGAGGATTCTTGGGCAAGCCGTAGGAAAACATCAAACCAGTGTTGCGCACTTTAAAAAAACATAAATATTTTCCGTATGAAAAACATCAAGAGCTACGGCAAGGTGATGAAGAACGGAGAATGGTATTCTGTCTTGAGGTAGGTAATGGAAATAGCAAATAATAATAAGGATTTCTTGAGAAATATTTGTTTTACCGATGAATGTACATTTATCCTCAACACCGAACCAAATGTTCAAAATTGCCGGTATTGGAGCCAAGAAAATGAACATCGTCTTGTTCATACTCGGACGCAATATCCACAAAAAATAAATGTTTGAGCGGGAATTGTAGGACATCATATTATTGGATCATTTTTTTATGGAAGGCAACCTTACAGCGGTAACCTATTTGGACTTATTACAAAATCGAATTGAACCCGCACTAGAAGTTGTACGCGAAACTCATGAGATGTGGTATCAAATGGATGATTGCCCTGCCCATAATTCTCTCATGGTTAGGGAATACCTGCAAAATATTTTTAACGGAAATATTATTGGCCCACGGCATCTAATTATTTGGCCAGCCAGGTCTCCTGACCTTTAGTCAAAGGACTTTTGTCTGTGGGGTCACTTAAAAAAACTTATTTATAAAATTTGAAAATCTAGACTAGCTAAAAACTATATTTCGTTAGAAAGTGACAGAATTTCTCAATATCAACTCAGTAATATTATAAATGAATTTGTTTAGCTGTTAATGGAGGGTTGTTTGAACATTTAATTAATTAATGTTTTTGTGAAAATCTATAGTCTTAGGTATGTTATGTTAAATTAAAGGCTTAGTAAGAAAAACATAATGGTGTCTTTTATTTTGGATGTGTGATTGCCGGATTGGTAAAACAAAAATGTGTTTTTAATGTGAAATAATCTTCAAGCTGGATTTATAAACTCTCGCCGGCGTCGGCGCTGGCGTCAGCGCCAGCGTTCGTCGTAAACAAGCATAGTGGGCATTTATAAACTTGGCGTTCGCGTTCGCAGTGTCGACAAACAAAAACATAATCTGACACTTCTGACATTTTAGTTCAGGTGGAATTTTCTCTAGCCAGTTATTACAACGAAAAGAAAGAGTTAAATAAATGGATTTAGCAAGGAAGAAGAAGTTATACTTGGTGTCTTAGCGGTAGTAAAATTAAAATGACGATTGGCCATTGACAGATTGGCAGATGCCAAACATGACTTGATAGAAATGCTTAAATCCCATTGGTTATGACGCGGCGCTACGGATTTTTCACGAACGCCAATATAAAGATGGTTTATGTCGAATGCCAGCCAGCGCCAGCGCCAGCGCCGGCGAAGTTTATAAATCGCTCCATTACGATTCCCTTGTTTAACTTTCAGCGCCCACGCCAGCGCGAGCGCCGACGCCGGCTTCGAGTTTATAAATCCAGCTTTACAGAGTTGAATTGCCACAAACCGCACATATTATAATGCCACGCCACTTCAGTAGAAGTTCTGCCTCATGGTCCTTGACTTTCACTCTTTTTATTGCTAATAAGTTTACTAATATAAGATATAAGAGTATTGTACCAAAGTATATAATCACAGTTTTCATAAGAAGCTACACAAACACAATTTCTATATTTGGTCTAGAGAGTATCCGGAATTTAATACTTTTGAAGAACTCTATGTAGGTAAAACCTTTTCGCGAGGTTCTAGAACTGCAATATTTTGAATATACATTTAGTTTATAGTAGTATTGCTAGATTTAAAGGCCTTCCTTCCACAATTATTATCTATTGCGTCATCATTGCAAATATAATTTAAGAATGGCGACCTGCTATATACGAATAAAGCTTACAAAGTATGTAATGAATCAAGAACTTCACCACTATTCCACGAGGTGATGGTGAGGGAATCGGGAATTTACCCAACATGGTCTTTGATTAATATTCCTTTCGTATATTCAAAGTATAAAAAAATATGCCACAAATTATAAATAATCTGAACATATTATTAGGGAAGTGATAACAGGGTCTTGTACAGTATAGGTCGGCTCGATTTTAACAATTTTTGAAATATTAACCGAGGGCTCAGAGTATATAGAATAGATTAAATGAACGGAGCACTTTTTTCCACAATAATTGAGGGGCAAATTTCGGAAATAACAGTAGAGTTTTTGAACTATGTCAACGCGAAAACTCTCTTAACACGTTTATAAAAGGATATATTACGTACAGTGTTGTCAAACGTAACTAGTTTTCTTAATGTTCATATTATGTCAATCAACACTTTGCGCAAACTCGCGAAATAAATAGTTGCAATGCTACTGCATTTCTACACTGGACTTACATGGGTTAAAAGGACGCCAATCGGTTTCTCATTCGTCATTTTGTTTCAAATTCGCGATGTAAAAAATGTTGTTGTCCAGCAGAGACCACGTGAAGGTGAGACATTCTCTGCCAGGATGGGAAAGGTTCTAAAAGATAATCAAAGGAGCGGGTTGGGTTATATTTTTAAACTTGGAAAAGGTAAACTTAGCAACAGCGCAAGAATCAGCCATGAACGGTCGTCTCTTCAGCCGTCAGCTGTTATCTGTTATCGTCGGACAATCTAAATATTTCTGTTTTTCGACATTTTTTTCGTTTTTTTTTGTGACAGTCTTCGTTTCTTTTAACAACTTCTACAAGTGATATTTTAGTGGAAATTGCAAAATTTTAAGGATACATGCCAAATAACGTACCTGTATTTTTTCTTTCAAACACTACCAAAAATAATTGACAGGTACCTGAACTAACCGATATGAATTTTTTTTTTTGTAAAATAGTGCTTCCTTCCACGATTTTTTGGCTTTAATGTGTTCCATTAGAGGTAAGCTTTTCAACAAACCCAAGAAAGTTACGAAATTCGAGCAGACCTATAAGGCAGGGTTTAGGAACAACAAAAACTACAGTTGACAAATTTAGGAAATAATGCAGTGTGTAAAGTGATATAGACATTATTCAATATGGAAGAAGAGGCTACTTTCTGGAAGACATTAAACTGGCAGCTGGGATTTCGAAAACTAATCGGCGGAAAGGTTAATTCAGAAAGAGTTAAAAAAATCCCTAAATGACAAGGAATTTTATAAGCTTGGTATACAGTCGCGACAAAATATGAGATAATTTCTAGCTATGTCATGAAATGAATTAAATCAATTCAAGACTAAATGAACAGCCAATATTCATCGTTAAATGCAATTTATATCATAAAAATATTTAATATTATAATATGATACATGCATTGCATTCTATTTTTCCGGATACTTTCTAGGCATACTAGGCTAGACCATAATAATTTCATTCCTTATATCTAGATACTTTTATGGTTTTAAATAAAATTGTTCTATTTTGGGTATTTTTTATTATCGCGATATATCCTATACAGTGCGTCCATAAAGTCTTGCACAAATTCATTTAAAATTCAGATATTTACTTTTTAAAAACGCTCGGACACGTCAATTAGTACTTTTGTTTGCGCATTTTTTAACGTAAAATGTTTTTATACAGGGTGTCGCACGTATTAGGTATGAGGTCATCAATAAATGTGTTTAAAATAAATTTTCAAACGTCAATATTTCGGAAACCGTGATTTCCAGAGGTGTTAAGTGTTCATCATAGAATTCAAAATTGATATAATATACAGGGTGTTCCATTAAAAAAAAATCCTTGATGACCTCATACCTCATACGTGCGACACCCTGTATAAAAACATTTTACGTTAAAAAATGCGCAAACAAAAGTACTAATTGACGTGTCCGAGCGTTTTTAAAAAAAGTAAGCCCCTGAATTTTAAATGAATTTGTGCAAGATTTATGGACGCAGTGTATATATACAGCCATTTTGTTTGCAGAGTAACCAAGACCTTTTCTAGAGTAAATCGGGTCCACTGAAGAATTACTTTTACTTTCAAGATATTGCAAATTATCATATTACGTTACCGGATCGGAAAGTACTATTATACAGGATGAAGCAGTTAACTTACGGGCCTACGGGTCTTGTCAACGTACTTGTCGGATGTGCAATGGCAGCTCGCACCACCAACAATATACACTGTGGCTCAAATTAAAGGAGTACACTTTTTAATTGTCAATATTTTCTTTTCATTTTGCACTGATTTAATTTATTTTTGGAGTGATGATGAACTGAAATCGTCCCAGTAAAATGTGTAATTTTTATCAAAATATTTTGAACAGGGCCGGATTGACAGGTTTTTTTCAACAAACGGGCGCTTATGTTCGTTGCAAACGGAAACTGATTTATTTAAATTTCAGATGATACATTTTTTTGGTAGTTTAACTATCGAAAATTCTCCAGTATAGGTATCATTGTGAAAGATTTTAAAATTCAAGAAATACAATTTATTTTCTTCATTAATGTACTAAAACATTGCGGTTATCATTTTGGGAATTTGAAGTCGTTTGAACCATGATCGCAGCATCCATGACCGTTATTAAAAATCAGAGTATCTATGACTGTTATTAAAAATCAGAGTATCCATGACTGTTGTTAAAATAATAAACAATGTTATTTTTGATATTTTGTACGCTTCGTGACAGCTAATCTGTACCGGGTGTTCCACCTAAGGAGGTAATCGGCTATATCTCAGAAAGTAATAACACTAGGACTTTGGGAAAAAATATATATCGATAAAAGCGGCCAAGAGAAATTGCTAGAAATTATTTTCAAGTTCGAAAAATGACCGCTAGGGGGCGTAAAAAAACTTTCAAAATAGAACTGCCGATTTTCTCTTGATATTTCTTAATAAAAATATGTTAAAAATATAAGCATTGTATTCTTCATAAAATTATGCAACTTTATGTTAGGAATCGTTTTTCTCTATTTTCAATAATAAAGTGGTGGGAGAAGGTCAAACTTTTTTTCTTTCAAACGCTGATATCTCTGCTATGGATAAACCGATTTTATTCAACTTGGTCTTGAAAAAAAGCCCTTCTTTTCCTCTACACGTAGATCTATTAACTATACCATATTGATTCTGATGTTGGCCACTAGATGGCTTTTTTCTGTAATTCCTCAATGAATAAGGATTTTCTCAAAAAAATCAAATGTTATGATATGACTTTTTCATCATATTTAATTTTAGGCTTATAAAGGCTATTAAATAGTGGAATAAAAAATCCAGGTCCGTATTTAAAATAAAAAAGTTTATGATGGTCGCTCGAATCCGAAACGTCGGATTAAAAAACTAACCCCATCAGCTTGTAGAGGAGGAAAAGTTACTATAAGGAACTGAAAACCGCAACGTGATATAGTTTGTTAAACTAGAGAAATTAGGGATAATAATAATTAATATGGAAAATAGGCCATTTTTTTAAACATTAATTAATTTAGTTTAACAAAAGATATCACGTTACGGTTTTTAGTTCCTTATAGTAACTTTTTCTCCTCTACAAGCTGATGGGGTTAGTTTTTTAATCCTACGTTTCGGATTCGAGCGACCATCATCAACTTTTATATTTTAAATACGGACCTGGATTTTTTATTCCACTATTTAATAGCCTTTATAAGCCTTAAATAAAATATGATGAAAAAGTCATATCATAACATTTGATTTTTTTGAGAAAATCCTTATTCATTGAGGAATTACGGACAAACGCCATCTAGTGGCCACCATCAGAACCAATATGGTATAGTTAATAAATCTACGTGGAGAGGAAAAGATGGGCTTTTTTTCAAGACCAAGTTGAATCAAATCGGTTTATCCAAAGCAGAGATATCAGCGTTTGAAAGAAAAAAAGTTTGACCTTCTCCCACCACTTTATTATTGAAAATAGAAAAAAACGATTCCTAACATAAAGTTACATAATTTTATGAAGAATACAATGCTTATATATTTAACATATTTTTATTAAGAAAAATCAAGAGAAAATCGGCATTTCTATTTTGAAAGTTCTCTTACGCCCCCTTGCGGTCATTTTTCGAACTTGAAAATAATTTCCAGCAATTTCTCTTGGCCGCTTTTATCGATATATATATTTTTCCCAAAGTCCTAGTGTTATTACCTTCTGAGATATAGCCGATTACCTCCTTAGGTGGAACACCCGGTACACAATGGCAGTCTTAAGTGAAGAGGATCGAATTCTTATCAAATATTTTCGACAAAAACATAATTACGGTGCAAGAAAAATTGTAAAGGAGCTTCCTGAAAAAAATTGGTATGTTGGAACAGTTGGAAAGTTTTTAAGACATCTTAGAGAAAATAATGGATCCACAAAAATAAAAGTTGGAAGGAGAAGGAAGAAAGATACAATTGGGCCTAAACGGCAACTTTTCTGCATATAGGTCAACGATTCAACTAAAAAAAAAATTACGGCCGCTCCACGCTACTGTACATCCCTCTTATAGATGTTGTTGGTCAAAAGTTGCCGACGATATTTCCAGTCTTATTCGCCGCTTAAGACAAAAGTTAAAAATACGAATATTTGCAATATCTTGAAAACCAAAGCTGATTGCGCAAAATAGTGGATATTTTCAATTTCAACGAGCCCAATTTCTCTCGCAACAAAAAAAAATGTACACCAGTATAATTAACCAGCAATAACGAATGCGAACTATTTTTTGAGCCTCTTAGGATCGGAATAATTTATCTTACTGCCATATTGTTCTTTCTGCGATTGCCTCTGAAGCTTATTGGGCGAGCCATTTTTCCCTAATAGAGCAGATATATTTTTACTTTTATCGCTTTTTTGTGATCGACCTCTTTTCTTAACTGCATTAAATAAATCTATTGCACATTTTTTCGGATGAGTTACTGATCGTTTGCGTGGTACTGTTAATTCCACATAACTTTCATTTATACTTCCTTTTAGAACTTTAGCTGCACTCTTTAATCGATTGACTGTGTACAGGGAAGGAGAAAATTTAGTTGGTGGCCGCCCCCTTCTTTTAACTGGCGTGGTCTTTGAATTGACCAAGGTACTAGAGGGCGACCCATTATTTGTTATTAAATTAGAGAACATTTCTTGAGTTTGTTTAACACTAAATTCTTTTTTGTCTTTATAAGGGGGTAGGCACATTTGGGAATGATTAAATTGTTTGACCGACGAAAAAGAACTGTTTTCATCTAACGAAAAGCGATTTTTGGGCTCACTAACTAAAAAACTTTGCTCTGAATTTAAACTTCTGGGTTTAAATTTTACATATTTACTAATATTATCATTGTCAACGTGTGCAGTTTCATCACGTGTAAAAACTAACATTTGAACCTCTTCGTCCTTTAAAGCTATATTAACTACCTTTTCCGAAGTTAATTCTCCGTTTCCTAAAGACGTACTGCTTATAAATAAATTATTATTACTAATTTCATTTTCATGTTTTATGGAACGCTCATCATTATCAGGTACATCATTGTGCGTGTTCATAAGTTCTTGTATTGTGTCAGCTTTAATTTGAAAATTTTCATCAAGTTCTTGTGTATCATATTTTAAACTATTAAGATTTTCACGAGTTGCCGTCTTCCTAAGCTTTAACCTTAAACCTATATTATCACTTTTTTCATATCTGTCATTTAAATCTTGCAGTGTCGATACTTCTTCATTTTTAATACTGCGGCTATTAAAATATGTTAGTTGACTCCGAGTTCCGTCTAATAATGATGGTTCGGTTAAAATGAAAACTTTGTTTTCAAGGCTACCGAAAGCAGTATTTATAGTTGCAGGGGAAGAGGAAATGTTCTCAAAATCAATATTCTTCTTTGACCGTCCTGGGTTCCTTTGCCCTCTTCCATTGGCAACTATTTTATTTGTCCCATTGTTGAAACGTAACATCTTGCTATTATTTGCTGATATATTGCCAGACACGCTTTTTTCTTTTTCGATAAGTTTACAGCTACTACTAACTGTTGATAATTCATCTTTAATGTTCCGTTTTATTGCTGGACGTCCCATCTTCTTAGGCGTTGATAAAATACTACTTTGGCTGCAACCACCTAGGTCAACATTTTCAATCTTTGAAAGGATATCTATTTTCCTTGGTCGCCCTCTCCCTCTCCGTAAATTAATGCCATCTAATATTGCATCAGCACTCGAACAGGAAATATCAGGTTTCTTTTCGGTTACTTCAAAATTATGTTGTTTAAACTTGTCATCGACGCTCGATTCGCTAAATCCCTTATACTTCACTGATGATCTCTCCAGTTGTTCCTTTTTGGCCTCTAGATCATTTGTTATGTATGTTTTTCGACAACCAATGTCTCTCAAGCTTGTGCTCATCACACGCCTTGTAGTTACGTTATCTTTACTTTTATCATAAAATGACCTCGAAGATATGACCCTATAATCTTTAGTTTTATCAACCTTTCCTTTTGGAGATGGTAGTTCACTTTTTATAGATATGTCCAATTTGGTACTCACATCAGAAAAACTGTCTAAATAGTTTCTATTGAAGGTACTTGATGTTGTGGGTGATTCTTCTAAAACTGGTTTACTCCTAAAAGAGGAAATGGAACAACGACCACTTTTGTCAGTAGCAAAAGTTAATGGCGTTTTTAAACTGCGATTATAATCAGACTCCATAGAGTCGCTTGTTTTAACTTTAATATCTGGGAGAGGCAATTCATGGCTTTGATCAAAATTGTCTAAACTTTGTAAACGTCCTTCTTCTTTTAACACGGAGCGTTCTTTATTAGTTTTCGAAACAATCTTTTTAGAAATTGGTTTCGTTGCTTTGTTGGTATAATGCATATTAATACTTTGATCAGGACTTATAGGGGTTCCTCTTCGGGAAAGAGACTTTAAATTTCGCCAGCCATATCTATTTAAAAACTGTATTGATCGACATACAATTTCCTGTTGGGCAGTTCTTTGTTGTCCCTTAACAGAAGAATGTTTACCAACCAATTTATTTTTACCTTTCTTAGGCTCTGACGGTTTAGATTTTCTTGTATTTGTTACAATTTGTTTGTGAAAAATATGTCTATTCATTAGCCTCTTTAAGGATTTTTGTTTAGTTTTAATAAAAGCAGCTTCTTGTTTTGCAATTAAATTGAAATTTTGAAGAAATAAGGCTTGTTTTTCTTGACTAACTGGTTCAGTTGAGAAGGTGTTATCAACTTGCTGACCGGATGGGCGATCACGTAATTTTTCTGTAGACAAAAGAAATTCTAGATTTTAGATGTTGTGTCATCAATGTAGTGAATATGATATTTAACGATTTTAAGTTAGAAAACTTAATTTAAATTATGGGTGCATCTCGCAAACTGTTTATTATAGCTTTCGGAATGGCCGAATGAAATTTTTTAAAATTATTTTTAATGTTCTATGTTGGCCGCTAGAGAAAGAAATTAACATGAAAACTAGATAAGTGAGAAAAGGGACGAACTTCTGTAAGTCTGTTAAATATTATTTTCGGAATGCATGGACCGATGAACTGGCTTTCGGGGCCCCTGACGGCATACGGAGAAAATAGCGTCTGCTGGTCTCTTTATGGCCGATTCGCATTATAAAGACGCTCACGCTCAAGTCACACTTCTTTGATATTGTTCAGTGTTCACATAGCGGAGGGCGCTAAAGGTCAAGGCACGCTTAAGTCACA
Organism: Polydrusus tereticollis; assembly: GCA_963920685.1. Taxonomy (NCBI): domain Eukaryota; kingdom Metazoa; phylum Arthropoda; class Insecta; order Coleoptera; family Curculionidae; genus Polydrusus; species Polydrusus tereticollis. Next base: position 115,703,485 of record OY987326.1, read on the forward strand.
CTTTCTTGATTTTAGTTCATTGTTAACAATACAAACATACGATACAACGCTTTCATCATGTTAAAAACTTTTCAATTACGGAGTTGGCGACGATGATGATATTATTAGATGAGGAAGAAAAAAGCAAATTGAAAATTACAAGTAAACGGAAAATGTGGCTATATCCAAGTTTACCCATTTCATCCCAGTGGTGCATGAAGGAACCATACTAATAATAAATTTTTTTCATTAATATAGGAAAAATATGTGGAATTATTTTTATTCAAAACAGTTTTCTGGCATGTTACCCTAATGGAAAAAAAAATATACTACACCTTCATTGTTTTTTGAAACTGTTCTAATATGCACCGTAAATCTATGAAATAACTGCTAGAATTCCTTGTGTTGTTTCATCGCTAGAAAAAGTACTACTTTATAATTAAATTGTTAAACTAATTGCACTAATCAAAGCTCAATTATACAGGGTGGCGCACCGAAAACTTTCCACCCAGGTTTATTTTCTTGTTAATAAATAAATCAAAATTCGCTCGAACACGGGAACCTTAGTTCTCAGAGGGACATATTTTTTTGCTATTTTCACCCCTACGACGGGGTGGCTTTCACCCTTAAAATCTTAAATGAAAAGGAAGGTCGATCGATAGCTTATTTTAAAAGGAATTAAATTGTCTTTCCAACGGAACCTTGTTCGTTGATTTTGGCTGAGTACCTTTCGAGAAATTAAATGGTAAACAAATTTGTGCTTAAATGTAAACAAATAAATGGTAAAAAATACGCAAAAAAGGATACTAAGTATCTTAAAAAAAGGAATTTGGAATTTCACTTATTCAGTCGAAAAAACTCAGTTTGTTTTTGGCATGGATCAAATTCATAGTAAGAATAAAAATTTCATTTTGCTTTACATTTCAGTGTGTTCCATAATGGATTAAAATTACGTATCCTCTTCAAGAAAGGGTTGAAATTATTTCACTTTTCTTTAGAAGTAACGATTGTGCTCGAGCTGCCGCCCTGTCTTATAATGAATTCCATCTAAATGCACACTTGTCTCATACTTACGTGCTACAATTAGTGGAAAAATTTCGTGAAACAGGATCAGTGCTAAACAAAAATGATGACGATCGCCGTTTGCAATTTTGCGAGTTAATTAGTAAAATGATCATTCGCAATTCCCAATTTATTTTTAACATTTGTTTCTCCGATGAATGCACTTTTTTCTTCACAGTACTGTCAATCGACAGAATTGCAGGTATTGGTCGGATTCCAAACCTAGAATTTTTAGAGAATTGCATACTCAACATTCCGAAAAATTAAATGTGTGGGCTGGAATTTTTGGGGGCCGTATTTTATACCTGGAAATTTAAGAGGTGAAATGTACCTGAACCTGTTGGAAACCACTATTAACCCTGCTTTAACGAATGCCATAGAAGAAAATGACCGTTATCGGCCTGAAAATATTTACTTTCACCAAGACGGAGCACCCCCGCAATATGCGTTCCCTGTTAGACAGTTTCTGGATGAAAATCTTTCAGGAAAATGGATTGGAAGAAGAGATCCTATTGAATGGCCTGCAAGATCTCCTGATTTGACGCCACTGGACTTTTTTTTGTGGGGACATTTAAAGTCTAAAATTTATGCAACCCAACCCAATTCTTTGGAAGACTTGCGACAACGAATAGTGTACGAGTGCCGACAAATAACTCCCGCAATGCTCCATAATGTTCGCGAACATTTTGAACAGTGCCTTTACAATTGCATGGAGGTTGGAGGTGGACATTTTTAACATTTACTTGATTGATACAAGCGGTAATAAATTTTATTACTTTTAAATTTTCTTTTCTTTTTAGCCCTATTTTATCACTCGACCCCCCCCCCCCCCTTCCATTTAGGATTTTAAAGGTGAAAGCCACCCCGTCGTAGGGGTTTAAGCAGGGGGGGGGGGGTGAAAATAGAAAAAAAATATGTACCCCTGAGAACTAAGGTTCCCGTGTTCGAGCGAATTTTGATTTATTTATTAACAAGAAAATAAACTTAGGTGGAAAGTTTTCGGTGCGCCACCCTGTATATAATTTTTAAAGTAAAAAATTATTAATTAGTATCGAAAATATATTTAAGCGATTTATTAGTGAAAAGAACGCTGGTGCGGAAACGCACCACTGGTATAATACATATACTGTAGCGAAGATATGCGAGTTTCAACAAGTTTTGCTGCATCGACAATCCGGATAAATAGAATATTGTGCATGTGCATTCATTCGTTGCACTAGTTAGACGTACTCTTCAAGTTTGGTGCTAAAAAATGTCATCTCAAAAGATATTTAACGCAACAGCAATTAGATGCTGAGCTGGAAAATGCTGTAGAAGAGTTAGAATATGGAGAAAACGGTATGTACGATTTTTAGTTCAGGTTAGTTTAGGTTATTCTTATCCTCTTCTCTATTTTAGACGTAATCGATGTTGAATATGTACCTCCGAACGTCGACCCATTGACAGACCAAGAAGATATAGATGAGGAAACTAATTTACGAGACATTCGCTCCTACAGATATTGTCGGAAGTTTTGAATTACAGATACCACAGGCATTAGTAAAAAATAGAAAACTAAAAGGCAATATGAGTTTGACTCATCTGATGAGGAAACTTTGGCTACCAAGAGAAGCCGACTGATGGTCCCTTCAACGTCTCAAAATATTTTATCTGTAGCTAATTGCAAGTGGAACCAGGGACAAATTGACTATACACATTTTCTTGTTTCGGAGGAACTTGAAAATAAAGAAATCCTAAAAAATGGGATTTCTGGTTAGAATTATTTTTTTAAATCGTAAAATCGTAATCTCTTAAATTTTACAATGAAATATGCCGCGGATAATAACAGACACAACTTTCAGTTATCCAAAGAACTTTTAAATTTTGTTGGCATTTTATTATTTTCGGGCTGTCACACATTGTCGCAGATTTCATGCTATTGGTCAACCGACGAAGACATAAAGGGATAGATTGTATGAAAAGTGCATGAGTAGAAATTGGTTTCAAACTATTAAACAAAATATACATTTGTCCGACAACGAAGAATTGGATAAGAATGTTAAATTTTCTAAAGTAAGGCCTTTTTTTGACATTAACAAAAAAAATTTACAATGGGTAATTTTTTAATTAATAAAATTAAATAATGTTCTATTAGAAATAAAACGGCTTGTAAAAATCTTGGTATTTTGATGGATTGTCATTTGAGGTTCAGTGGTCATGTTTGTTATCATTCAAAAATGCATTTTTAAATTAAAACTTTTATATTTAAGTAAAGATATTCTTGATCCTAATATTAAGCTTACTCTGTCCAACTTGTTGGTACTCTCTCATTTAGCTTACTGTAATATTGTTTTCTGGCCAGCTTTGTTGCAGAAAGACAAGGAGAGTCTGCAAAAACTTCAAAATTATTATCTTAGATTTGTTTACAATTTGCGCAAATATTGACCATATATCTCAGTACTTCTTACAACCAGGATGGTTTAATATCAAAGAAAGATTTGAAATTCAATTTGCACGATTTATTTATAAAGTTATACATTCTAAACAACCAGTTTATTTATTCAAAAAACTAGTCACAGGTTCAAGTATACATGACCGACAAACACGTCACAGGGATATGTTTTGTGTTCCGAGGCACAGCACTGCCTTTTTTCAGCGTTCTTTTACCTATAATGCCACCAAACTTTATAACTCCCTGTCTACGAATGTCAGGGAAGCCCCCACTCTAGCCACCGTTGGAAAGCAATTAAAACAATATATTCTTGAAAGAAGTGTTTAAAAAGAAATTTTTAGATTGTATTATTTTTGGGTATAATTAGGTTGTCTAATTTTTTTCCATTTTTTCTTACTTTGTATTATTACATAAATCAAATAATATATCTAATAATTTTTTCTAGTGGGTGGTTGTATGAGCAGCTCTGCTGAATACCGCCATTCAAATTTGTATATTCCTCTGTAATTTTTTCTTTATGATTAACAAAAGGCATTTATTATTATATTATTATTATTATTATATAGCCTTGCGCCTTATAAAAACTAAAAAATTGCGAAATGTTCGCCCTGCTTTGGAGGAGATACGATTTGATAATCAATTTTCACAACCTTACCCGCTCAACTAGGGCACAAAGGAGGTGCAGAGTATGTCAGTTTGTCAGTCATACTATTCATATTTGTGGAAGATGCAACGTACATTTGCACGTGTCGTGTTTTGCAAATTATCATCAAAGGTAAAAACTATCCAGCGTTTCTTACCAGTGGTTCGTTTGCGCACCAAAAAAAAGTTGCATATATAGATTTTTAATCATATTATATTATTTGTATAACTGTATTCTTTAAATTCGTATAATGTAAATTTTTCTTTTTTGCATTCTTAATAGGATTTTGTTGGTTTAAGTGTGTTACAAAAACATTTTATTTTACTGTTCTCACCAGTGGTTCGTTAGTTAATGCACCACTATTTTTTTTTTGTAAAATTGCAACTTTTTTTAATAATTGGCAGAAATGTTGAAGTGGAGGGATAGAAGTAAATTATACTTTAAAACATTTACATTTTTCTTATTATTTTTTCTCTTGGGATGAAATGGGTTAAAGCAAAAAAAGTTAAGGAAAATTTCGTACCTTGTATAAGGACCTACTATTAGATGACAAACTAAAATTTTCAGGTCTTTGGAATACAAAAACAAGTTTATTGAGAGCTTTTCTTTTCCTATTTCAACCTAGGTTTTGTTTTTGAATGCATTATCACTGTACTTTCTCGAACTCATATACAGTTCAGAGTGGTTACGAACCATTTCTATTAATATTTTATTCGTATCCATGCCTGATGAACAAAAATCCCGCTTTTGTATTCACACTGACCGCTCAAGGCACAAACAGGTATGCTCACGCTCAGCTCAAATATTCTTTTCGAGAATTCCTGCGCTCAAACGACCGTATCGTGACTTGAGCCGAGAAGAGCCAACAAACGAGAAGCGACAATATGACATTTGGCGAAATCAATGTAATGGGAGGTAACCCGGACAAATGTCATAAGTTTAAGCCGACCCGTTAGTCCGGTAGTCGACGAGTTATCGTTATCGAGTTTAGTTGTCTTTTTTGTTGAAAGAAGTGTATTGTTTTACTGTTTATTTTTGTGAGTGCTGTGCTATTATAAGACTATGACTGGTAATACCTGTGCGTTTCGAGGGTGTCACTCAAAAGAAGGTCAAGGAATAAGCATGTTTTCATTTCCAAAGGATCCTGAACAGTAAGTACATTTGCACCGCTATGATACATTTGTTTTGTTGTATTTATCTGCTGTATTTTATTACGTGAAAGGTATATGGAAAAGATCTATCATTATTTATTATGTTATTCAAGTGAAGCTGATATTAAATGTATAAAAACAAGTACCTTTTTAAGGAAAGGCGACGGGAAGGAAAAAATATCAAACTAATCTAAAAGAACATGTTTTTATTTTCCTAACAGATCTTGTGTTTTTTTGAAAAATATTCCTGAAAGCACAAGTACTTATTTTCATTTAGTAGTTTTTATCGAATAATATCATATTTCTACGCTTAGATCAGGTAAAATAAGTAATAATAGATTATAAAAAATCACAGGGTTTTCCGAAATTTGCAACTTATTTTGTTTAAACAAAATAAAATATCATATTATCTATCAACCGTTTAAATTCTAAGTACCTATAATTATTGTCCATGTACCTATCGAAGAATTGAAAAATAGCAGATTAACCTGTAAAAAATATCCAACATACTCTTTACAAAAAGAAAATGGTTTGTACCATTATAGGAGTGGGCTAAGAAACAATTTCTACCTGCATACATATTAAATTAAAGCCGCGTAATGGTTCAGAATGTAGGTATACTGACCCTTTTTCTAGGTAGGTTCAACCTCAAGAGTAATTAAGGACCCCAGTAATTTAAGATTTTTACAAATGTTAAACATACATATTATGTATTGTTGGATTTTTACCTCCATTTTCATGTAGAAAATGCCCCTCTAGAGCAAAATAATAAGCCAAGCTGTGCGTAAGACCAGTTACGTAATATTATAATGTCTGCATTAACAAGGGCAATTTTCGCTGACGCTCGTACCGTAATTTTCGAAATCGTGTGTAATAGGCTTCTTACCACTCTTGGTATCTAATATACTATTTTATTACCTTTCTAAAATGTACTATCAGTAAGTAACGCACAATTGATAAAACATTTCAAAAATATTTTTATTTTATTTAATTTTTTTTTTGATTTTACGAAATTTGCTGAAAAGCCAATTACATGAAACACAGAAGATTATCATGAAAAAATTACTTCTTACTAAGAACCCACTTTTTTTTTTATTTCAGTGTAAAGCATTTTCTTCGTCGTCTTAGTGCTTCTTTTAGTGTAATAACCCGGACAACTGTCAGAATTTTAAGGTAAAGAACATATAATTTGGTCCCCATTTAATCAATGCTAAACTCGGGATTTTGTCGTTTCTCGTTTGTTGGCTCTTCTCGGATTTGAGCGCGAGCGTCCCTATAATGCGAATCGGTCTTTGTGCTGTGGCCCAAGCCTGCTCGTCTGAAACAGTCGAGCAACGGGATGAGTGGCATTGCAACGCGTGCCGGGTACTCACAACTACTAAATATTTTATTCTTAAACGTTTAACACCTTGTAGTTCAAAAGTTAGGACGCCTAGGAGATCCGTTCATATATGAAGTTTTTTTCTTAAAATGGTTCAAGAATCACACTTTGAATAAACAGACGAGAGTTGTATCTCGCGCATACCGCCTAAAAATTGCGTCTGACGGAAGGACATGGACAATTCTATACACGAACTTATTCTAAACCGATACAATGGCTTTAAGCGCCACCCAACGTAGTTTGCCCGTAATCTGCCGCCTTGTTAGCGTTTGAACCTATATGGATTCTCCTGGTTGGGTTGATGCACGTGATCGCACTCATCGCCACGAGATGTAGCCACGTGCTGCAAATCTCGTTTGCTTTTTTGTGTTGTAATGTAGTGGAGATCATTTAAACAGGCCGAAAGGGCAATAAAACCTGCAACAAAGAAAGCTACAGCTTTTAATCATCTTTTTTTCTTCTAAACAAATCATAGGCATGAAATTAGCAAGTACCAACCCTTAATTGCCTCTCTTTGTCAGATGTGAGAAATGAAAACGGAACGAAGAACCTTTTCCCAGGTACCCAATAATTCAGGTACGGGCGAGAAATTTTGGGGTTTATTTTTTTTATTTTATGGACACTGGTAGGCGCTATGAATACAGGGTGTCCCACAGTGGATGGCGCATTAGACGTTTATGAACCAAAAAATTATGCAATTTTCATATTATATAATATATAAGGATTGTAATTTATTATAAGTATTTATATTCAATTATAAAGTAATAAAAGAACATGAAGTCATAATATTCAATTTCCTTTTTAGGCTAATAGAGAAAAGCGTGCCCTTAAAACAAGGGATTTAACTGAGGCAAGGAAAACTCAAGTTTACAATATGATTGTCACGCATAAGTATGTCACACGGCAAAAGCTAAAAGAGGAAGTGCATGCCAATCAAATTATTGACCTAAGCAACTTCACATTAGGTCATTTGTTAAAGCATTGGAATCTTAATTTAAAAGGGACAGTGGCAGGCGCTACATTATGGAGAAACCGAATATTGTTTCAAAACGTATAAAACTTTTGAGACAATATACAGAAAACTTGATATCAGAAACTCCGTTCCATGTAGTTTTTATTGGCCAAACATGGATATTTCAAAATGGTAGCGACATTAGAACATGGCATGATGACAATATCAAATCAGTTTTAAATAAAAAACAATCAGACGGCAAAAGATATATCGTTTTGCATGCTGGCACCAAAGATGGCTTTATAGATGGGGCAGACTTAGTTTTTTCTACAAAAATAAAAGCGCTGACTATCATGACAACATGAACTCTACATTGTTTGAAAAATGGTGAGAAGAACAGCTTTTACCTCGGCTCGAAAAACCCTCGCATCTTGTTATGGACAATGCAAAGTACCATTCACGGCTCAGCGAAAATGTGCCAAATGCTTCAACGAGAAAAGCTGATATCATTTCCTGGCTACAGAGCAAAAATATCAGTTCTATGGAAAACGCACTTAAACCCGAATTGCTACAAATAGTAAAACAATACACAGCAAAATTTGGATATGCCGTGGATGAATTAATTTGTACTATGGGTCATCAAGTTTTGAGATTGCCGCCCTACCACTGCATTTTTAACGCTATTAAATTAATTTGGGCCCAAAGCAAAACATTATTGGAAAAGACAGGAAATATGAGAATGCCGTTTTGGATGTCTGGAAAGAGGCATTACAAACCATTACTCCCGAAAATTGGTCTGATTGTGTTTTGCCTTACAAATAAAATTATAAGGGATTATTGGCAAAAAGAACACATTCTGGGTGTTCAGGTACTGGTAACTTTTTTTTATGTAGTTGTATGTTTATTTCTTTATTTTTTTTATAAAAATGTTATAAATATAAATATAAAATATATTTTTGTATTGTTCTATTTTTTCCTTTTTATTATATTTATATTTAAAAACTATTAATAAATGTATTTTTTAATGTACATAATTGACCCCCCTCCCACCCCAAAGATCAAATCCTAAAGCCGCCACTGAACATAAAACCTATAAAAAACAAAAATATAAAATATTACGATTATTAATAAATTAGCTTATTATAAATTATATGTAAACTAAAACGTTAGTTCAATAATACTGGTTTCATTTTTAATTTTTACTTAACTTTTTTGAAATAATACATTCCGGATCTGACCCAATATACCACCAGCATTCACCAGAGATATCAATCAGTTTATAAAAGGATACAAAATACACCCTCATATTACATTAAGTATCTCTTCCTCGGGTATACGCTTGGGTACCTGGTAAGACATAGAACACTAAGACTTATGTGATTTATTATTTTACTCTTTTTGAAGGGCGTCAACTGAATATTCCCTTTAATTTATTCTTGCTTTTGATTTGTATGAAAACAAAGAATACCCTGTAGCGTTCTTTGTTGCACGTTTTATTGGGGTTTCGTTTTTTTTTAAATAATCTCTACTGTAACACTTCGAGGTTCTGTTCCTTTTCGTCAGACCAGGAGCCTTGCTGATGAGAACAGCGAAACGCGTCCAAGGATTGGGTCTGACGGAAAGCATAAGGGACAATAAGACTGTATAATTCGCCATTTTATATCATTAATTTTGATTTTTTGAACATAAATCCTACTATGAGCTCCGATAACTACGACGATCACATTTGAATTGTAAAAATGTTTATATTTCAACATTAGTTTTTATAGTAGGTATAGTCTTTCCGAAACAATTTCATCATCATACCCTTCGAGTGACGTCAGTTATCGGCAGTGTTGCCAGCTTGTAATCAAAATAACTTTTGGTAAAAAATTGACGCACAACACTAAACCACAGAACAATAAGGGTCGTTTTTCACGAAACGTAAACAAAACGTCAAAACAAGCCAACCAATGAGCTGGCGCCACCGTACCGTCGACAGTTCTGTTGACAACTGTAAATGCCAATAAAATTCAAATTATATTAATTTTTACAAGCTTAAATAAACAAAATAGTTGCTATAAGTGGGTTCGTATTAAAGAAGAATACTTTAAGTTTGTATTACATTCAATATCGCATGAAATTTTAATACTTTTTGCCCAAATTGAATTTCCTCATGTTTTCTTCTTACGGATTTACAATTATCAGCTGATTGATGACGTGCATCGGAAATTGTTTTGCAAGAACTATATGTACAGTTGATGCAAAACAAAAACCGATACACGTCATCAATCAGCTGATAATTATAAGTCCGTAAGAAAACACGAGGAAATTAAATTTGGGCAAAAAGTATTAAAATTTTATGGGATATTAAATTTACTACAAACTTAAAGTATTCTTCTTCGATACGAACCCACATTTAGCAAATATTTTGTGTATTTAAGCTTGTAAAAATTAATATAATTTTAATTTTATTGGCCGATAGGCTTTCAACTCAACTGTAAACGGTGCGGTGGCGCCAGCTCGTTCGTTGGCTTTGTTTGACGTTTCATGGAAAACTAACCTTAATTGTTTTGAGCTTTTGTGTTGCTGTGCCGTCTTTTAACAAAAACTCCAGATATTTTCATAAATAGCATTAAAAAACTGCAGATCTTTTCATAAATAGCATTAAAAAAATGTTCTTTTAAGAAGACCAAAAGTGCTTATACATATCTCTGTCGATTACGTTGTTTACTATTTGTGAAAAATGCCGAAGCATTTAAATAGCCGGTGCAAAGAGCTTATAGCTTCTTTAATACGCTATTTTCAGGAAGAGCTTAACAACAATGGCCCATTTTTATCGTTGACAGCAGTTAGAGAAGTAAATTTAAAGAGTGTGTCGAGGTCTATCTATTTTATATCTACTTTACTAATTTTTAGCGTGTAGCAGCTGCCCTAAATTTGAATATGTCTACTCTAAGCGCAGTTTCAACAACAGTTCAGCAAAATATATTATTGGAGTCCCTAAAAGGAAACGTTCTTATTTAAAGAGAGTTGTAAATGTGTCAAGATTGGATATAAGTTCTATCCGTGACACTATTTATGGAATGTATGAAACAAGTAAGTTGTATCATTCACAAACTAATATTTTACATTGGTTATGCTTAAGCTGTAACTTTTTTTAGAACATCATGTAACTTTGACAACTTTAAGTAAGAAATTTAAAGACAGACAACTGTTTGATGGTTGTCTTAACTCTTTAAGAATCCTCTTAAAGGAAATAGGCTTCGGATGGAAAAAAGATTAACCGAGGCGAGGGCTTATGGAACTTTCCCATGTAGCTTTCAAACGACTGGTATTTTTGAAAGAATATATTAAAGAAAAAGAAGCATTCTTGTACCAATTCGTTTTCTTGGATGAAACATGAATTCTTCAGAATGGTACCATTGGTCGATCTTGGCAAGATGAAAATAAAAGAATTGTTAGATCTACTAAAGTTGATGGTAAAAGGAATTATGCAGTAAACAAATATATACACTATAGGAAATTTTTGTATATTTATCTTGTTTTTATGAAAAAAAAAACTGTAATTCCCTCACTCGGATATTTTGGTTACAAGTGGCAACACTGTCGATATCTGACGTCACTCGAAGGGCATGACGTGCATCGGTTTTTGTTTTGCATTAAGCATATAAATCATTTTTTTCTAATAATGATGAGTGAAAAATATGTTTCTCTTACTTATTAGGAAAACAAATTTAGAATAATCATTTTAATTGCGGAAAACATGAATGGTCAATAAATAATTAAGAATTATTTGTTTAAATAATTACTAGCAAAATTTTGAAGTAAGAAATTACAGTTCATACAATTAAAAACTCAAAAAAAAATCCTCGAAAATCCATTCCCAATAGATGGGTTCGAAGTTAAAAACCTAATTGCACAATAAAATATGTGTTTAAATAAACTAATTATATTATTATTATTGTTAATATTGTTTACTAGATTATTTCATTTTTTTATCTTGTTAATTTTTTTCTGTATAATAAAATAAATATCTGAACCTTACCTTCTATGCCAGCATTGTTATTTTGTAAGTCCATTTCAGGAGAAGTGATATGTTCAACGAGTAATTTAGGTAAATTAGTAAGGGACACATTTCTACTAGTTTTGACCTTCTTTTGCATGCCAGGAGTTCCTTTTCTTGTTTCATATTTCTTTTCTTGTCCCTTATTCTTATGAACTTCTTTACAATGAGTATTTACTAGTGCTTGAGATCCAAATACTTTACTACAGTATTTACAATTATTTACAGTGATATAAGGATTAATAATTAAGGAATCATCGGAAGTAATTTCATTTTTTATTTCAGGAAGTTTGTTGCTTGAAGCACCATCAGCTGTTTGAAGGATTACTTTTGGAGAAAATTGCCTTAAGAAATTGACTGGTACTCTAACACATTCAGAATCCCCCTAAAAAAAATGTTTTTTTTTATACTACAGGTATTTTGTTATTAGCAGGATAACAATTAAATATACACATGGAAAAGTTACATGTAGAGTGGGCATTTCCGAGTTTAATAAAATTCATTCAACGCGGACATTTCACCGCCCACAATGAGACTATAAATAAATAAATATGTCACGCCCTCATTATTCCTTATAAACTGTTGATGTCACTAGAATGCGAACCAATGCTCATCCAACCTAACCTTTATTGTTATAAATCGTGTCACCTACACTATTCATACTCTCACTCTCCACTATTAACTATAGTCTATTTCAGAAAGGTGTAGAGTAATAAAATAGGAAATTTCGTCCAGTTCGGCTCAATTTCGGTGTCGGCCATAGGCGCAGGTAAACTTTGTGCATCAAATTATTTATGACAACTAACCAAAAATTTTACAGAATTAGGTTAACGGGTATTAAGATAAAAAAGTTTGTTTGTAATAGTAAAACTTCAAGTAATTGCGTAAGAGGATTAGGAAAGGTATGTTTTCTGGCCCGAAGTGTCAAAATCGAAATATTGGGTAGGGATTAGTTAGGTAGTGGATTATAAAGTTACGTTTTGGCCTCTTTGGCTGGATTATATAAATAGGTGGTAACTTGGAATAAACTTCATATATCGTGTGTATGACCTTAATAAGCATATTTGTTTGGTTTAACGCATCAGTATTTGCTGTTAAGCCGTATATAGTGTTCACAATATTATAAGATTAGTAATAAAATGGCGACATTCACACCAACAAAAAGATGTTCCAATAATTCTCCACTATCAGTGAGTGAAAAAGTTAATATTTTAAATGTACATGATTGCATAAAATACGATTATCCGAATTTTACTGTACAAGAAACTGTCGACCGATGTTCCCGAATGACTGGAGTTGGAAAGTCCACCGTTTTTAAATTATTGCGGGAGAGAAAGACAGCAGGTCAAGTAGAACCTCCCAAGAAAAGTCCAGGCAGACCAGTAAAAGTCCTTGATGAAGACACCAAAAGTGTAGTTCGAAGAAAAGTTCACTCGTTTTATTTTAAAAAAGATATACCCACCTTAGATAATATTCTAATGGAGCTTGGCCAGGATGACAGTATTCCGTTTATAACTAGAAAACTTTTATGGACCACTTTAAGAAATATGGATTTTGTCTGGGAAAAGCATAACCGTAAATCGACGATGGCGACGAAAATACTTGAGAAGTATAAAGCAGTACAGAAGAGAGCAGAAGAAAATCTTTTATCTCGATGGTCGCGACCAATGCGACCCTTGCGACTGATGCGGCCGGTCGTGTGTGTACCGGTTTAATGCATTTACACATATCTCCTTTAAAGGCATCCGACCGCGACAAGTGCGACAGATACGATCAACGCGGCCGTACGACTCAACTGCTCTAGAAGCAGTCAGGTCGTGTTGATCGCATATGGTTTTATACTATTTATATATGATTGTAAATGAAACTGACACCGTTTGCCAGCGAAGACGAAAGCAAAATAATTTTCAATTAGGATGTTATATGAACCTTTACGAGTACGTGGCATATTTCCTTAATTGCTGTTTTCTTTGTTTCAGTCACCAATGCAAAATTAAATCGTCGTCATTTCGTTCCTCCTCCAGTAATAACTTGCAGTACCTTAACTTTTTAGAATAAATTATAATATACTTGTAAAAATCAAACCCTGGAAAGTCGCGAAACAACAGATAATAAACCATAATTGTGCGGGTCGTGACCGCACAAAGTCGCATATCTCGGAAAGGGGGTACAGATGCGACAGATTAGTGGCTTCTGTGACTCGGAAAAACCCTCGAAAAATGCTAATTAAACAGTAACGAGACCATGCCCCCCCGTTTTCGAGGATGCTGAACACGATGGTGAAGTCTGGATCCTTCCACGACCACCCGCCAACCCCCTAAACGGCCAAAAACAATACTCGAAAGGGGTGAAACTCGGATATGACGTCTCATACCGGCTAAATCGGCGTTAACACCCGTTTTCGAGGATGCTGAACACGATGGTGAAATAAAGATCGTTACTCGACCCCCGCCAACCCCCTAAACGGCCAAGAACAACCCTCGACAAGGGTGAAACTCGGATACGACGTCTCATACCGGCTAAATCGGCGTCAACACACGTTTTCGAGCATGCTGAACACGATGGCGGTGGATTTAAATTTTTTTCGAGTTGACCGCACCCCCTAAACGACCAAAAAAAACCCCCGAAAGGGGTGCAACTCGGATACGCCCTTTTCGAAATTGTACCAATGATTTCATATACATGCTATCCCACCTAAAAACTCGGCACGAAGTATGCGCCTGTTTTTTCAATTGAACAGTCCATCAAGAAACCTCGAGTCATAATCTGGTATGTATTAAATGATCTGTGAAAAAAATAATTCATTTTATCTCATACACTTCATGAAACCGTGTATCAAAGGGCTAGCTTTTGGCCGTTTTGAGGGGTTGGCGCGGGTCGAGTAACGATCTATATTTCACCATCGCGTTCAGCATCCTCGAAAATGGGTGTTAACGCCGATTTAGCCGGTATGAGACGTCGTATCCGAGCTTGATCCCTTTCGAAGGTTGTTTTTGGCCTTTCAGGGGGTTGGCGGGGGTCGAGGAAGGATCCAGACTTTACCATCGTGTTCAGCATCCTTGAAAAAGGGGGGTGTGACGTAGGTTGAATTGGTGCGAGACGGCCTATCCGCGTTTCACCCCTTTCGGGGGTTGTTTTTACCCGTTTGATATTAAAAAATCCCCAAATACCAATTTTCGTCCAAGATAGACATTATTTCAAAAATTATTTACGAAAAACAAAAATAAAAATAAATTTTTAACACCTTGTATCTCAAAAATGAAGGGCTTGCGACCCATGCTTATGTGAACTTTTCACCTTATAAATAACTGAGAAATCGTCCTGTAAAATATCGGGCACTTATTAAATAACACCCTGTATACAAGGTGGCAACTATTTAATTGTCTACTATTGGTATCTTGTAAACGGTAACGAAGTTGCAAATATGCTATTTTTAAAGCTTTTTTAAGATCCACTAGCGGCGTTGCCTAATTGTTTTTGATTCCTGAGATACAGGGGGATTTGTTGAAATGGTCTAAAATGAAGAATTCCTTTAATAACCCGAAATGTTTCAATTTTAGAAAAACGTTCTTAAAATAAAAACTTTGTATTTTGTTCTTCTCGCAAAATGGCGTTATCACTTTTTTTTATATCACTTGTTATAACTGAGTTATCATGGCCCATTTATTTTTTTAAATGCGGACCTAAGTGTTTTAATTTTATTTTACAAAGCACATTTTACCCCAAATGCAATGATGTATCGCTCAACCCTATTTAATTACGTTTTGGCACAAATTATACATAATCAGAAAAATTTTGAAAATATTCTCAGTAGGTCCTATGTCTATGGTTTTTTCAAATATTATTTTCATTTGATTTAGATGAAATTGAATCAAAACAGAAAAAAAAATATCTTATTTTATTTAAAAGGCTGTTTACCAAACTTTACCTAAGCACAACTGAATTAAAATTAGACACATCATTAAGAAATCCAATCGTGAATAAAAAAAAATAGCTAAATATTTTACTTAGTTATGTCCAAGGCTTTACTGAATGGGTTTAAAGTGAAAAGGACACTACTTAACTAACAAAATAAATTTTATGAAGTTGTATAAACTGCTATACAATAAATTTTATAGAAGCTTAAAATTCCTACAACGTGGTTAAATACCCTTATACAGGGTGATTCACGGTGGATGGAACATTAGACGTTTCTGACGAACCAGTAAAGGAATCGTTGCGAAAATTTGGTTGCTTACATAAACGGACATGCTCTACCCATCTAAAATATTTTTAACAATACAGTGATGCCGCTTCCACACAAAAATAATAGTAACTTTGATTTTTCAAATGGAACACCCTATATTTTATTTTATTTTCGAAACACCCATTAGTTTTCTTACAATTTTTGTTAACTCTATTCTACACTTATCTCTTACCGTTTCTAAGATATAAATTAATTTCCGTTTTTTTTGGCCGAAAACTTCACTTTTAAAAATGCTGATAATTTTGAACTCTAAAATACTGAAACCCTGAAATTTGGTAAATAGTTAACTAATACCATAGGGCTCTTTGCCCTACCCTCAAATCTTAGTTGCAATATACAGGGTGGTTAAAAAATACACTTATTCTGGTAACTTGAAAAAGTGACCATAAGTCCTTTTTTTGAAATGTAACACCCTGTATATTATTACGTATTTGAAAAGCTGCTGAAATTTCTCCAAATTCTTGTTTATTCATACCTGTACCTAACTAACTCGTTTAACCATTTTTTTGACGTATTAAGCATGATTTGTAAAATTTTCTATACAATTCAATTTTCATTCGGTTATTAGTAAGTTAGCCATGACAAAAACAATGATGTTGACTTATGTTACTATGGTTATCGTTTTGACATTTCATTAAGTTTAGATACAAGATAGTTACAGTACAAGACAGTTTAAAATCATGGAAGAAACCTATACAAATGCAGTTCTTATGAATTTATTTATTTTATTTGGACAATGTGATAGAATTATCACCAGGACATGTATAAAGTTTAACGAAATGTACCCTAATTTACAGCCAATGTATCTCAGAAAATTCATAAGGATCCGATATTTTACTGCCTTTGGTTCAGCTTTAAAAGCGCCAAGAAACTTGCCTCGACCCGTGACTTCTAACGAAGACAACGAGATTAATGTTTTGGCATATTTTCATGTATTTCCCCAATCTTCAATACGATGTGCTCAATACGATTTAGGTATAACATATTCATCAGTTCAAAGAATTTTAGTAAAACATAACATGCATGATTACAAGTTTATAAAAGTTCAAGCCATGAAGCCTCAAGATCCTCAACAGAGAGTACAATTTTGTGAAATGATATTGGTGCGCACTCAAGAAGATCCAAATTTTTTAAGTAGGATAATTTGGACCGATGAAACAAAATTTTCAAGGGAAGGGATTTTTAATAGACGAAATAGTCATTTCTGGTCCAGAGAAAACCCGCATGTAACAAAAGAAGCCGGATTTCAAGAAAAATTTAGTTTTAATGTTTTTTGCATGTTAATGGATAATCAAATAAATTATGTAATATACGAGGAGTCATTAAATTCGAGAAACTATGTTAATATTTTGAGGACAGATGTCGAAAATGTTATCGAAGCTGTTGGTATCAACTTGATGGAGCTCCTGCACATTGCACTAGGGAAGTTAGTGCAGAACTTGATAGGATTTTTGACGATCGTTGGATAAGACGTTTGGGACCTTGGAATTGGCCTCCAAGGTCACCCGATCTCAATCCATTGGATTTTTACTTGTGGGGCATGTTCAAAGAAAAAGTTTACAAATCACCCGTAAATTCTAAAGAAGAGCTGCTACTTCGAGTCACTCAAGTATTTAGAGATCTAAACCCAACCGAAATTAGATCTGCAACGACAAATGCAGTCAACACCCGCATATTAAAGTGTTTGGATGTAAACGGCCAGCGTTTTGAACATTTGTTAAAATAGCATTTTATTAGTTATAATTTTAGTAGTCTTTTGTTATTTCACTAGTTAACATTTAATAAAATTGTTCTGGATCCTTATGAATTTTCTGAGATACATTGGCTGTAAATTAGGGTACATTTCGTTAAACTTTATACATGTCCTGGTGATAATTCTATCACATTGTCCAAATAAAATAAATAAATTCATAAGAACTGCATTTGTATAGGTTTCTTTGGCTAACTTACTAATAACCGAATGAAAATTGAATTGTATAGAAAATTTTACAAATCATGCTTAATACGTCAAAAAAATGGTTAAACTAGTTAGTTAGGTACAGGTATGAATATACAAGAATTAGGAGAAATTTCAGCAGCTTTTCAAATACGTAATAATATACAGGGTGTTACATTTCAAAAGAAGGACTTATGGTCACTTTTTCAAGTTACCAGAATAAGTGTATTTTTTAACCACCCTGTATATTGCAACTAAGATTTGAGGGTAGGGCAAAGAGCCCTATGGTATTAGTTAACTATTTACCAAATTTCAGGGTTTTAGTATTTTAGAGTTCAAAATTATCAGCATTTTTAAAAGTGAAGTTTTCGGCCAAAAAAAACGGAAATTAATTTATATCTTAGAAACAGTAAGAGATAAGTGTAGAATAGAGTTAACAAAAATTGTAAGAAAAGTAATGGGTGTTTCGAAAATAAAATAAAATATAGGGTTTTCCATTTGAAAAATCAAAGTTACTATTATTTTTGTGTGGAAGCGGCATCACTGTATTGTTAAAAATATTTTAGATGGGTAGAGCATGTCCGTTTATGTAAGCAACCAAATTTTCGCAACGATTCCTTTACTGGTTCGTCAGAAACGTCTAATGTTCCATCCACCGTGAATCACCCTGTATAATATTTATAGGGTGAAAAAGGGCCCACTTTCATAAAACATTTTGATATTATAAAAGTTGTATAGAAGTTCTGTACCACTTTTAAAGCAATTTAATTCAACAACTATAAAATGGTTTTGGAGTGTGTATTTGGTAAAATTTATACAACAATAATTTTATCGACACTTTAAATATATAGCATATATAATATAGCAATTTAATAAGTTCTAAGAATTTACGTTCACTTCATTATATTAAAAAAAATTTTCCATCAAACAATTCATTCATTTCATATTTTAATATTTATAAAAACATTTATAGAAAACTAATTAAAAAAGCAAAGGAAAAATATTTTGAAAATCGTATTAATAGTAAATCATTAAATCCACGAAAAGAATGTTGGAAAATTATTAATAATATGAGAGGGAAAAACAACATAATACCTATAAATACTTCATTATCTTCTGACGAGCTGAACGATTTTTACTGTTCGATTGCTTTAAATCTTTCTGAAAATATTCATCCATGCATTGATCCACTTTCGTACATGAAGGATTTTAAAATTAAGGATACATTTTTCTTTAGTCCAACCGATGTTCAAGAAATAAAATTACTCATTTTGGAGATAAAAAATAAATATTCTGCTGGATGGGATAATTTATCAATAAACATTTTTTCACAACTATCTATTCCTGCTTTAGACGCTTTAGCGAAGGCAATAAATGTTTCTTTTGAAAATGGAATATTTCCACAATGCCTTAAATCAGCTATTGTTATTCCAATTCATTGAATTCATAAAGGAGGCGATTGTGAATCTGCTTCTAATTTTCGACAAATTTCTTTACTTCCAACACTTTCTAAAATTATCGAAAAACTTGTTAAAAATAGAATGATTTCTTTTTTAAATAAAAACAATATTTTAAATACAAACCAATTTGCATTTCAAAAAAATAAAAATACTAGTGATGCTATTTTTTCATTTCTTGAACATCTTTATTTTAAATGAAATGAAGGAGATTTTGTTGCAGCAATATTTTGTGATATTTCTAAAGCTTTTGATTGTGTAAACCATGATATATTATTAAAGAAGCTTGAGCTTTATGGCTTTAGAGGTATATCATTTAAATGGTTTAAATCATATTTATCTGAAAGATCTCAAGTAGTATTGTTAAATGGTAAGAAATCAAAAAGTAATAAAATTGATTGTGGAGTACCTCAAGGTTCAGTTCTCGGTCCATTACTATTTTTAATATATATAAATGACCTTGCGTCAATTTTTATAAATGGTAAATTTACCATATTTGCTAATGATACAACAATACTTTGGCATAGTAAATATTGTAATGAATTAATTAAAATAATTAATGAAGATTTAATAAATGTTAAAAAGTGGTGTGACTCTAATCTACTCTCATTTAATATCACTAAAACAAATATATTAACTTTTAAATGTTCACTTAATAATTTTGACAATCTCATAATTAATAACCCCAAATTTATAAAATTTTTAGGAATCTATATTACTCAAAATCTTTCTTTTAATGAACATATCAAAAAGTTATGTAGAAAATTAGCTTCAGGATGTTATGCCCTGAGAGTAATTTCTCATGAAATGAATATGGCGGTTCTTCGAAATGTTTATTTTGCTTTAATAGAATCTCTTTTGAGATATGGAATTTGTTTCTGCGGAAATTCAAGTCAATATCTTCTAAATTCAATTTTTATTTTACAAAAAAGAGCTATCAGATATTTGTGCAAAGCTAGAACTAGATATTCTTGTAAAACTCTATCTCACAAAAAATTTTAACACTAACTTGCATTTTTATATTGGAAACAGTTTGTTTGATTCATAAAAAGCATAGAAATAGTATTAATTCACATATTTATAATACAAGACAAACCTTTAATATATGTTTACCTATTCCTTCTTCCAGTTAAAAAATCCATAATTTATGATTCTAAAAAATTTTTTAATTATCTTCCAGATTTTATTAAGAAAATATCAAATCTTAAAATGTTTTTAAAAAATGTTAAAAATTTATTATTGGAAAAAGCTTATTATACTCTGGATGAATATTTTGGTAATACTCTGTCATAATTATTTGCATTTTTTTTTTATTCCGATATTTCAAGTTTTACTATATTATTATATTTTATCGGTAATTTAATTTGAAAAAAAGGCTTTGTCGATAAAAATAATACTTTATGACAATAAAGCATATTTTGATTTGATTTGATTTGATAAAGAGATATTTAATTTTTTAGTGCAGAACTTTAGAATTAAATTGTTTTAAAGGGGGCGTATAACAACGGAGATTATAAATATGTACCTACTTATTTAAAAACTGATTAGCCAAAACTTAATGGCGCCCGTTCGTCAAAAATGATTGATATTATATCACCTTTATCATTTTAATAATGTCGGATTAGCGTTAATAACTCAAACTTCATAGCACCGGAAATTTTATTGATAAACTATACAGGGTGTTGGGAAAATGTGTTTGGATACTTGGACAGGTGATTCTACATGATAAAATAATGTTAGTAAGTCATGTAACAAAATATCGAAATCTCAATATTTTTGATTTAGGGCATTTACTTTTTCACCAATTAATTTGATTTTTGGCACAGAGACTTATCTTCACGATTTCTATAACTCTGTTACCAAAATGTTGCCCTACTCTGCCACCAGAGGGCACTTTACCTGAAAACCATATTTTTTTTTCGCATATCTTTTTGGATTTGACAGATATTACAAAACCAAATATGCCTTGTGAAAGACAATAAAATACTTATTAAAAAAGTTACTCTTCATTCGAGTCGATAAACCTCACCGTTTAGTCACAAATTAGCAGTAAACATTTTATTACCATTAAATCAGTACGTCCAATAGGCGCAAATAAATCAAGTTACCATGCTTCAAATTTAAATAAATCTGTCAATAAAATACCTAATAAGTTATCGGACTAAATACTAAATTATATCAACGTAAACAATTTATTTTTATTTATTTATTTTCAGTTTTATTCACCTAATAATAATTTATGTATTGGTAATTATTATACGAATAGATAGGTCATTAAATCTATTTTTTAACACTGAATGAACAAGTAATTAAGAAGGAAACTAATCATAATATATTCTCAAAATGTCCTCCGTTCATCTCTATACATTTCCTAATGCTTTTCAAGAAATGTTGCCTAACTTTAAAGAAAATACCGGCCGTATTTTGAATAACCTCAAATCCATTAATTACTCTTTGACGTAGATCTTCAACATCGTTTACCGGAGTTTTATAGACCAAAGTCTTTAAATGTCCCCAAAAAAAAAAGTCCATAGGATTAATGTCAGGTGAACGCGGTGCCCAAGGTAATGATCCATTTCGTCCTATCCTTCTTCTTCTTCCGGTGCCCTGTCTGTCTTCAGACGTTGGCGATCATCATGGTGATAACATCTTGATAGGTGTTACGGTCGGCGGCCGCTCTGAAAAGTTGTTCAGGTTGCAGTCCTGTCCACTGCCTTATGTTCCGTAGCCATGACAGTTTTTTACGTCCAATCCAACGTTTGCCTTCCACTTTCCCTTGGACAATAAGGCGGAGTAAAGAGTATTTGGGTCCTCTGATGATATGCCCGAAATATTTAGTTTTTCTCGCCTTTACTGTGTTTATGAGTTCCCTGCTGGCATTCATCATAAGAAGTACTTCCTCGTTGGATGTGTGGGTAATCCAGGAGATCTTCAACATTCGGCGATAACACCATAGCTCAAATGCCTCAAGCTTATTTGTCGTTGCTGTCTTCAAGGTCCACGCCTCGCTGCCATAAAGTAATACGGACCAGACATAACATTTGAGGACTCGTTTCCGAAGGTGCATGGAGAGATTTCTGTTGCATAGTATAGGTTTCCAGGATGTGAATACTCGTCGAGCCATTGCAATGCGTGTAAATATTTCCTCGTCAGAGTTTCCATTTTCGTTGATCCAACTACCTAAATATTTGAAATGACTGACTCTTTCAAGAGGTCTACCATCTAGTAAAAGCTGTCCGTGTCCCACATCTATTTTTCCTGCAACCATCCATTTTGTCTTACTAACATTTATCTTGAGGCCCCTAGTTTTGCTCGCCTCGTGTACTGAGTTGAGCATTGTCTGTAGATCATCCAGGTTTTCAGCTAATATGGCGGTGTCATCGGCGTATCTTATGTTGGTGATTATTTCTCCTCCGATCTTTACACCTTCCCTCCTATCCATTAACGATTCTTTGAATATCTCCTCTGAATAAACATTAAAAAGTGTTGGTGATAGAACACATCCCTGTCGCACACCACGTTCAATTGGAATTTTCCTTGTGAACATCTCATCCACTTTGATGGTAGCTATCTGGTTATAATAGAGATATTTCAGTAATCTGAGATCGTAGTTGTTTATATCTTTCTGTTCGAGGTACTCAAACAGCAATCCGTGCATGACTTGGTCGAATGCTTTTTCGAAATCTATAAAACAGATAAACACGTTTTTCTTGAATTCACATATTTTCTGTATGAGAAGTCGTATACAGAAAAGAGCTTCTCTTGTTCCCAATCCGTCTCGAAAACCGAATTGTTCAGCACCTAGCTCGTTCTCACAGCGTTTGTATACACGGTTTTGTATTATTTTTAGCAATATCTTGAGGGTGTGGCTCATTAGGCTAATGAGTCTAAAGTCACCGCATCTGTTTGCCCCATTTTTCTTCGGTATTGTAATGAAATGGGATTCGAGCCAGTCTTCCGGTACTTTGCCGTGATTATAAATCTGATTAAAGAACTTCGTTATATGAGTAATGCTGTCGTTGTCTAATAGTTTTAGTAATTCGCTTGGGATTTGGTCTGGTCCGGGTGCTTTGTTCGATTTTGATTGATTTATTGCTCTTATGACCTCTGATTTAAGGATTGGAAGTTTGTCATTTTCTTCATCATGTTTATCGTGAAACTGTGCAGGTTCCGGTCTCGCCGCGTCTGTTAAAAGATTTGAGATGTAGTTTTCCCACTCTTAACAACGTTGTTCATTGTTGGTTAAAATGTTTCCGTGTTCATCTCTCAGTGAGTTAATGTGTTTGGGTTTATTGATTCCTGCCGTAGATTTAAGTTTCTTGTGAAGGTTGAGAGTGTCATGGTTCTGTTGTAGGTGTTCGATCTCCTTACATGATTACTGTAACCAAGATTCTTTCGCCTCCTTTATTTTTCCTCTAATTTTTCTGTTAATTTCTTTATATTTTTGGTTGTTTTTGTTCTTATATTTGCGTCGATCTTCCATCATGTTAATGATTTCTTCTGTCATCCACTTATTTTTTGTTTCTCTCTTTGTTGAATTTGTCAGTAGTCTTGTTGTGTGTTCCAAAAGTGGTTCCCTGATGTGTATCCAATTCTCGTAGGTAGTGTTATCTTCAATGGGTGTTTTACTAATATTGTGTATTTCTTCGTTTATTTTTGCAGACAATTCGTTTCTGATTTCAATGTTTGATAACCGTTCTAGTGATATGCGTCCTATCCACCTGTTAGGAAATGTATCATTGAGATATATCCGTACGTTTAGACTAAAATGGGGTGGAGCGCCATCTTGAAGAAGCCACATGCTTAATCTTGTTTGAATTGGCACATTTTCCATTAATTGTGGAAGGACATTCCGAAGGAAATGTAAATAAACTTCGCCATTTAACGGTCCTTCAAAAAAGTGAGGTCCTATGAGATGGTCTCCTATAATTCCGCCCCATACATTTAATGAGAATCGTCGCTGATGCTGCCGTTCCATAATCGCATGTGGGTTTTCGTATGCCCATTGGTGGGTGTTATGAAAATTGGTAATCCCATCCCGTGTGAAAATAGATTCGTCCGTGAATAATATGAAATTAAGGAATCGATTGTTTTGTCGAAATTTCTCTAATAATTGTTGGCACATGTTAACTCGTAACTGTGCGTCACCCTCATAAAGTGCCTGTACCTTTTGTACATGAAATGGGTAAAGAAGATCCTCATGAAGGACTTCCCAAGCCGTAGAATTGTCAATTCCCTCTTCTAAAGCTATATTTCGAGTACTTATACCTGAATTCGCTTCTGCTCTTTCAAGAATTCTTTCTTCCATTTCAACAGTTCTAACGTATCTTGGTCTACCTTTATCAGCAATAGTATTTATAAATGAGCCTATCTCGCCAAGCATTCGATGAACTTTGATGAAAGTTGGGGCACTTGGAACATCCCGTTTCACATGTAAAACCGCCGTGCTTGCTCTGCATTCCCATTGGCTCTCCCATAACAAAAATGCATGTCACGATACTCAGTATTTGAATATACGTGAGCCATTTTATTACTAGGTAAACAGCAACTTAATTTTCACTAATTTTAAAAATGTACTACGTTTATGAACACTTTGAAGGCTTTACTAATGTCTAATTTTTTTACTTATTATTTACTTTTCACCCGTCTTATCATTTATTTAAATTTAAAGCATGGTAACTTGATTTATTTGCGCCTATTGGACGTACTGATTTAATGGTAATAAAATGTTTACTGCTAATTTGTCACTAAACGGTGAGGTTTATCGACTCGAATGAAGAGTAACTTTTTTAATAAGTATTTTATTGTCTTTCACAAGGCATATTTGGTTTTGTAATATCTGTCAAATCCAAAAAGATATGCGAAAAAAAAAATATGGTTTTCAGGTAAAGTGCCCTCTGGTGGCAGAGTAGGGCAACATTTTGGTAACAGAGTTATAGAAATCGTGAAGATAAGTCTCTGTGCCAAAAATCAAATTAATTGGTGAAAAAGTAAATGCCCTACATCAAAAATAAGAAAAAAAAAATTGAACTTTGACAGACCATAACTTAGAAAATATTGAGATTTCGATATTTTGTTACATGACTTACTAACATTATTTTATCATGTAGATTCACCTGTCCAAGTATCCAAACACATTTTCCCAACACCCTGTATACAGGGTGTTTCAGAATAAGATGCTGATCCTTAACGGTGTGAATCCTTAGGTGATTTTAAGAAGAAAAGTTCAAATTAACATATATCCTTAACCCATCAACTTTCGAACTACAGGGCGTTAAAGTTTTAAGAAAAAAATCGTTTTTCTATCATAACTTTAACAACTTTCTAGCTATTTTTATGAATTTTTCACACATGCCCTCTAAGCATCAATAGCCATTTTTTGGTGTAGAAAATTTTTAAAAAATGTTAACCAGTGGCGTCCTGAAAGGGTTTGGACTAGACATTTTGGAAAAATATTATGTACGCCACTGCTTTTTCTCAAGATAAAAATTATTTTTTAAATACTCATTCATTTTAGGCCAAATTTAATATCTTGCCTTTTTATCGTCCGACAAACAGTTTCCGACAAAAAAAATAAAAAGCATTAAATGCGCATTCGCTATGTGCCTGTGGTTTATTTTTTAACATTAAATTAAAACAACTAACATTAAATAACGTGTGAACAAAAACGAAAATAATTTAGATTAGCTGTTGAAAGTGGCCACCACCTGCAAGAATGCATGCTTCAGCTCTTCTCCTCATTGAGTCTCGTACCCTTTGAAAAATTCCTGGAGTATTCCTGATAGTGTGGAAACAAACTATTATGCGGTTTCTCAACTCCTCTTTAGTATTTATTGGGATGCTATAAACCAACGTTTTCAGATGTCCCCACAGGAAAAAATCTAGACTGTTTAGATCAGGGGATCATCGATTACTATAATGTTGATTTAAAAACTCTCGTGCTAAGAGACTGAAATGAGCAGGTGCACCATCGTGCATAAACCACATACGATGTCGGGTTAAAATAGGGACGTCGTCTAGCAAATTTGGTAAAGTGTGTTCAAGAAATTGGCGATAATTGATTCCGTTCAATCTGGCTGGTAAAAAATAAGGCCCAATTAAATAATCACCAATAATTCCAGCCCAAACATTTACAGAAAATTGCTCTTGGTGGTGGGATTCCGTAATGGCATGTGGGTTTTCTTCTGCCCAGAAGT
The DNA here is from genome assembly GCA_963920685.1 of Polydrusus tereticollis. NCBI lineage: Eukaryota > Metazoa > Arthropoda > Insecta > Coleoptera > Curculionidae > Polydrusus > Polydrusus tereticollis. Next base: position 115,729,964 of record OY987326.1, read on the forward strand.
GATTGTTATGAAAATTTTGTATGGCGTTCCTGGAAAAATTAGCTTCGTCCGTAAACAAAATTCTGGCATCAAATTGGGGATTTTCGGTAACCATTTGAATAAACCATTGGCAGAAATTGATGCGTAATGGAAAATCCCTAGGAAGTAGGGCCTGGACCCGTTGAATATGGTACGGATATAACAAATAACTTTGAAGAATTCTCCAGACTAGGACATGAGTAATATTTATTTTAAAATATTCCCAATTTTTCTGGTACTTATATTAGGGTTTTGTTCCACTAAATTTAAAACAGCTTCTTCGGTTTCCGGTGTTCGTGTAGTTTGGTGTGCCCCTTTTAAGTAGTTTTTCGTTTCAAAATATCCCGTTTCACATAACTTTCTTTGAGTTCCTGAAATCGTTCGTGCATCCGGAACTATTCTATTTGGATAACGCTCTTGGTATAATCGTCTGGCTTGGAATGCATTGCCGTCAGCAAGCCCGTACAGGTAATGCATATCCGCAAACTCGACATTTATTGTAAAATTTACCATGATACTTATACGTTTAAAAAGTATTACGTTTTTAAAATTTAAGTTAAGCGGAAAGCCGTGTACATAAATAAATAGCTGTCAAAACTATTTGGCATTAAATATTTCGTTATTGTCATTGTTTCCTTAACAAAGTTCATAGCCTACTTGTCAGAAACCATAGGCACATAGCGAATGCGCATTTAATGCTTTTTATTTTTTTTGTCGGAAACTGTTTGTCAGACGATAAAAAGGCAAGATATTAAATTTGGCCTAAAATGAATGAGTATTTTAAAAATAATTTTTATCTTGAGAAAAAGCACTGGCGTACATAATATTTTTCCAAAATGTCTAGTCCAAACCCTTTCAGGACGCCACTGGTTAACATTTTTTAAAATGTTTCTACACCAAAAAATGGCTATTGATGCTTAGAGGGCATGTGTGAAAAATTCATAAAAATAGCTAGAAAGTTGTTAAAGTTATGATAGAAAAACGATTTTTTTCTTAAAACTTTAACGCCCTGTAGTTCGAAAGTTGATAGGTTAAGGATATATGTTAATTTGAACTTTTCTTCTTAAAATCACCTAAGAATTCACACCGTTAAGGATCAGCATCTTATTCTGAAACACCCTGTATATAGTTTATCAATAAAATTTCCGGTGCTATGAAGTTTGAGTTATTAACGCTAATCCGACATTATTAAAATGACAAAGGTGATATAATATCAATCATTTTTGACGAACGGGCGCCATTAAGTTTTGGCTAATCAGTTTTTAAATAAGTAGGAACATATTTATAATCTCCGTTGTTATACGCCCCCTTTAAAACAATGTAATTCTAAAGTTCTGCACTAAAAAATTAAATATCTCTTTATCAAATCAAATCGAATCAAAATATGCTTTATTGTCATAAAGTATTATTTTTATCGACAAAGCCTTTTTTTCAAATTAAATTACCGATAAAATATAATAATATAGTAAAACTTGAAATATCGGAATAAAAAAAAATGCAAATAATTATGACAGAGTATTACCAAAATATTCATCCGAGTATAATAAGCTTTTTCCAATAATAAATTTTTAACACTTTTTAAAAACATTTTAAGATTTGATATTTTCTTAATAAAATCTGGATAATTAAAAAATTTTTTAGAATCATAAATTATGGATTTTTGAACTTGAAGAAGGAATAGGTAAACATATATTAAAGGTTTGTCTTGTATTATAAATATGTGAATTAATACTATTTCTATGCTTTTTATGAATCAAACAAACTGTTTCCAATATAAAAATGCAAGTTAGTGTTAAAATTTTTTGTGAGATAAATAGAGTTTTACAAGAATATCTAGTTCTAGCTTTGCACAAATATCTGATAGCTCTTTTTTGTAAAATAAAAATTGAATTTAGAAGATATTGACTTGAATTTCCGCAGAAACAAATTCCATATCTCAAAAGAGATTCTATTAAAGCAAAATAAACATTTCGAAGAACCGCCATATTCATTTCATGAGAAATTACTCTCAGGGCATAACATCCTGAAGCTAATTTTCTACATAACTTTTTGATATGTTCATTAAAAGAAAGATTTTGAGTAATATAGATTCCTAAAAATTTTATAAATTTGGGGTTATTAATTATGAGATTGTCAAAATTATTAAGTGAACATTTAAAAGTTAATATATTTGTTTTAGTGATATTAAATGAGAGTAGATTAGAGTCACACCACTTTTTAACATTTATTAAATCTTTATTAATTATTTTAATTAATTCATTACAATATTTACTATGCCAAAGTATTGTTGTATCATTAGCAAATATGGTAAATTTACCATTTATAAAAATTGACGCAAGGTCATTTATATATATTAAAAATAGTAATGGACCGAGAACTGAACCTTGAGGTACTCCACAATCAATTTTATTACTTTTTGATTTCTTACCATTTAACAATACTACTTGAGATCTTTCAGATAAATATGATTTAAACCATTTAAATGATATACCTCTAAAGCCATAAAGCTCAAGCTTCTTTAATAATATATCATGGTTTACACAATCAAAAGCTCAGCGGCCCCAGAAAGTAAATGTATGGGCAGGTATCATTAATAGCCGAATTTTAGGGCCATTCTTTTTGGAAGGAAACCTCACAGCTGAACGGTACCTGGATTTCTTAACCTTCGAGTTGAGGCCTGCTCTAGAGCTGTAATTTTTCCCAACGAACTAGATCCAGATATACCTAATGAAACAATTTGGTTTCATCAAGATGGTACTCCCCCGCATTTTGGTGTCAATGTGAGAAGATATTTGGATTAGATATTTCCAGGTCGCTGGATTGGACGACGTGGTACAATTAAATGGCCATCGAGGTCCCCAGACTTAACGCCTCTAGACTATTTTCTTTGGGATATTTAAAAGAAAAAGTTTACCAAATAGGCCAAATAATATTGAAGATTTGAAAAACAAAATTAGATTGGAGGCACATAACATACCGGCTGAAGCCATTCGAAATTCCGTCGACGGATTTTACCATCGTCTGGGAGCATGCCAAGTAGAGGGTGGAGGACATTTCCAGCATTTGCCACGTTAAACCACCTTTTTGTTGTGTTTTGTTTTGCTTCGCTACATTTTTATTTTTTTTTGACAAAATAAATAACAAAACAGAACGTGAAACAGTGAAGATTTCTTACCTTGAAAGGTAAAAAAAAAACATCAATGATTTATCATTTCAGCTTATTTAAATAGGGATTTTTTTTAAAACTTTTAATAGTCGCCATTTTGAAATAGCTCGACAGAATCGCGCCAAAATTTATGAGCATACTGTACAGGGTTATCCAACCAAGACTAGACAAGGCGATTTTTTGACTTTTCCTGTACTTTTATAAAAAAACTGAAATAGCCATCTTAAGTCATTTTCTCCCGCGAATTCGAATATCTTCAGCAAAAAACAATTGAACATCAAACAAAAGTACTAGGGGTCACTTTGATATTTTTTTAAATGGGATGCCCTATTTTTAATGAGCTTATCCGATTTCTCATATAAATTTTGATCTAAAATGTTGGATTTTTAATTTTTTTTTTTTTTTTAATTTTTACGGTAGACGAACATTTTCCGAATTTAAAACTGAAGAAAAAAGGCGTTTTTGAATTAAAAATCCAACATTTTAGATCAAAATTTATATGAGAAATCGGATAAGCGCATTAAAAATACGGCATCCCATTTAAAAAAATATCAAAGTGACCCCTAGTACTTTTGTTTGATGTTCAATTGTTTTTTGCTGAAGATATTCGAATTCGCGGGAGAAAATGACTTAAGATGGCTATTTCAGTTTTTTTATAAAAGTACAGGAAAAGTCAAAAAATCGCCTTGTCTAGTCTTGGTTGGATAACCCTGTACATTGGTTCATGAATGGGGTTTTACGTCAGGGCATCCCTTTAACATCTTTTGATTCTTCGACTACTTTTTAGGTATTTTCGCATAGAGAAACTATTGCTATCAGCTGTTGCCTTTGTTGAGTATGCCGCGCCGTATGTGTTATGATTGAAGATTTTGGTTTGCATATTCTTGGCGCCTTTTACCGTTATCTAGGAAGGTGATAGTGCCTCTATACTATTAGTGCTTCTCTACTATAGACCGACGGGGAGCCAGTCTTTCTTTAGGTAGTTTGTAGGTCGCATTTTGTCTCGCTCTCGTATGTGAGTCAGTAATAAGTGGGTTTGTCGAAACGTCCGTATGTCCGTAATAGTTGGTAATGATTTTTAAAAAGAACTCATTAATAGTTGGTATGCGAAAGTCCTGGTGCAACACGCGATTCAAGTGTACCTCGGGACATAGGTGAGAACCGGCCTGACCAAAACCTTGTAGAGGTTGACCTTTGTCCTATTGGCAAGTCTACTCCACCTGTGAAGCAGGGGGTAGATAGAGCCTAACTGTCGCAATGCAAGCTTCACTCTATTAAATGTTAAATATGGATTTTCATCAAGTAACGGTCGAAACTATAAGACTTCACTCTATTAATTGAATTGAGCCTCCAGTTAAGTCTTTGGTCAAAGATAAGTCCCAGGTACTTCACTTCCTGGCACCAATTTACTTGGACTCCGTCGACTTTGAGCCTTGTTTCATGCCGACGTACGCGGCTTTTCGAGAAAAATATGGCCTTCGTCTTAGTAGGATTCAGGCGAATATTTCAAACCGAAAGCCATTTTTCCAGCTTGATTACGTGACCCTGCATCCGGCTGACAATAATGCGCGGTGATTTGGTAGTCGAAGTAATTGCTGTATCGTCAGCGAAAAGATAGAGCTGCGTGAATCTATCTTGCGGAATATCATGAGTGTAAATGTTATACAACATCGGAGAGAGGTGAGCCTTGCGGCACTCCCGCCCTGATGCGTATTTTCAAAGAAAGTGCGTTCTCTGACGAGACCGCAAAACTTCTATTCTCAAGAAACGAGCCAACTACCTTGACAAGGTAGTTCGGAGCTCCGAGCCTTATCAACTTTAGTAACAGACCGTTATGCCATACCTTATCGAAAGCTTTACTTACGTCGAAGAAAACCGCTCCCGTGTGCGCTCTCCTGTTAAAGCCTTTTACAATGTTAGATGTTAAACTGTGCAATGTTCGGCCCGAAAACCGAACTGTTCGTTAGGCAAAACGTTGCGTGCAAATGTAAAGTCATTTAGACGACTTAAAATGATTTTCTCGGCGATTTTCCCTAGGCTGGATAACAGACTAATCGGTCTGTAACTCGATGGCACCGTTGGGTCCTCGCCTTTTTAAGAATTAATATGACTTTGGCGTGCTTCCAGAAGCGCGGAAAGTGGCCTTCTTCGATTATAGCCTGAGATATGTTTGCTATATTCCCCAAAGCTCGGTCTGGTAGGTTTCGCAACGCCGCATTCCTTAAACCGTCAAAACCCAGGGCTTTTTGAGTATTTAAGACACTAACTAGGGGCTTTACTTCGTCTACAGTGACTCGAGGAAAGTCCTGCAGCGGATGGTTTATCGTTTTAAAATTTTGTATTGTTCTGGAGATCCTCTCATCACGTAGCGCATCGTTGGTTGGATTTTCGCTGAATTGCTCGAAGAGCTTGTCTGCGAGCAATTCAGCTTTATCCATAGCATCAATCAGAACTTCGCCTGTGTCCTGGTTCTTTAGGTATGACATGGGAGCGCGTGCGCCTCTAATCAAAGTTCTTGTCATTTTGTAGACAGAATTGTCTTCTATAGATAAACTTTCGATTTTGTCGTCCCACAAGTTCGACTGCCTTTCTAGCAGCATTTGCTTGATTAAATTTGCTTCTCTGTTAGCTTCCGCCTTAATGCGAGGATCTCCAGTACGATACGTCCTATTTTTCAATCTGTTTTAATTCTAATGCGGTTTCTAATATCGTCTGCTAAAGCCCCGTATTTTGAATACCCGGACACTTTTGCAACAGATGATTGTGCCAACGCCTCGTTTATCTCGTTTGTAATCCTGCTCACAGCATTATCTATATCTTTTGAGTCACGCAATGGTTGCAGCTGCTCAATATTATTCATAATGTTGTTATATCTTAACCAGTTTGTTGAGGTGTGGGTAACGAAACCTCTCTCAAGCGGACTACCCACTTCTACTATCACCGGTATATGGTCAGAACTTAGATCACAAACGACTGCTGGCTGTGACATCTGCAGTGCGTTCTTTATTACAGAAATGTCCAAGATATCCGGAAGACCACGCCCAAAGCAGTGAGTGGGATCCTCCGGCGGTAGAATATGGTAATTTAGATGGTCTGAAAAATTGTATAAGGTGCGGCCTTTTGGATTAGTATACCTACAACCCCAAACCGTATGTTTGGCTTTGAGGTCGCCCCCTATAATTGTTATCTCGATTGTTATATTATTATTATTAAAAATCTTTTGCAAACAGTTGCCTGTGAAACCTACCGATGGGCTACAGTAAACCAATCCCAGGTGAACGCGTTGGTTATTTTTAAATCGTATTGACATGAATGTCCCTTCGATGTGGGCGCAATTGTCAAGTCCTGGCCCAAGTTGAGCGTAAATATGTTTCTTGACCAGAATCATGGTTCGGCCCCCTCGTCTATTTAGGCGATCGTTCCGGAACACCGTGTAATTCGAAAACGAAAACCTTTCTCCCTTTAGCCAAGTCTCCTGGATAAGAACACATCTATCTCGTTTCTTTCAACAAAATCTATAAGTTCGAGTCTCCGTTGCTCTATACTGTTGACGTTAAAAGTAGCGATTTTGAAATATGCCGTCTCCGGTTGCGCCGCCATTTAACCAGCGGTTTTCTGAAAAGTTTTCACTATATTTTTCAATTGAGTCTCCATTATTTTCAAAAACTGTTCAAGAAAGCTTTGCATTGCGGTTTGTAACGCTGATTCCAGTGCTTTTGGCATTGCTTTCGATCCCTGTGAGGGGGTCTGCTCTATTCCCACTACCATCATTGGCCAGTTTACTGTTATCGTGCTGACCCCATTTAAAAGTATTGTTCCACCTTGGTGCGCTGTTGTTGTTAGTTGCCGCATTTTTGCGCAAATTATTCGAGTGGCGAGGACAGCCCATGTAATTAGAAGGGTGTTCACCCTCACAGTTTGCGCATTTGGCCTTTTCCTCGCGAGGCTTTGGGCACTCGTACGAAAAATGACTCAATGCACACTTCAGGCACTTGATGGGAGCTGTGCATCAAAACCTGATTGTCCATACAGCTGACAACGATGGGACTGGGAAATGGTAGCGCGCGCACGTTGCGATTCGTTTTTAATACACATTTGGTCTAAATACATTAGTTCAAAAATTGGTTTTTTCGATCTCGGTAAGAAAACCAACACCAGAGGCAGTGGAGCGCCGCTGCGACTATGCCAGCGTATTACCCTTTTGGGATTAAAACCTAATTTTTTTAAGTCATCCCTTATTTTGTCTTCTGTCCAGGTTTCCAGTACGCCTCCGAGTACAACATGTAACTCTTTTTCGTCTTGGAATCTGAACGAGTAATGATAGAGATCTTTCAATGTTAGGTATTTAATTATTTTGTGGTAATCCACGGGCGTGGGCGGATGTATTTTTACACCCTCTGGCACAGTGACAGCGCGGCCGTAGTCATTGACTGATCGTAAATATCGCGAAATATCATTGTATTTGCTTTTGTCTCTAATGACAATTGAAGGGACTCTCAACTTTGGAGGGCCAGTCTCCAGTGCATCATTTACCACTGGTTTGACGTGTTTAAGCGTACTTGTTGCACGTGGTGGCAGCTCTGCTTGGGAATTGAAAGTTTGTGACGTTTTCTGTGTCAAATGATTTTGCAGGGTTTTGTTGCTCGTTCTTGGTAAATTGGGCCAAGCAGAACTACCGGCCACTTTTTGTTATTTATAATAGGTTTATCAGGGTTAACATTTTGTCTTTTCCTTGTCTTTCTAGATACCTGACTAGACCACTGCTCGCTACTCTCCGAATCAGCCTCTGCATCGCATTCCATGCCTGAACCGGCCTTGTCTATGACTATCGCACTGCTATCAGATGCCTTTTCAGTATTATTTAATATGGGTTTTGTTTGTTGTTTGTTAAATAATTCGTCTATTTTTTAATTTAGATTAGAGTTTAGCTCGTCTGTCTCTGGATTAATACGGTACCTACTTAATTCGTCCTTTAACTACCCTATCGTTTTATTTAAGTCTCTAACCTCCATTGCTTTCGTGAAACTATCCTCCTGCACCTGTCTCATTCTATTTGTCCATTTAACGTTGTTTTCATCCAGTAATTTCTTCAATTTCGGTTCCATCCTCTTTTCGCAAGCTGCAATTCTCTGCTCTACTGTTAAGGTCGTCTGCGGCATAATTTCATCATTCGACATGGGTATAGACACGTTCTCTGGCCGGGGGGGCATCCCCCCCCGCCTTGCGCTTCCATTTGCATGGAAATGTAAAAGATTTTATTATTTTTTTACTTTGACAGATGAATATTATTTTTGACAAATTTCTTGAAAATCGAAATACTGACAAGAGCGATTTACTGTCACTGTCAGCGACTGCACACTTCGAAGGTTGAAGTGCGACTAATTATGTACTATGTTTACATTCCAAATTTCAGAAATTCGTTCTTAGCGAAGAGCAGGCTAGGATAACTTAAATGGTGAAGATCGTTCCCCGTTCGTTTAGTTCTTCAACCAGACGATGATGGCGCTATTGTAGGGATTTTATTTATAATTAAGGTTGTTCATATCCTAACGTTGGTAGCGGCAAATCATATATTTAGAATGAGCGTGGGGAACGTTCTCTATCTTTCTCTCTCTGAATTCAACCGTATCAGCAAAGGAGCGATAAAGATAAAAATATTACTTATGCGCTGATCCAAAATAAAAATATCTTCCGGAGTCGGACCCAAGCGACATTGACATTTTAAAATTAAATTTTTAAACAAAGCGGCGCGACGAATAAGTTTATTCTACTAAAATGGTGATTTATTGTTGCGTTCCCGGATGTAAAATACAAAGCGGGAAAAGCGTGAAAATGCACAGGTTTCCAAAAAGCGACCCGGTAAGCTTTTTGTTGTTTTAGCGAAGTAATAAAAAGGGTGTATCGTGAAAAGCCAAAAAGGCACCTTGCGCCTATACTGTATGCAAAATATTGTTGCTATCTAAAAAAAAATGTATGCAGGACACCTTTTGATCCTGAATAATCATAAACATTACTTATATACTGATTCTCTTAGAGTTATGACAGTTTACGATCTTAGTATAATGTCCGTGTATTTTTAGACGCATAAACTTTGGGTAAATGCTATTCAAAATCCATTACTCTGTGGCAAAGACAAGATTGACACTCATAAAACTTATAGAGTTTGTCACACACATTTTGGATATGACCAAAAAATTGAGCATGGCAGAATTAAGAGGATCCTATTTAAAGCTGAACGCTGTTCCTATGTTAATTCTTTGCAGGACAATCTTAGGTAAAACTTGCCTTGTTATTATATTAATTTATGTAAATATCTAATGTTAATAAAGCTTCTCGCCATATCAGAAACGTTTTTACAACTTTTTTTTAATGTCCCAAAATATATTGACTTTAATTCAAAAGGTTCGCGCTTCTAACTTTTCAATCAGAGTTAGAAGCGCGAAAATTTAAATTCAAAGTTGTAAAATTTAAATTTTCATGCGTGGCGCCGGCCTCTCGCCCCTCGCCAACAGTGCTACATTAAGTTCTTCAACCAGACACGAATGGCGCTATAATGGAACCAATTTAGTATGTTAAGTTGCCTATCTATCCCTACCATAAGCGCATCTCCCTTGTCTATGGCGAAGAGAAGCTATGTTATTTTATATCCCGAGAAAAATCGACTTTCTAGAAACATATTTTTTATTCACGATTTGGTGTCTTAATTTTGTTCTTAATTTTAATTCAGTTTTACTTTGGTAAACAGCATTTTAAATAAAATAAAATATTGTGACTTGTTTCTAGATTGATTCAATTTCATTTAAATAAAATTAAAATAGTATTTGAAAAAACCATAGGCGTAGGGACGGAGAACTTTTTCAAAATTTTTCTGAAAATGTATATTTTGAGCCGAAACGTAAGTAAATAGGGTTGACCGATACATCATTGTATTTAGGGTAAAATGTGCTTTGAAAAATAAAATTAAAACATCCAGGCCCGTATTAAAAAAATGAAATGGGCTATGACTCAGTTATAACAAGTCATAAAAAAAAGTGATAACGTGATTTTGTGAGAAGAACAAGATACAACGTTTTTATTTTAAGAACGTTTTTCTAAAATTGAAACCTTTCGAGTTAATAAAGAAATTCATTTTAGACGTTATCAACAAATCCCTCTGTATCTCCGGAATCAAAAACAATTAGGCAACGCCGTTAGTGAATCTTAAAAAAGCCTTAAAAATGGCACATTTTCTCTAATTTAATCAACTTCGTACCGTTTACAAGATACCAACAGTCGACAATTAATTAGTTGCCACCCTGCATATGAATTTTGATTATTAGTCATATATATATATTATTATATATTATATTTATGGTATCTAGCTGGAATTTATTATTTAATCGATATTTTCCACTAAAACAAACAGTTTGCGCACGAAAATACAAAATCTTGATCTAATTATTTTTAAAAAATATGTAAGTAGTGTATAATGTTAGTGATGGTACTTTAGCGCTATCCGTCGAATAATGTCTATGGAAACAATTGTGGACACAATTGAAACTATAGCAATTATGCTGAGAATTGTGCCTTACATAACAAATAATAGACGTCTATACTTTCAATAATCACATATTCAACTGTGCGTGGCCGTAGGCGTGAGATTCAAAATGTAGTTAACGACTAAAAGTCGTCCTATGACAGATTAAAGAGTGAAAAAGGTAAAATTAGAACAAAACAACAAAATTAGCATAATCTCTAAAAAACTAAATTCAAAAGTATTTTAAAACGTATAAGTTTATCTCGGCACGATAAACTCGTTTAAATTCATAATTTTTGCCCCAAAACATAAATTCCTAAAGAAACACTTTCAGGACCACAAAGTACAATAATATCTTAGTAAAATGTCTAATAAGCACAACATAAACGATACAATGGAAAAATACCATCTCAAGACTATACAAAAACATTCCTAAAAACAAACTTTTATTTCAACGTAATAAGTCAAAATCAGAATGTGCGGTAACGGGACGGCTCTGTAAATCAACTGTGAATTTCGAATGTGATCAAATGAATAAGGAATAAACAGACGGATTGTAGACTAACCGAGAGATATATCTGTGCAAAGGCGTAAGAAAAGATGCATATCTACACGACAATCTAAGTGAGGTGCAACAGATATTTCATCTGTTGACGCTTTTCCGGCGGAACGGATTATTTGCGGTATACTTATCTTCGAAATGCGTAATAATTTCAGAGCTTCCCGTGAGGAAATTTGCGTTTTATCTTACTTTACTACTATTATCGCAAAAAGAAAGGCTTTCTTACCAGATCTTTGCAGTCAATTTCTAAATCTGTGTTTACTGCTACTGACTTTAGTTTAGTACCAGGCTGTTTTGAATAGTGTATCCTTTGAGGATTCTACAATATTAAAAAAAAAACTCTAAAAAAAAATAGCGGGATACCGTTTTAGTACATATTTATTATTTGTAGGCTTTTATTAAACAAACAAAACAAAATTATGTTTGAAACCAAATGTCCAATCATACCTATAGCAATGTTGTTAAAAAAAAAACAAAAACTATTTATTTATTAATTTATTAAACGGTAAGCGGTCGAGACCGATGAGTCCGTTATAGAAATATTAATCGAAATATAGTCAATTTGCTTGTATATCTTCCCTGCACACATAGTTCACAAGGACATTATTTATGTCTTCCATTGTGGAGTCCTGACGGTTTTTGAAGCTGTTCACGCTTGTGGCACTCGCGATTTCTTCACTCAAAAAGTTCCACTTGTATACGATTCTGTTGCTTAGAAAGTTGTTTCTTGGTAGTTTATTTGATATTTCCTTGTTTAATTTCTTAGAGTGCCCTCATAGATGTGGGTTTAGATTCCGAGAAAAAATCGTATGAATGTTGCCGTCATAATGATTTTTTAGTATTTTATAGGTTTTAATCAGATCTCCTCTCGTTCTTCTCTCTTCTAAAGATGTTAGCCCTAGTTTCCTCATTCTGTCTTCGTACGTGGTGTTGTGAAACTTCTGTGGTATCTTGCTGAATCTTCGCTGCACTCCATGTCCTTGATGAAATATGGACTCCACACCGAGTGAGCGTACTCAATTTTGGGTCTTATGTACGTTTCTGAGCTGACGAATCATCTGGGATCTGGGGACCAGTATTACTGAAAGCTATTCTTGCCAGGTATGAGAATGAGTTGGCTTTCTTCACGATTGAGGTAATATGTTTTTTCCATTTCAGGTCACTGGATACTATAATGCCAACGTCCTTTTGCGAGTTGACATGCTGCAGCGCTTTACCATTTAAGACATATACGTTTCCTGGATTTTCGGGATCTATAGGGAGCACTACCCATTTATCAGCATTAAGCTTCATCTGTCATTTTTCTGACCATGTCTCAATCACAGCCAGATCCTCTCTTATATCAGAACACTGGCTTAGCGCATCGCAGTACACCTTGGTGTCGTGTGCAAAAAACGCGATGTTCGTCTTGATGTTCTCGGCCAAGTCACTGGTATACAATAGAAACAAGAGAGGTGCCAGCACAGAGCCCTGCGGAACCCCACTAATTACGTCATGGAAGGATGAGCAGACTCCATTGGCTTTTACTTTAAAAACTAGACCCTGTATAAAATTTCCTTTCCAGGTATGTAGGCCGCCCCTTACTCCAAAATGGCTTAACTTGCCTAGAAGCCTTTTAAATGGCACCCTGTCAAGGGCTTTTTCGTAGTCCAAGTAGATCACGTCCGTTGGTATGTCCTTATCAAAGTTTATCGTCCAGTCGTTTAGACATCTTAGCATGTTAGTTGTTGTCGATTTCTTTTTTTGAAAGCCATCCTGCGAGTCAGGTATGACTCTATATACCGTCGAAAATTCGCTCAGTTCCTTTACTATGATTTTTTCCATGACCTTACTGACAGTACTTGTCAAGCTCACTGGTCTCTAGTTTTATGGTTTAGGTTGTATAATTTGCAGATCGACGGATTAATTGGTGCCCTGTTGTGATGCGAATTTAACACACAAATTATAAAAACCTGTAATTCTTCATTGTTTAACAAGGTAAGATAATAATTAAGTGTTTTATATCCCTGTATTATGGTATGTATAATAAATTCCAATTCTATAGAAAAAATTCAAAAACGATAAAGCCACGTCAAAGGGTTAATGTTGACAATTTGAGATAAAAAGAACGCCTATAAACAGTTGCGCAGGTAGGCTAAGAATGCAATTTGGCTTCAGTATGGCACTGAAATATTTTTAAAAAATAAATTAAATGTAATCAAATCAAATCATCTATTAGTGTTAATATACATACAGTACTTACAAAAGTCAATTTTTGTGACGGAAAATTTAAGGATTTTATTTAATGACACTCGTTGGTTGAGTGTGATAGTCTAGAAGGTCCTGATAAAGAAAAAACGTATTTTAACAAAAATTTATTTCAGTTTGGACAAATAGAGGTGAAGTATTTGGAACCGATATTTAACGAAGAAGGAATGAAAGTTGATTGTATCAAATTAGGAGTTATAAATGATCTTAAAGCTTCTTCTAATAAAGAAGAGTTAGAATAATTTCTTCCCCTCCTCTTTGAAAATAGGCAAGTACTTCCAATCTATAAAAAGGGGTGTCCCAACACCCTCAATAACTACAGGCAAATTTCAATACTACCAGCCTATTCTAAGATCTTTGAAGCAATAATTGCGAACAATCTTTTATACTTCTTCGAAAAGAACAAATTGTTTACAGAATCACAGTTTGGGTTTAGGAAAAATACTAACACAGTAGGGGCAATTCTCAATCTAACTGAATACATTCATCAATCTTTGGAGCAAGGGCTTGATTGTCGCTGTCTGTTTACAGATCTTACGTCTGCATTCGATTGTGTCGACCACTCAATACACTTTGATAAACTAGAACACTACGGAGTTCGGGGCACACCACTAGACCTAATCAAGTAGTATATGTTCGATAGGTACTAATGAGTGCATATGGAGAAGGACAGGAGCTCATCGTTACCGGTTACAGGGGGTGTCCCACAGGGCTCAATTTTGGGCCCCGTGCTATTCCTTGTGTTTATTAACGATCTTCCATCCAATATCTCATTTCAAGACTGTCTGACACTCCTCTACGCCGACGATACCACCGTGGCCATTAGATGCCATAGAAATGTAAACATTAATGATGTAGCTTCTGATGTCTTAGAGGAGGCCAAAGCATGGTTTGCAGCCAATTTTCTTAAACTAAATGACTCTAAGATATCGGTATTAAACTTTTAAACCAGAGCAGCGGCTGGTGATGAGAGTCAGCTCACAAAATTCTTGGGTGTCTTGCTGGATGCAAGCCTGCGATGGCAGGGCCACATTGATGGTCTGTGCGGTCGGCTCTGAGAAGGGTAATATAGGTGCGAGAGCAGCAATTGTTGCATATCACTTCCTCTTTTACTCGGTGATGATTTACGGCTTGCTTGCATGGAGTAACGCTGCTCAAAAACATTTGGAGCGGGTTTTCGCAAGCAGAAGGCAGCTATTAGGATACTGGCAAACATAAATCATATTGAAAGCTGTAAAACGCACTTTGCCTCATTGAACATACAGACGTTATATGGTCAAATAATATTGGACAACATTACCAACACCAAACTGCACATTAACACACAACAGACACACCCGGACGTACATGACTATAATACCCGGAACAAGGACAGCATTCTTATTCCAAGACACAGGCTATCTAAACACAACTACCTAAGAATTGAGTTGTTTTATAAATTACCCACATCAATAAAGTCACCGAATAATGGAGCTCTTTAGAAAAGACTGAAAAAATATCTAATTTGAATAAGTCCTTATAGTACAGCGGATTTTACGGTGGCTTTAAGATTAAACCCAATTGAAGGCGGTAATAATAACAACAATAATAATAATAATGATGTCTAGTGTGTACTGCTTGACTAGTGTATTGTATTGTGTTCATTTCTCGGTTCATTTTAATATTTTAATGTGTTAATTGTATCTTGGTCCAAGTCATTTATATATTGTATGTCTCACTTTGTTTAATTTAATTCTATATTTTATCTTATTTTTTATCCTAGTTATTAGTTAGAAGTATCTATAAAAGTGTACACTTTTGAGAGATGAATATTGAATAAATAAAATAAATAAATACCTATTTGTTTTTAAATTATTTTAATTTATCATAAAAATCAATTAAATTTAATGGTGCTTAAGTAATAAAATTATTTGTATGCACCAGAAGAAAATGATCTACAAAATAATGAAGTAGCTACCTAAGATATAAAAATAAAGCTTGTATCATAGACAAACTTTGTATTATTAAGCAAGGCAATAGGAATGAATAATCTCATTTAAAGGTATTTCTGAGGTTCTTATATTCTTATTACATAAATTTTGCATTCTTACTTAAACAGTTTTAAATGTTATATATTTTATGACCCAGGCAAGCTACACTCTTCAGATTAATATTATTATTGTTTACTGGGATTACATTCTAGCATGTGCAAACTATCATTAACTTACAGTATTTTCGAATGATTTGTTCCTATGACCATGTAAAGAGCTCTAACCTTACAGACGCGCTAACAGATGTCACCAGAAAATAATAACTCCTTCAGATATTGAGATATAGTATATCTCTTCTAAACAGAATTTTAAAAATCTATTTAAATAATTTTTATTCTTCTTTTATTGAAAATAAGTGAAATGCAAATCCACTCTCATGTCACGATCAGGTACCTACATAGTACTTGGTCGGAGTCACTGCTTTCAATTCAGATTGTGTATCTAGTTAATTTGATCCAAAATGATTGTGCACTCATATGAACATGTGTAACGAGCATATTTCAGAGGAGGGCGACTGCTTGCTCACCTTGTCTACTTACCTACTAACCATAGCCAGCCACACACCAAGACTCCGGAGTGCAGGGTTAATCTGTGCCACTTCAAACACATGCAGAAGTGTTCGTTAGTCAGTGTCAAATCAAAAACGAAACCTCTCAGATTACTAAAATACCACGCACTTCTAACTTGCCCAATTTAGGACAATTTTAGCAAACTAACAAAAACATTTGAATGTGACACCTTAAACTATTGACTAAACTCGCTTGGAAATCTTGGCTGTTTGTGGAGAAGATCCCTCCTGAAGCGAGCCGTTCCAGTCCTTCGCTTCGCTTCGGAACGCTCCGGTTTACGCGCTCCGAAATCTCTGTGGGCAGCTGGCTAACATCTATAATTAGTAGTCTTGTTTTTGGTTTGTTCAAGAGTTACAATTTAATGGTTAACAGCTACTTATATGTTTATTACGGTAAACTACATTACCTCATTGTCCTTTTATTAGAACAAACAATGTACCTTTTCTATGTAATTGGGGTAAGCAGCTGTAAATAGGCCTAACAAAAATTCCTGATTGCGTTGTAAATCTTCTTTGAACAATAAAACATTTTCAACTTCAGTTAAGCATTTTCTACAGATGAACTGTGGGTAATCCTTGTGCAAGTCGAGCTAAAAAATGTATTTGGAGCATTTCATGTATTTTATTGCGAAGTTTGGAATTCCTACCTCCACCTTGAACAACGCAAAAATATTTTGAACCAAAGTATCCTCATAGCCTTCGACGCAATGAGTAAAAATATTTTTCATAAAACCTGTATGTGTTTTCAAACACAATCTACAGTTGTCTCTAAAATTAAACAGCTCCATTTTACTTATTTCTAAAAGAAAAATATTAAAAATTAAATTAATGTTATGTACAATCAAATTGACAAGTTCAACGTTTGACAATGACAGCCATGACAGATCACGATACGAGAGGACCGTAGCTAAAGCTCCATACGAATCCAACGTTGCCAATAACAAAATTAGTCAAAACAGGTCGTTTCGCTCAATTTCGCTGCCTAAACTTAAACTTAAGATCATAATACGCTAGCGATCATAATATAGCTGATGTATCACGAATTTCGCATCCGAAAAATTTATCTTGTTCGATGCGAATCTCGTTGGTGTGTTTAGGATACTTTAATGTTTTTAGTTTTCAACATTTTAAACGGTTCGCAAAACCAGATCTATGGGCACTGGCCGAACGAAACTATACATAACCTCGAGCCTCAACGTAAATCTTTAGTTCGTTTTACCTTTATTTATTTATTTCTCCTGTGATGTCTACGTTTTTATTATGATTATAATCACAAATGGTTATGAATTGTTCGAAACAGCTGTGTGGCCGGATACAAGGGCGCATGCTCGTAAGAAAAATCGCAGGAATATTCCTAAAATATTGAAATTCATTTAAGATTCCCGCCCCCCAGATTTTAAATCTTGCGAATTTGCAAAATCTTAAAACTTCCTTCGGACACTTTTACCGCCAAAAAAAAGATTTGAAATTGATCAATCAGAGCAAAACCATTGTCACTATCCTTTGCTTCGCATCGTCTAACCAGTTTTGACTATCCGTAACTAAATCATGCAGCACTATGTTCGTAATCAGAGCATTATTCGTAATTCGAACTATACCACAGAGGAGCACAACCAATCTACTCTTTGACTATACTTTAGAGTGTTTTAACAAAGAGTATTGTTGTGCTACTCTTTGGTTTTCATACCAAGACGTTTTCCTGCATTTAGTGTATTTTCTTAAAAGGAGTCGTGGGGACCGAGCCGAATTAGCAAAATTAAGTCTTGCCGGGAACCACAGAAAAATTAAGATTAGTTCCCGAGTTCCTGGAAACTCTTGTTTCTACTTTTACTCATGCTGTGGACACACCCAACCCACACAAAACTTGAAATAAAGGATTGAAGTGAAAATCAAACGCAATTCTAACGCCCTCTATTAACATTATATTAGTTGATAGTTCTTAATTAAGTACTAATTAGAAATAAAACAAAAACTTTATACGTGGCGACATCTATAATGCGATATACTAACTCAGGCCTCATGACAGATTTCGCCCGTTTTGTGGATTTCGTACACTACAAAAAAATAATGGTTAGTTTTTATTATTTCGTAATATCGTCAGTTCGCCGTTAGGTGACACGCGGACTGACTCAAGGCGGGTTCCGTTTATGTGATAAAGTTGCTCAAGAACAGGAAACAGGGTCGTTCTCGTAGTCGCGGATACGTTTTTTTAGTGGTCATTTATTCCTTGGAAAATTTACGCTTCAGCTGCATAACCCTATGGAGGGGAATATAGAATAGTAGGTACTCAAAAACATACGTATTTGTACTATATGTCCAAGGTAAAGAACTTTGTTATATCGCGCCTTGCACATTTGACCAATGTAAATAAAAAATTAGGTTATCGAACAGCATTTTGTAAACAAACATTAGAGTTCTTGTTTTGTTAAGATTTTTTATATTTTGATTGAGAAAAATAAAATAATCAATCTTTAATAGACTATTCTATTTTGAACCAATCACATATACAGTACCTATTTGTGGTAAGTCATTGTTGTACCGCGATAAAATTTTTATTTGGATTGGTTTTTCCAGTAGATTATTTTTCCTGTACATTATTACATAATGTTGTCTTGGTTATTCCGTCCATCTTTTGTTTTGATTATTCGGATTATTTCTGCTAAGAGTTTGTCGACTGACAGTTTTTACTGATTTTTGGGTTTTTTCTTTTGATTTTTTGCCTATCTACTCAGGCTAGCGGTTGTTGTTGCGGACTGCTGGGCCGCTTGTGGATCCGTCTCCTTTGATGGAGGTTTCTGTTGAGTGGGCTTCTGCTCTCCCTTGCTTTGAATGTTGGAATCTAGTTTGTATTCAGTCAGCGTATCGACGTTCGTTGCTTGGTGGATTTGGTTGTTTCTCAAGAATCAGGGGGCTCCTGTAATTTTTTTTGTGTAGTTTTT